>CM029023.1:107452394-107924894 GCA_016801055.1 Panax notoginseng | reverse complement strand
TCCTATCTGTGCGTTTACGCCGGACCTGGTTCCATTATTTATTATTCTGTCGGAATATCATGTCTGTGCGTTTACGCCAGACCTGGTTCTATTATTTATTATTCTGTTGGAATAACCTGTCTGTGCGGTCTATCGCATGCCGGGTGATTTTTTTTGTTATTCTATTCTTTATTATACTCAGTTGGTTAAGTTTTAACTTCTATACTCCATAAAATTAGTGGAATATCCTTGATAATTACGGTTCATCCAGTATCTTTTCATGAAAATATTCTTCTAAGCATTCTTGAATTTTACTCCACAAAGCAGTATCATGTTGACAATTTAGACGTTGTAAATTCTTGGATAAATTAATTCTTAAACTTGTTTTATTGAATTCTTATATCATTGTCATCATCCTCATGTTTATAAAATGTTGAAAGTCATCTATGGCATGTAATGCATAGATGGACTTGGTATGATTATAACCAGGGATTATTCGATGTAATCATGACCGTAATGTTACAAATGATGTGGTAAAAGTCCTCATTGGCCCGTAGTGCATTGACGGACAGTTGTTGGCATGATCATGACCATTAATGAATACACGAATATTCTTGGCCGTAGTGCAGGGGTGATTCGATGATGTGAATTATTTTATTAAGCTGAGTCTCAGCGATAACAGTGTTGAAAAACCTTTTAAATCATAGAAGATAGTAGATTTTATTCTCTACTTGACTCTTTTAATGGATTGCTTGTTCCGCTGCAGTTAAACTTGATGTTCGTTATATTTTATCAGTTTAACACTGTTGAAGGCTAATGATAATTTATTCTGCATTATCTTAGTCATAATATTTCTTACTGGACTAGTTGAGATCACCCTTTCTTTCACTGTTCTCTTCAGGAAATGAGAATATAGCTGGGACAAGTCGGGGAACGGAGTGATGGACCAGATGATAGTATTAGTAGTCCTCACTATTCTATTAAATAGTGTGACAATAATTATAATGAGGACTCCTTTTGAGTTTGTATAGTCTCTAGTAGACAATAATTGTATTCAAACTCACAGTTATGTTTTGTCGTATTGTACCCGACAGTTGTATTAGTATGTTGTGTTTATATTTTGTACCATGTATCTGACGACCCAAGATGGGTGATGTATACCTAATTTTGGGGGCGTCACAGTTGGTATCAAAGCTTAGGGATATGATCCCTGGCTAAGATGTGAGAATAGAACTAGGAGGGGAGAAACGGGGAATTCCTTCGCTAGTATGACCTACCTAAGTTTATTTGCATGGTATTTTATTGGTCGGTCAGAATATAAGGATAATATATGATATATCAATTAACTTTTGTTTTGTGGCAGTATCTGAAAATGACATCTGAGAATGTTGAGAATAGCAATGGAGCACAGGCGACTGTTGATTCACTACATATCAATAATCAGGATAATGTGCATCAGGAAGGTGACAATCCTCATGTAAATAACAACACTGACCACCAGATGATGAATGATAGAATGTTCAGAAACTTTATGCAGTTCATGCAACAGCAGGCGAGAGCGGCTCCTGTCCAAAATATAGGTGGAAACACTGAAAACTCTCGGACGGTCACCGCTGAACAGTTCAAGGAGCTGGGACCACCGGACTTTAAGGGAGAGCCAAAACCACTTATAGCGGAAACATGGATAAAGCAGATCACCAAGATATTTGATGTCTTGGGATGCTCCGAGGAGCAAAAGGTTCCATTTGCCGCCTTTATGTTACGAGGAGAGGCAGATTACTGGTGGGAATCGATTAAGTGTACTCAACCTGCCGTACTGAAGATGTCTTGGGAGAAGTTCCAAGAGCTGTTCAATGACAAATACTTTTCCAAAAGTGTTCGTCACATGAAGGAGGTGGAGTTCATCAAATTAGAGCAGAATAATATGACCGTGTCGCAGTATGAGGCTAAATTTGCTGAGTTGTCCCGGTTTGCGTCCCACTTGGTGGATAATGAAGAGCGAATGACGCGAATGTTTTTGCGAGGTTTGAAACCTGAGATACGTCAACATTTTATTTCTCATAAACTGTGTCTGTATTCAGATGTTGTGAATAGGGCTCAGTTAGTGGAGCGCGATAATGAGTCAACGCAACCAAAAGAGAGCAGTCGGCAAAATGATAATACCAGTGAGAGCAGTCATCGAAGCGGTGACAACAAGCGTGAAGGAAATCAACAGGCCAGAAATGGTAACCACTTCGGTGGTAATCAGGGCCAAAACAATAAGAATGGTCATTTCAAGAAGAGAAGATTCAACAATGATGGAAAGACGTCAGCACCAGCACCCGTTGTTAAGGAAGGAGAACGACCACCTATCATATGTTTCAAATGCGGAGGGGAGGGGCACATCAGTCCAGACTGCGCGATGCCATCTAAAGCATGTTATAATTGTGAAAGAGAAGGTCATTTAGCTCGATTTTATCGTTTACCAAAAACAAGTTCAGCCAGGATGGAGACACCAAAGGCCGTCCCAGAAAAGTTAAAACCAGTAGTACAATGGAGAGCGTTTGTTGTGACCTCCCAGAAAGCAAGGAACCCGAATGAGGTCATCACGGGTAAGCTTATCATAAACTCTAACGAAGTCTATACTTTATTTGATACCGGTTCTACCCATTCTTTTATTTCTCCTACTTGCGCTCATCGATTAAATTTGACTCCGGAGAAATTAGACTTTGACTTATCTGTTGAAACTCTATTGGGAGAAATCTTTATTACATCCATGGTTTATAAGTCCTATTTGGTGCAAGTTGGTACCCATACATTACCTGTCGATCTTATTTCATTAAAAATACTTGCATTTGACGTGATTCTAGGGATTGATTGGTTAACTACTCATCATGCAAAAATTGATTGTTTTCATAAGGTTGTTAGCTTTCATATTCCTAATTGACCTATTATGCGAATTCAAGCAACCAAACCATTAAAATCAATCACTGTCATCTCAAGCCATAAAGCTATTCGTTTATTGAAAAACGGATATCAAGCTTTCTTAGCTCATGTCACGGATCTAAACAAAAATACGTCAGTTTTGAATGATATTTCTATTGTTAATAAATTCCCTGACGTATTCCCTGAAGAACTTCTTGGCCTACCCCCAGAGCGTGAAATTGAATTTTGTATCGACCTTGAACCCGGTACAAAACCCATTTCCAAAGCCCCATATCGAATGTCTCCTATTGAACTTCAGGAGTTAAAGATCCAACTGCAGGAATTGTTAGACATTGACTTTATTCGCCCTAGTACTTCTCCTTGGGGTGCTCCTGTGCTATTCGTGAAGAAGAAAGATGGAAGTATGCGACTTTGTATTGATTATCGGGAGTTGAACCATGTCACCATCAAAATAAGGTACCCATTGCCACGTATTGATGACCTGTTTGACCAGTTGCAAGGAGCACAATTCTTTTCAAAGATCGATCTTCGTTCTGGATATCATCAGCTAAAGGTTAGAAATGAGGATATTCCAAAGACGACTTTCAGAACTCGGTACGGGCATTATGAATTCCTAGTCATGTCCTTTGGATTGACTAATGCTCTTGCTGCCTTCATGGATATGATGAACCGGGTATTCAAGGAATATTTGGATTACTTTGTGGTCGTCTTTATTAATGACATCCTTATTTATTCCAAAAGTCGTGAAGATCATGAGCAACACTTGAGGCTGGTACTCCAAAAGCTTCGTGAATACAAGCTTTATGCCAAGTTGAAGAAGTGCAAGTTCTGGCTGGAGGAGGTAGCATTCCTTGGGCACGTAGTATCAAGTCGTGGAATATCTGTTGACCCAAGAAAGATTGAAGCTATTCAAAGCTGGGAGCAACCTAAATCAGTGACCGAAGTACGTAGCTTTCTTGGTTTAGCTGGTTATTATCGGAGATTCGTGGAAGGATTTTCTCAAATCGCTACTCCATTAACTCAGCTGACTCGGAAAGATACAAAGTTCGGTTGGAGCGAAGAATGTGAGAAGAGTTTTCAAGAACTCAAGAGGAGACTCATTTCAGCACCTGTTCTAACAATACCATCTGGCTCGGAGGGATTTGTCATCTACAGTGATGCTTCGAGCAAAGGGTTGGGATGCGTTCTCATGCAACATGGAAAAGTCATAGCCTATGCATCAAGACAACTTAAGGAATATGAGAGGAATTATCCTACTCATGATCTAGAGTTGGCAACTGTTGTCTTTGCACTTAAAATTTGGAGGCATTACTTGTATGGGGAGAAGGTAGAGATCTTTACGGATCATAAAAGCCTCAAATATTTCTTCACTCAAAAGGAACTCAACATGCGACAACGACGTTGGCTTGAACTGTTGAAAGATTATGATCATACCATTCAATACCATCCTAGAAAAGCGAACGTGGTAGCTGACGCATTGAGTAGAAGATCATATGCAAGTACGAGTGCGATATTGTCAACACAAAGGCTCATTTTGTGTGACTTGCAAAGGATGGAGATAGAGTTAAAGACTCCAGGGACCCATGTGATGATGGCGAATATACGAGTAGAACCAACTTTAATCGATAAAGTTAAAGCTACTCAAGCTACAGACCTGGAGCTGATGCGTATGAGGAAGAAAGTGCAAAAAGGTGCTATGCCGGAAGCAAGAATCGATGAAGAAGGAATACTTCGAGTCAACTCCAGACTTTGTGTTCCTAACAACCCTGATTTAAAGTATGAAATCATGATGGAGGCGCACAACTCACCGTTTGCAATCCATCTTGGAAGTACCAAAATGTATCATGATCTCCGTCATACATTTTGGTGGAGCAATATGAAGAGAGAGATAGCGCTGTTTATCTCAAGCAAGTCTGCTCATTTCTTACCGATACGAGAAACTTATGCACTTGAACGTCTTGCTCGTATATACATAAACGAGATTATAAGACTTCATGGTATGCCAGTATCCATAGTTTCTGATCGAGACCCAAGATTCACTTCACGATTTTGGGTTAGTTTACAAAAAGCTATGGGCACGGATTTACGATATAGTTCGGCATATCATCCTCAGACGGACGGACAATCAGAGATGACTATTCAAACTCTAGAAGATTTATTAAGACTCTGTGTCCTTGACTTCAAGGGAAGTTGGGACAAGTTCTTACCATTGGTGGAGTTTTCGTACAACAACAGTTATCAAGCAAGTATTGACATGGCTCCATTCAAAGCATTGTACGGAAGAAAATGTCGTTCTCCAGTATGCTGGGATGAGGTGGGTGAAGCAACGTTGTTGGGACCGAAGTTGGTACGTATGACTACAGAAAAGATTCAAACGATCCGACAACGTATAAAAACCTCACAAGTTCGACAAAAGAGTTATGCTGATCTTCATCGAAAGGACGTAGAATTTGATATAGGAGATCATGTGTTCTTACGTGTTGCTCCATAGAAAAGAGTTACGAGATTTGGAAAGAGAGGAAAGCTCAATCCTCGATTCATCGGTCCATTTTTAATTCTCGATCGAGTAGAAACTGTGGCTTATAGACTCACTTTACCACCAAGTATGTCTCGTGTTCATAACGTTTTTTACATATCCATGTTACGTAAATATGTGGAAGACCCGAACCACATTATTGAGTTAGAACCGGACGAAATAGCAGAAGATTTGACGTATGAAGAAGTTCCTGTTCAAATCTTGGATAAGAAGGAACATATTCTACGCTCCAAGGTTATACCTCAAGTCAAAGTTTTATGGAGAAACCACGATGTTGAGGAAATGACTTGGGAGTTAGAATCTGAAATGAAATCCAGGTATTCTTACCTCTTCGACATACCAGGTACGTACCCTAATTTTGAGGGCAAAATTTCATAAGAATGGGAGGTTGTAAGACCCCAACTTCTATAAATAAAGATGAATTTTCTATAAATATCATTTTTGAATATTATGGAGTTAATTTGATATAATGTTATAGTTGTGGGTAATATTTATAAATTTTGTAAAATACGCAAGTTGTTATATAATATTCGATTGGTCGGGGAATATTCGTTTTAACAGGGAATATTCGTACAACGTCACAATCATTGGTGGACCCCACAACGGAATTATTGTCGGATTGAGAAAACGACAAAAATATTTTATTAAAAATAACGGCGGAAGTTTTACCATTGATACTGTTGAACTACTCAGTAGTAAAAGTACAGTAATACGTGTGGTTGCATAGTAGCACACGGTATTGATTATTAATGCTTATGTGAGAAGTTACTCAGTTTGATTCAATTATTGTCAGTTAATAATATGAATTATTTAGCGATAATGAAGTTTTGTTTTATTCGTATTATTAACGTAATAAAATAGAAACATCTTTTTATATAAAACAGAATACTTTATTAAAGTTGTTCTATAAATAGAATATATTATATTTTATTTAAAAATTTTTTTTTTAAATATGGACCGTCAGATTTAAGTAATCAATCTGGACCGTTCATGGATTAGTTACTATGCATTCCATTTTTCTATAAATAGCAGCTCATTCCTTCATTATTTCTTACGAATTCACTGAACTCTAGAGATAGAAACTATAGAGAGAAACTATAGAGAGAGAGAAAAAAAGTATTCTGCTCCTTAACTACTTCCTTATTTTAGTTCTTCTTTAAAATGGTAAGGGGTGTTATTCTTTCTTATTCATGAAGAGAACTGTTGTTATTTCATTTCTTATTATTCTGTTGGAATAACCTGTATACGCGGTCTACCCTATACTTGGTGACATTCTTCTATTATTCTGTTGGAACATCTTGTCTGTGTGTTTTACACCAGACCTGGTTCCGTTTTTATTATTATTCTGTCGAAATATCATGTCTGTGCGTTTACGCTGGACCTGGTTCCGTCTTGTTATTATTCTGTTGGAACATCCTGTCTGTGTGTGTTACACCGGACCTGGTTCCATTATTTATTATTCTGTCGGAATATCCTGTCTATGCGTTTACGCCGGACCTGGTTCCATTATTTATTATTCTGTCGGAATATCCTGTCTGTGCGTTTACGCCGGACCTGGTTCTATTATTTATTATTCTGTTAGAATAACCTGTCTGTGCGGTCTATCGTATGCCGGATGATTTCTTTTGTTATTCTATTCTTTATTATACTCAGTTGGTTAAGTTTTAACTTCTATACTCCATGAAATTAGTGGAATATCCTTGATAATTGCGGTTCATCCAGTATCTTTTCATGAAAATATTATTCTAAGCATTCTTGAATTTTACTCCACAAAGCAGTATCATGTTGACAATTTGGACGTTGTAAATTCTTGGAAAAATTAATTCTTAAACTTGTTTTATTAAATTCTTATATCATTGTTGTGACGCCCCCAAAATAGGTATACAACACCCATTCTGAGTCACCAAATACATGGTACAGAAAATAAGCTACAACTTCAATAATACAATTGTCGTGTAAAATACGACAACACATACTGTGAGTTTAAATACAAATATTGTCTTCTGGACAATATCCACACTCAAATAAATCCTCATTACAATTATTCAAACACTATTTTATAGAAATAGTGAGGACTGCTAAAACATCTTTCTAGAACCATCACTCCATACCCCGACTAGATCCTGCTATGTTCTCACCTCCTGAGAAGAAAAATGGAACAAAAAGGAAAAGGGTGAGCTCAACTAGCCCAATAAAGAATATTATGACTAAGATAATATACAACAAATTATCGTTAGTCTTCAACAGGAAAAAATCTGATAGAATATAATCGACAATAAGTTTTAGATCAACAACTGCAGCGGAAACAACAAACCATTAGAAGAGTCAAGTAGAGAAAGAATTCTACTATCTTCTAAGATTTAAAAGTCCATCATCAATATTTTATCCATGTAACATCGATTAATAATCATCTTTAACCAAATATTCATCTTTGCACTACAGGCCAAAGATATTCATTTGTATCACCAGTCGGTCATGTTCATCTCAACACCTGTTCATCTTTGCACTACGGGTCAAAGATATTTATCAGTTAATCATTCATCTTTGCACTACATGCCAAAGATATTCAGTAGTATCATCATTTAGGACTGAGGATGATGAAAAATATTTTAAAGGAAACGAATCCAGTGAGACAGAAGGACAAATAATAGGGATTCGTATAACAGTTTATCCAAGATCAATAATACTTCATAATAATCAATTGTGAAGCAGAATTCAAAAATAAAGATAAAAATATGGATACAATCAAATATAGTAACCATAATAGACATCTTGGACAAAAAGAGAAAATTTTATTTTTCGGTGAATAGTGCCGTATTCGTGAATAGTACCATATACGTGAATAGTGTCGTATACGTGAATAGTAACCTCGACACAAAAAGTTCCAAATTTGATAAAACTCATATCAATATTTCAACATAATGATATTGAAGAAAATAATATCATTAAGAAGAAAATAATATCCCTTACCTCGAGATATCAGTACTTCTGGTCGGAATACCAGTATAAGGCTGAAAGAAACTTGCTCTGATGAATAGAAACTCTCAAAGTATTTAAATACTCACAAAATATACTCAATAATCTAGAGAGAAAAAACTTGTTTCTGGTGTGATTTTCAATTCTAACTTAGCCCTCTATTTTAGGAAAATGTTAGCACGCCGAAGCAGACTTAACCTGTAACCTGATGGTTTTACCTGCTACTATTCTCACCCACCACATTTGAATAAAAATCTCAGCAATTTTCTTCACCAACCAAGAGTGGGGCCCACCAATTCTAGAATTTTCCATCAAAATGATAAACTCCGAAAATTCAACAATTTCTGAACCAGTCATCTCGTAAAATTCATAATAAATCATACGTTCATTTTTAATGGTTCAAAATTTGTGGACATATACTCAACTTATATATGTATAACATATCCAAAAATTACCACGATCCAACGGTCGGATTAAAAATTATAACCCCCGCAAAATATCTCAAAAATCCTGATTTTTAATACCTCCATTCCGACAAAAATACTGATAAAAACCTCAACATTAACTCCTTCATTTTTAACCACAAAAATATATCCCTCATTTATATCCACATAAAATAAATATTTCCTTATCATATGAATCAATAATTAATTATTCACAAATAATATTACAGAATCACATTTATGACAACCAGGCCGTTCCCAGGAAAGAGGGGGCATTGATGGACAGTTGTTGTGGTAAAAATCCTCATTGGCTCGTAGTGCATTGATGGACAGTTGTTGGCATGATCATGACCATTAATGAATACACGAATATCCTTGGCCGTAGTGCAGGGGTGATTCGATGATGTGGATTATTTTATTAAGCTGAGTCCCGGCGATAACAGTGTTGAAAAACCTTTTAAATCATAAAAAATAGTAGATTTTATTCTCTACTTAACTCTTTTAATGGATTGCTTGTTCCGCAGCAGTTAAACTTGATGTTCGTTATATTTTATCAGTTTAACACTGTTGAAGGCTAATGATAATTTATTCTGCATTATCTTAGTCGTAATTTTTCTTACTGGACTAGTTGAGCTCACCCTTTCTTTCACTGTTCTCTTCAGAAAATGAGAATATAGCTGGGACAAGTCGGGGAACGGAGTGATGGACCAGATGATAGTATTAGTAGTCCTCACTATTCTATTAAATAGTGTGACAATAATTGTAATGAGGACTCCTTTTGAGTTTGTATAGTTTTTAGTAGACAATAATTGTATTCAAACTCACAGTTATGTTTTGTCGTATTGTACCCGACAGTTGTATTAGTAAGTTGTGTTTGTATTCTGTACCATGTATCTGACGACTCAAGATGGGTGATGTATACCTAATTTTGGGAGCGTCACATTATACATCAAAAAATGATGAACAATTAATTATAAACTTTTAAATACTGCTGAAATAAGTTGGTGAGTTCACAGCGTTTCGCCATGCTCTTACTATGTGAAATATTTAAGAATTAAATTATCATAAATTAGCACATAAATTAACAAATAAATAGTTAAAAATACATGTGAAATATTAAAATTTCATTACAAATCACCAAAACTAAAATTAGAAGAAAGATTAGGATTAACTATTTTACTTGGCCACCAAAATTTAAAGTCTAGAACTATCCAAATTCATTCAAACTCCAAAGTATAAAATATAATCAATCATTAACTGAGAAGGAAAACAAATGTTTTTGACAGTAACTAAATTATAAACTATTATACCCTTATCAATAATATAATATTCTAAATTATAATTTAAACTCACTTGGACATTAAAAAAACTACAAACAATTCATAATGCGTTCATTATATTTAATAGAGTAGAAAAAAAGAAAGAAAGAAAAAAGAGAAAAAAAAAGTGCATTATATTTAAAATTAGAAATAATTTTTTTATATTTTTAGTCAAACAAAAAGTGAAAAATAATTTTTTTATATTTAAAGTGAAATACCTGAATGGCTGAACACTTATTTGAGCATTAAACTATAGCAATACTTCTGAATTGAATCGGAAAAGGCTGCTTAAAGATACACTGTTATATTAGAAAAAATAAAGATTAATTTTGTCTAAAAATTTTATTCCTAAACGATGGAGATTATAAGATTTACTTGAAAATAATATTAAATAGTCTCGTATATAAGTTATTTTATAACATTTTGATTAATAGTCTCAAGTCCAAATTTAAAAACAAATAAGACACTTAACATTAATAATTTTATCCCAATTATAATCTTTACAAACAAATATAATCAAAAAGTATTTCTCTATTATCTCTTTACAATACTTTCTCTCTTCTCTTTATATATTACTTTTGTTTTTAATGTGTGTTTTAAGTGTGAACTTAGATTTATATATATATATTTTGGTGTCGTAAACATTAATTTATCATAGTATATATAAGTTAATTTTTATCAACCTTCTAGTTCCTTCTTCCATGGAAAAATGACTACGCAACTTTTCCACAACCTTTCTGATCAAACCATTGAAAGAGGAAGAAAGATAAGCTCTCATGTTGACAAGTCAAACTATTCATTTCAATTTATTTTTTATTTACAAAACTTTGATCTGGCAAACAACTTATCTAACTTTTTCCCAACCTCGTAATTCGTGACGACTATTTATCAACCTAATAATAATATTATCACATGGCCTTCTGGGTGACTATTTTGTTTCAGTAGCTGTTTGAGTTTGACGGGTTTACTTTTATTAATTAAATAAATTCTATTTTATTCATTTATATTTATCGAAGAGGAAGACCCTTACCAGAACCTCGTATCCTTTTTCTACTTTCTGAATGAGTGATATATATGACAGATATTGTGATTTTCAAATTATTGTAAGATATATAATTAATATGTGTATCCATTAAAAAATTGACAATTTTTTATTAATATATAGAGATATATTTTTCTTTGTAATCTGTTTCAAAATTAAAAATTCTAAATTATATAATGACCAGAAATTATATAGTAGTTCCTTCATTTTACAAAAAAGTCTCATTTATAAATTTTTTTACATAATGTCGTGAAGTTTGTAATAAAAATTTCTTTACCATCATATCATGCCACCATTAATATTAAATTAAAATTAAACACCATTAGTAATAATTATAAAAATATAAATACAACCTTAATATTTTAAAAAAATTATAAAATAAGACTCATTTTGTTGTGTAACAAAGGCGTTCAGAAATTGTAAAATGAAAGATTCATATATCATTTATTAAATTTAATCTCATCTTATAGAAATGTTCAAATATTGATTGTTTAATTGATTGGGAAATTATGCATATCTATAAAGTAAATCATATGCTAATAATACACTTATACTTTAGTTCCATACAGTGGCGGAACTAGAAACTTTTGAGAGGGGGGTCAAAATATACTTGTAAAATTATGACGGCGGCGATACAAGTTACAATGGCGACAGCCGACAACGACAATATAATAGCAACAATACTAATATCAACGTCTTAAAGATAAACAAATTAATAATAACACCAATGTCTTAAAAGAAATCAAGCCAATACTTGCACTAAATTATGAAAAATGAACTATGTTACTTATTTCTTAGTGCATTTACAATAATGTGGTAATGCTAGTTCATGGGCTGAAATTAATTTATTACTCTTAAATAATATATAATTAAATATGCATTTTTTCTAGCTTTTATATGCTTACTTGTAGGCTAAAAGTCACCCCAACCTTAAACCCAAATAGCTATACTTATCTCAAATTCAAACTAAGAGTTTATATTGATTGAAACAATCTGCAGCAATAGGTTCATCTCCAAAAACAAAGAATTATTAAAAGATTACAGATTAAAGTAACAATTTTGAAAACTAAATTACTCCAATTACTAAAAGATTACAGATTAAAGTAACAATTACCAAAAGATTAAAGATTATTCCAACAGTAACAATTTTGGAAACTAAATTACTAAAAAATTAAAAATGTAAACATTAAATTATTAAAATTCATCAAAATTCTTTCTCTTAGAATTCTCAAAGGCCAAACAAAGGTAAAAGAAAAGAAAAATTAATTTGAAATAATTGGAAAAATTAAAACAAACCTATTTTTCAAACCTAAAATTAAACATATACTGATACTCCACTCCATACTCTAGTTCATTCTCAAAGTTTCAAATCCATTCTACAATAATCTATCCAAGGTCTGAGCCAAATAATTCAATTCCAAGTCTCAAGCCTAAATTTATTAAAAATAAAGAACACTAAAACATTTACACCTTAATAACAAGAAAAAACATTAAATTTAAGATACAGATTCTCGGTAAAACAATTTCCTCAAAAGCACAAAAAAAAAATTAAAAACAATTCACAAAAACAAGCAGACGCTCTAGAAAAAAGGTAAATAGGATTCATTTTTTCAATTAATCATCGATCAAAACTGTAAAATCGAAAAAGAACCCAATTATATTATGTACAGTCAAAAAAACAGGATGAGCCGGCGGCGGGCGGTGGCGGCGGCTGGAGCAGTGAGCGGTGGCGGCAAGAGGCATGAGGACTGGAGGCAGTGGAGCCGGAAGAGTGAAGAGAGTAGAGACGAAGAGTTAGTGAAGTCTATGCAGTGCAGGAGCAGAGGCAGAGGCAGGACCGCAGGAGCAGTGCGGAGCAGCAGAGGTGAGAGGCGGAACCGCGGAAGACTGAAGAGAGTTAAAATCCTTAATTCTAATCTTACCTGATGGCAGGATAGTAATTTTTTATTTTTTTTATTTTTTTTAATGAAACGACGTCGTTTCATGATTTAAAAAAAAATAACACAAACCTGCAGCGAAGAGACCGGAGAAGAAGACCGGAGCAGAGTAGCAGACTGCAGACGAGGCGACGAGCGGTGGCTCTGTGGCTAGCTGTCCCCCTCCCGCCCCCACTCCCACCCCTAGTTCCGCCTGGACCTCCGATCTACCGGAGTCAGATGCCCCACCCCCGCCCCCGCCCCCCTAGTTCCGCCTCTGGTTCCATAAGTTGATGAGATCTTAACCTAGTGATTAATATTGAGGTATTGTGACCTTTAAGACTTTAAGTCTCAAGTTCAATTTTTACTTATGTGAATTTATTTATTTTATTATGGAAAGCTTGTGTCATCTTTATGTGAGATTTATTTAGTTGTGAGTTTATTTTTTTCTCATTTAGTGAAATTTGACTAATTCTTAATTATAAAATTATATTATATTCCTAAAAAGTAAAGCTTTCAAATATTTTTTTTACTTTGATTCTATAATGAACTGCATAATTTTTCCTCCAGATTAACTTTAACCTAACAAGTAACATAAGTTCTGTTTCATTTCTAATTTTTAGCTTTTCCATTTACTTTATTCTTCTTTTTGCAGTCTGATTTCTTCTTACTTCTCCCTCTCTTAGAATCCATCAAATATACGCCTTCACATGTTAATAGTACTAGAAAACTTACAATATACTTCCTCCATTTCTAAATGTGACGTTTAATATTTTTGTACACCGATTAAGAAAGTTAAAATTTTTAAAATTACTTCATTAAAATTATTATGTATTATCAAAAACAACTTTGCATAGATAAAAAAAAAAAGCTAAATTGTGTAGGTGATAAAGACGAGAGAGACATATTGTTAGATGATAGAAAAAATATAAGAATTAAAGAGAGTATTCAGGTAAGATATTAAAAGAGAGAAAAAGTAGTTTTAGAAAAATAGGAGAGAATTAAATAGAGTATTAAATGTTTAGGCGTAATTAAGGAAATAATACAACCAATTCTCCTAGAAATCCTAGAACGTCATATATTTAGAAACAAAAGAACTATCCTAAAACGTCAGTTATTAATGAATAGAGAGAGTATTAAAATACTTCATTCATCCAGAATAAAAGTCATCTATTAATTTTTATGGTCATGTTACCCATTTTTCAAATTAATATATTTTATTATTTTTTATATATATTAGTGTAATAATCCGTGCTAGGTACGGACTTTGTTTATTAACAATTGTACTTCATATGAAAAATAATAATGTTTCATCAAAGTATTTATATAACTTATAAAAATGAAAGTAATTGAAATTGTTTATATAAGAATATAGTTTACAATAGATGAAAATGGTAAGTACATATAGTTTCACTGGCGTAACCATACTTGAAGGTGTTGAAACACACATACTTACTGAACAATAACTCTTCTTCATTTTTTTTAACTTTTCTTGACCTAAAAAAATTCATAAAATAAAAGTAATTGAAGGATCTGATGAAGAAGAAATGAAGGAATAGAACTATAGAGGGCTATTTATATAAAGCATAGTAGGCTTTTCGTATTCTTCTTATATTGTGTGTATACGTTGTATTTATATGAACAATTAAAGAGTGACTATTAATTTTAAGTAAGTATGTGCATGTACCTATAACATCCAAATTTTTTTTTGCATGGTTGAATATAGAAGGTCTAAGGTCTCAACTCTAAAAAATGGATCTGTGTAATTTTTTAAATTGAGTTAACTCATGGACTATTCGAGTCAACTCTTGATGTGTTAACTCAGATGGTCAAATTAGTTTATCTCTTTCTTTGTTTTTATATATAAGTTATTGAGACGCCCCCAAATCCGGATCCCTATAACTTCGAATTCGGTGCTCATGGTACAACATACACATTATATCTATCTACTCATACTTTATGAATTACATCATTCATACGTTGTCTTAATACAAAACATATAATTATCACAGGTCTAACTAACCTTTACAATACATGTCTAATAATACAAAAGATTTAAGTCGATATATAACATAATAAACAATACACACATGACACTATTAGGTCACCTTTTCTTTGCCTTTGTCCTTCCTATAACCTTCGACTACCTCGATTTTAGTTGAAAGGTTTTATTTTAAGTAAGAGTGAGCAACTAATTTACTTAACGAGTTTAAAGCATACAACAAATAATATATAATGAATAAAAGAGTTAAATTTTTTCGAGTGTTCAACAATATCCACTTGATTATGAATAATTAGCAATACTACAACAACATTCAATAAAGAGGTTTATTCCCATATTTCATGTTGAGTGATCTCTGTTGTAAGACCCCAACTTATTATTAATGAAATTGAATTTCCTCTATTTATTATTTTGAAATAGTAAGGGTTGAATTGATTAATGTGGTTAGTTATGGGTAAAATGCGCAAATATTTCAAACAAGCAAGTGGTTATAAAATATTCATTGTTGTCGGAAATATTCGTTTGGTCGCGGAATATCCTTACTGTCGAAAAATATTCGTACGACGGCGCAGCCTTGTGTGGGCCCCATAACGAAAAGCGATTGGATAAAAAAAATGACAAGTATAAGTTGTTTATAAATAACGACGTAGTTGTTACCGTCAATACTGTTGGAATTCCCGGTGGTTAAAACACAGTAATACGCGTTGTTGCACAGTAGCACACGGTAATGCACAAATTATTGATTCTTACGTAAGAAGGCACTACTCAATAATTGTTACAGTAATTACTATTTAAATATTTTATTTTTCTGATTCAATAATTGCTACGTTGATATTTTATATTATTGTTGTTTCAATAATTGTCACTACACAATATTTTCCATTATCAGATCAATAATTCATATTCTTTGAATAATATTATTATATAGAATTATTGGCAATGTCTAGAAAGTTCTGTCTAAGGATATGTTTGGTCACATAATTGCGCGTCAGTAAGGAGAAATCCTTCTTAGAAAGCCCCCTCTTTCCTGGGAACGACTTGGTTGTCAGTATTGTGATTCTGTAATATTATTTGTGAATAATTAATTATTGATTTATATGATAAGGTAAATATTCATTTTATGTGGATATAGATGGAGAAAATTTTTAATGTGACAATTGTTGAAAATTGATATTTTATCTTTTCTGATAAAATAATTCAATTAAATATATTATTATATTATAATAATATAATAATGCTGATATTTTACAATGAATGTGTGATATATGAGTAAATGAGGAGGAGGAATATTTTTGTTGCAATAAATACTAAAAACATGTTAAACATGTTGGTGGATTCAATTTTTGACTGAAATTTGATTATAGCCTGTAAAATCGTCCGTATATGAATTTCGGTCAATTTCTGTTTGGAATTTAGAAAAACTTAAAACTACAAAGTTGTAGAGAATTGAATTTCCTATGAAATGGATATAAGATTTGAATTTTTTGATAAAATGACTATTTATTATGAATTATTGAAGTTCTGAAGTTTCAGAATAATTGATTTTTGAAGTTTTAATTGTTTTATTTAAGAAAAATGTTTTTCTTACTTTTATTGAGTGGATGGCTGATGTTTGGACTCAATTGGTGTGCGTAGGAAGTTTAAGAAAAATAATATTATTATTTTATTAAATTTTCTACTTTGGTGTTCTAAGCATTTTTCTATAAATAAGGGTGCTTAGGTTAGAATTGAAAATCACACCAGAAACTAAAGTTTTCTCTCTCTATAATATCGAGCGTATTTTTGTGAGTATTTTGATACTTTGAGTGTTGTTATACGGTACAAGTTCCTTCAACACTATATCCAGTATTCCAGTCAGAAGTACTGTCTTTTTGAGGTAAGTGATGTTATTTTTTTATAAATGATATTATTTTTTTCAATATCATTATGCCAAAATATTGGTCTGAACTTTTTATCAAATTTAAAACTTTTTGTGTCGGGGTTACTATTCACGATACGGCACTATTCACGAATACGACACTATTCACAGAAAAATTAAATTTTTGTTTTTTATCCAAGATATCTATTATGGATAGTAGCTTTGATTGTATCCATGTTTTGGTCTTCATTTTTAAATTTTACTCCACTATGATTATTTACGAAGTATTTTTGAACTTGGATTGTTTAAAGTACGAATCCTTAATAATTGTTCTTTTGTTTCACTTGATTCATTTTCTTTAAAATATTTTTCATCATTCTCAGTCCTAAATGATGATATAACTGAATATCTTTGGCCTGTAGTGCAAAGATGAATGATTTTCTGATGAATATATTTGGACCGTAGTGCAAAGATGAACATGTGTTGAGATGAACATGACCAACTAATGAATATCTTTGGCCTGTAGTGCAAAGATAAATATTTGATTCAAGATGTATATTGATTGATGTTACAGGAATAAAATATTGATGATGGACTTTTAAATTCATAGATGATAGTAGATTTCATCCTCTACTTAACTCTTTTAATGAATTATTATTTCCTTTGCGAATATTGATTTAAAATTTATTGTCTATTATATTCTATTAGATTTTTTCCTGTTGAAGACTAACGATAATTTGTTCTATATTATCTTAGTCATAATATTCTTTACTGGGCTAGTTGAGCTCACCCTTTTCCTTTTTGTTCCATTTTTCTTCTCAGGAGGCGAGAATGTAGCGAGTACTAGTCGGGGTATGGAATGATGGTATCTAGAAAGTTATTTAGTAGTCCTCACCATTTTTGTAAAATAATGTATCAATAATTGTAATGAGGACTTATTTGAGTGTGGATATTGTCTAGAAGACAATATTTGTATGTAAACTCAAAGTTTATGTGTTGTCGTATTTTGCACGACGTATTAATAAAGTTGTAGTCATTTCTGTACCATGTTTTGGCGACTCAGAATGGGTGATATATACCTATTTTGGGGGCTTCACAGTTGGTATCAGAGCTTAGGGATATGGTCTCTGGCGGAGATCGGGGAATAGAACTAGGAGGGGAGAGACGAGTAAATTCTTTGCTAGTGTGTCCTACCTAAGCTTATTTATTGGTTGGTCAGAATATAGGGATATTATGTGATATGTTAATTTCTTTAGCAGTATTTGAGAATGACAACTGAGAATGTTAACAGTGGAGTAAATGAGACCGTGGAGATACCTTTACCCACCAATGAGGAGAACGTGCAACAGGCCGGCAATGTTCCTCCTGTAAACAACACCAATGAGCAGACGATGAACGATGAGATGTTTAGAAACTTTTTGCGATTTATGCAAAACCAGACGAGGGAGACTCCTGTTCAAAATACATGTAGAAACAATGGCAATGCACAGCTGGTCACAGCCAAGCAGTTCAAAGAGTTGGGACCACCAGAATTCTGGGGAAAGCCGGATCCGATTAAGGCAGAAACGTGGGTCAAGCAAATTACCAAGATATTCGATGTCTTGAGATGCACAGAGGAACATAAGGTTCCATTCGCCACCTTTATGTTCCGTAATGAAACAAATTACTGGTAGAAATCTGTGAAGCGTACCCATCCTGCCGCACTCAGCATGTCTTGGGAGACATTTCAGAAACTGTTCAATGACAAGTAATTTCCTGAAAGTATTCGTCGTATGAAGGAGGTGGAGTTTATTAGACTGGAGCAGAACAACATGACGATGTCCCAGTATGAGGCGAAGTTCGCGGAGTTATCCAGGTTTGCACCTCATTTGGTGGAGAATGAGGAACGTATGACGCGGATGTTTCTGAGAGGTTTGAAATCCAACATACGTCAGTATCTCATTTCTCATAAATTTTCTTTATATTTAGATGTTGTCAACATGACTCAATTATTAGAGCGAGATAACGAGTACGTTCAACCGAGGGACCACAACCGGGGTCATACCGGTGACAGCAGTCATTGGAGCAATGATAATCAGCGGGGAAAGAAAAATATGGACAAAAGCGGTAACTACTCTTGTGGTAATCGTGGCCATGAAAATAGAAGAAGCGAGTCGGGGGGAGATTTTAAAAAGAGGAGATTTAACAATGACAATGTGAAGACGTCAGCACCAGTAGCAACTGGTTCTAAGGGAGGAGAACGACCACCGGTCGTATGCTATAAATGCGGGAAAGAGGGATATATCAGCCTAAACTGTCCACAACAGTTCCAGGTATGCTATAATTGTGGAAAGGAAGGACATATTACTCGAGATTGTACGGTAGCGAGACCAAGTCCAGCGGGGATGGTGACTCAAAAGGCTGTTCTAGAAAAGTCAAAGTCAACGGTTCCTAGAAGAGCGTTTATTGTGACTGGTCAAAATGCAAAGAACCCAAACGAGGTGATCATGGGTAAGCTAATCATAAATTCTTGTAAAGTTTATACCTTACTAGATACCTGTGCTACCCATTCATTTATCTCTCCTACTTGTGCTCAACGTTTAAACTTGACTCTGGAGAAATTAGACTTTGACTTATCTATGGAGACTCCATTAGGAGAAACTTTCATTACATCCACTATTTATAAATCTTGTTTGATGTAAGTTGGCACCATCATATTACTTGTTGACCTTATCTCTTTAAAGATACTTGCATTTGACGTAATTTTAGGGATTGATTGGTTAACTACTCATCATGCCAAAATTGATTGTTTTCGTAAGGTTGTTAGTTTTCATATTCCTAACCAACCTGTTATGCGAATTCAAGCAACTAAATCACTAAAATCAATCACCGTCATATCAAGCCATAAAGCCATTCGTTTATTAAAAAAATGGATGTCAAGCTTTCTTAGCCCATGTTATGGACTTGAACAAAAACACGTTAGATTTGAATAAAATTTCTGTTGTTAGTGAATTTCTTGACGTATTTCCTGAAGAACTTCCCGGTCTACCCCCGGAACGTGAAGTGGAATTCTTTATTAATCTTGAACCTGGTACAAAGCCTATTTCTAAAACCCCATATCGAATGGCTCCTATTGAACTTCAGGAGTTAAAGGTCCAACTACAGGAGTTGTTGGACATTGGTTTCATTCATCCTAGTACATCTCCTTGGGGTGCTCCTGTTTTTATTTGTAAAGAAGAAAGACGGGAGTATGCGACTTTGTATTGACTATCGAGAATTGAACCATGTCACCATCAAGAATAGGTATCCGCTACCTCGCATTGATGACCTATTTGACTAGTTGCAAGGAGTACAATTCTTTTAAAAAATTGATCTTCGTTCTAGATATCATCAGCTGAAGATTAGAACTGAGGATATTCCAAAGACTACCTTCAGAACTCGGTACGGGCATTATGAATTTTTAGTCATGTCTTTTGGATTGACTAATGCTCCTGCGGCCTTCATGGATATGATGAACCGAGTATTCAAGGAATATTTGGATCAGTTCGTTGTTGTCTTTATTGATGACATCCTCATATATTCTAAAAGTCGTGAAGATCATGAGCAGCATTTGAAGATGGTACTTCAAAGGCTTCGTGAAAACAAGTTATATGTCAAGCTGAAGAAATGCGAGTTCTAGCTTGAAGAAGTAGCATTCCTTGGGCACGTGGTGTCAAAACATGGAGTATCTGTTGACCCGGCGAAGATTGAAGCAATACAAAGTTGGGAGCAACCGAAGTCGGTGACCGAAGTACGTAGCTTTTTGGGCTTAGCTGGTTATTATCGGAGATTCGTGGAAGGATTTTCTCAAATTGCTACTTCGTTAACTCAACTGACTCGTAAAGATACAAAATTTGTATGGAGCGAGGAATGCGAGAAGAGTTTCCAAGAGCTTAAGAGGAGACTTATTTCGGCACCTGTTCTGACAATACCATCTGGTTCGGATGGATTTGTTATCTACAGCGATGCTTCGGGCAAAGGGTTAGGATGTGTTCTCATTCAGCATGGGAAAGTCATAGCCTATGCCTCGCAACAACTTAAAGAATATGAGAGAAATTATCCTACGCATGATCTAGAGTTGGCAGCAGTCGTTTTTGCATTAAAGATCTGGAGGTACTATCTATATGGGGAGAAAGTGGAGATATATTTGGATCATAAAAGCCTCAAATATTTCTTCACCCAAAAGGAACTCAACATGCGGCAATGACGATGACTTGAGCTATTGAAAGATTACGACCACACCATTAAATACCATCCTGGAAAAGCGAACGTGGTAGCTGACGCGTTGAGTAGAAGATCATATGCGGGAACGAGTGCGATGTTGTTAACACAAAGGCCCATTTTGTGTGATTTACAAAAGATGAAGATAGAATTCAAAACTTCGGGGACCCATGCGATGATGTCAAGTATACGCATAGAACCAACTTTGATCGATAAAGTTAAAGTTTCTCAAGCCACGGACCCGGAGCTGATGCGTATGAAGAAGAAAGTGCAAGAAGGTGCTATTTCAGAAGCAAGAATCGATGAAGAAGGAATACTTCGAGTCAACTCTAGACTTTGCATTCCTAACGATTCTGACTTGAAACATAGAATCATGATGGAGGCACACAACACACTGTTTGCAATTCACCCTGGAAGTACCAAAATGTATCGTGATCTTCGACATACATTTTGGTGGAGCAATATGAAGAGAGAGATCGCGAAGTTTATCTCGAGGTGTTTAACTTGTCAACATGTAAAGGCAGAGCATCAAGCGCCAAATGGTTCATTGCAACCACTTGAGATTCCGAAATAGAAGTGGGAACACATTACCATGGATTTTATTACGGGTCTTCCCACGGTTTCTCAAGACATAGATGCGATTTGGGTTATTGTTGATAGATTAACTAAGTCTGCTCATTTCTTGCCTATACGGGAGACTTATTCCCTTGAACGTCTTTCTCGTATGTACGTAAATGAGATTGTGAGATTGCATGACATGCCAGTATCCATAGTTTTGGATCGTGATCCAAGATTTACTTCACGATTTTGGGTTAGCTTCCAAAAAGCTATGGGCACGAATTTACGATTCAGTTTGGCATATCATCCTCAAACGGACGGATAATCAGAGAGGACTATTCAAACTCTTGAAGATCTATTAAGACTCTGTGTCTTAGACTTCAAAGGGAGTTGGGATAAGTATTTACCATTAGTGGAATTCTCTTACAACAATAATTATCAGGCAAGTATAGGTGTCGCTCCATTCGAAGTATTATATGGACGAAAGTGTCGCTCTCCAATATGTTGGGATAAGGTGGGTGAAGCAACATTGTTGGGACCAGAGTTGGTACGTATGACTACGGAAAAGATCCAAATGATTCGACAACGTATACAAATGGCACAAGATTGACAAAAGAGTTATGCGAATCTTCATCGAAAGGACGTGGAATTTAGTATTGGGGATCATGTGTTGTTACGAGTTGCTCCATGGAAGGGAGTTACAAGATTTGGGAAGAGAGAAAAGCTCAATCCACGATTTATTGGTCCATTTCAGATTCTTGACCGAATAGGAAATGTGGCCTATAGACTCGCGTTACCTCCAAGCATGTCTCGTGTTCATAATGTTTTTCACATATCTATGCTTCGTAAATATATGAAAGACCCAAACCACATTATTGAGTTAGAACCAGACGAGATAGCTGAAGACTTAACGTACGAGGAGGTACCTGTCAAGATCTTGGATAGGAAGGAGCATGTCCTACGCACAAAGGTCATGCCACAAGTTAAGGTTTTGTGGAGGAACCATGCTATTGAGGAAATGACTTGGGAATTGGAAACGGAAATGAAAGCAAGGTATCCTCATCTTTTCGAAACACCAAGTACGTATGTCAATTTCGAGGATGAAATTTCATAAGGAGGGGAGGTTGTAAGACCCTAACTTATTATTAATGAAATTGAATTTCCTCTATTTATTATTTTGAAATAGTAAGGGTTGAATTGATTAATGTGGTTAGTTATGGGTAAAATGTGCAAATATTTCAAACAAGCAAGTGATTATAAAATATTCATTGTTGTCGGGGAATATTCGTTTGGTCGTGGAATATTCTTACTGTCGAAAAATATTCGTACGACGGCGCAGCCTTGTGTGGGCCCCATAACGGAAAGTGATTGGATGAAGAAAATGACAAGTATAAGTTGTTTATAAATAACGGCGTAGTTGTTACCGTTAATACTGTTAGAATACCCGGTGGTTAAAACACAGTAGCGTTGTTGCACAGTAGCACACGGTATTGCACCAATTATTGATTCTTACGTAAGAAGGCACTACTCAATAATTGTTACAGTAATTACTGTTCAATATTTTGTTTTACTGATTCAATAATTGCACGTTGATATTTTATATTATTGTTGTTTCAATAATTGTCACTACACAATATTTTCCATTATCAGATCAATAATTCATTTTCTTTGAATAATATTATTAGATAACATTATTAGTAATGTCTAAAAAGTTCTGTCTAAGGAGAGGTTTGGTCACCCAATTGCGCGCCAGAAAGGAGAAATCCTTATTGGATTGTCCCCTCTTTCCTAGGAACGGCCTGGTTGTCAGTATTGTGATTCTGTAATATTATTTGTGAATAATTAATTATTGATTTATATGATAAGGAAAATATTCATTTTATGTGGATATAGATGGAGAAAATTTTTAATGTGACAATTGTTGAAAATTAATATTTTATCTTTTCTGATAAAATAATTCAATTAAATATATTATTATATTATAATAATATAATAATGGTGATATTTTATAATGAATGTGTGATATATGAGTAAATGAGGAGGAGGAGTATTTTTATTGCAATAAATACTAAAAACATGTTAAACATGTTGGTGGACCCAATTTTTGACTGAAATTTGATTATAGCTTGTAAAATCGTTCGTATATGGATTTCGGTCAATTTTTGTTTAGAATTTAGAAAAACTTAAAATTACAAAGTTGTAGAGAATTGAATTTCTATGGAATGGACATAAGATTTGAATTTTTTGATAAAAAGACTATTTATTATGAATTATTGAGGTTTCGAAGTTCCGGAATAATTGATTTTTGAAGTTTTAATTGTTTTATTTAAGAAAAACGTTTTTCTTACTTTTATTGAGTGGATGGCTGATGTTTGGACTCAATTGGTGTGCGTAGGAAGTTTAAGAAAAATAATATTATTATTTTATTAAATTTTTTGCTTTGGTATTCTAAGTATTTTCCTATAAATAGGGTGCTTAGGTTAGAATTGAAAATCACACCAGAAACTAAAGTTTTCTCTCTCTATAATATCGAGCGTATTTTTGTGAGTATTTTGGTACTTTGAGTGTTGCTATACAGTACAAATTTCTTCAACACTATATCCAGTATTCCAGTCAGAAGTACTGTCTTTTCGAGGTAAGGGATGCTATTTTTTTATAAATGATATTATTTCTTTCAATATCATTATGCCGCAATATTGGTCTGAACTTTTTATCAAATTTAAAACTTTTTGTGTCGGAGTTACTATTCACGCATACGGCACTATTCACGTATACGGCACTATTCACGAATACGGCATTATTCACAAAAAAATTAAATTTTTATTTTTTTATCCAAGATCTCTATTATGGATACTAGCTTTGATTGTATCCATGTTTTGGTCTTCATTCTTGAGTTTTACTCTACTATGATTATTTACGAAGTATTTTTGAACTTGGATTGTTTAAAGTACGAATTCTTAATAATTGTTCTTTTATTTCACTGGATTCATTTTCATTAAAATATTTTTCATCATTCTCAGTCCTAAATGATGATATAACTGAATATCTTTGGCCTGTAGTGCAAAGATGAATGATTTTCTGATGAATATCTTTGGATCGTAGTACAAAGATGAACATGTGTTGAGATGAACATGACCAACTAATGAATATCTTTGGCCTGTAGTGCAAAGATAAATATTTGATTCAAGATGTATATTGATTGATGTTACAGGGATAAAATATTGATGATGGACTTTTAAATTCATAGATGATAGTAGATTTCATCCTCTATTTAACTCTTTTAATGAATTATTATTTCCTCTGCGAATATTGATTTAAAATTTATTGTCTATTATATTCTATTAGATTTTTTCCTGTTGAAGACTAACGATAATTTGTTCTATATTATCTTAGTCATAATATTCTTTACTGGGCTAGTTGAGCTCACCCTTTTCCTTTTTGTTCCATTTTTCTTCTCAGGAGGCGAGAATGTAGCGAGTACTTGTCGGGATATGGAATGATGGTATCTAGAAAGTTGTTTAGTAGTCCTCACTATTTTTGTAAAATAATGTATCAATAATTATAATGAGGACTTATTTGAGTGTGAATATTGTCTAGAAGACAATATTTGTATGTAAACTGACAGTTTATGTGTTGTCGTATTTTGTACGACAATTGTATTAATAAAGTTGTAGTTGTTTCTGTACCATGTTTTGGCGACTCAGAATGAGTGATGTATACTTGTTTTGGGCGCGTCACATTTATGGATCGTGAACTACTAGAGGAATTATCAGTTAATAAAACTGAATACCTCAAGAGTATAAGCTAATCACAAGGACTAATTATACTCTCTGCGAGTACGTAATGTAATGCCCCCAAAATAGGTATACATCACCCATTTTGAGTCGCCAAATACATGGTACAGAAACAACTACAACTTCATTATTACAATTGTCGTGCAAAAGACTGGGCTAGTTGTGCTCACCCTTTTTCTTTTTGTTCCATTTTTCTTCTTAGGAGGCGAGAATATAGCGGGAACTAGTCGGGGTGTGGAGTGATAT
Organism: Panax notoginseng; assembly: GCA_016801055.1. Taxonomy (NCBI): domain Eukaryota; kingdom Viridiplantae; phylum Streptophyta; class Magnoliopsida; order Apiales; family Araliaceae; genus Panax; species Panax notoginseng. The sequence continues at coordinate 107,899,061 of CM029023.1, read as the reverse complement.
TTCTAGTCAGTTGTTTTAGCAGTCCTCACTTTTTTATAAAATAGTGTGATAATAATTGTAATGAAAACTCCTTTTGAGTTTGAATACTGTTTATTAGACAATATTTGTATTTAAACTCACTGTGTATGTGTTGTCGTATTTTGCATGACAATTGTATTAATGAAGTTGTATTTATTTCTGTACCATGTATTTGACGACTCAGAATGGGTGATGTATACCTATTTTGGGGGCGTCACATTAAGCATATATTAAAAGTAAAAGTTATATATAAAGAGAAGAGAAAATGTATTGCTAAGAAATAATAGAGAAATATATTGTGGTTTGATTATACTTGTGATAGGATTATTAATTTCAAAGTGTCTTGTTTGTTTTTAAATTTGAACTTGAGATTATTAGTCTAAAAATTATAAAATAGCTTAATATATGAGACAATTTAAAATTATGTTCAGGTTGAACGTTTACTTTTTTTTAATATAACTGGTGTATCCAGTATCATTAAGATGCCTTTTCCGATTCAATTTAGAAGTAATGCTATAGTTTAATGCTCAAACTAGTGTTCAACCATTCAGATATTTGACTTTAAATATAAAAAAATTATTTCTTACTTTTTGTTTGGCGTAATTTTTGATTCTGGTGTATGGATATAATATACTTTTTTGTCTATTTTTTCTTTCTTTCCTTTTTTGTACCCTATTAAATATAATGAACACATTATGAATTGTTTGTCATTTTTTAATGTCCCATCGAGTTTAAATTATAATTTAGAATATTATATTATTGATAAGGGTATAATAATTTATGATTTAGTTACCGTCAAAAACATTTATTTTTCTTTTCCGTTAATGATTGACTATATTTTATACTTTGGAGTTTGAATGAAGATGGATAGTTCTAAACTTTAAATTTTGGTGGCCAAGTAAAATATTTACTCCTAATCTTTCTTCTAATTTTAGTTTTAGTGATTTCTAATGAAATTTTTATATTGCACATGTCATGTATTTTGAACTATTTATTTGTTAATTTATAATAATTTGATTATCAAATATTTCACATAGAACGAGTATGGTGAAACACTGTGAACTCACCAACTTATTTCAGCAATATTTAAAGTTTATAATTAATAGTTCATCAGTTTTTGATGTATAAACAAATTTAAATTATATTTTAAAATATGCTATTATTGGTATGAGTATAGTAGTCTAACCGATATATTTTTGTCCAGTCCTTTAATTAATCATAAAAAACACAAACATAACATGAGATTATTTAAGTTATTCCATAATAATCTCATAAAAAACAAGCACGTGACTAGGACTATTTAATCTTATGATTAATAATCTTGAGATTATAATTTATGATTGGAATTATAATCACATAAATTATAATTCTTGCAAACAAGCATGACCATTATTTTTTCAAGATTGCCAAGTTGTTAATGGTTACACTTTTTCATAAACTAATTAGATGAAGACTAAAAGACAAATTGCATCCCAAACTTTACCCCTATGTTGATATTTACACCCCAAACTGAAAAAGGTGTCTAAGTACACCCTAAACTTTACTCATACTAAATAAATTGCACAGTTTGCACACTTAACCGGTCAAAAGTGACCGGCTAAGGCTGTAGGTCTTATTACAGAGGGGTAAGTTCGGTAGTTTGCATTTATTGGAAAGAGCAGTTACATTTATACCATTACTCGGTGGTTATCAGATAAATATCCCAAATCAAAGACTAGACTAGGGTTCACGATTTAAAGGAGAAGAATCACAATGAGTGATTCGCGATTCTTGAGGGATTCATCAGACAATGACGTTTATGGAGTTAAAGGTGTCCCAGAATATAGTAAGTGATTCACAAAAGATCTTCCACCATCATCTATTTTGAATAATGGGCTGGTGTAGTTAAGTGTGTTCTTTTTGTAGTATATTATTTTGTTTTGTAGTTTATTGACTTCTTTTTGTTGTAAACTGGAATGATGAACCTTTTTTGATGATCAAATATAAGATTCTTGTCTCTTTTCTTACATTTTTTGGATTTTAGTCAATTAAATATGATGTGGTCCACACATTTAACCGACAGGGAATACTTTGTGTTTATTGCTATGCAGGCAACCCGAAGTATTTTACAGTTAAATGTTTTCATGGTGGACACTTTGAAGAGAGCCCACATAAACAGTATGTGGGAGGCACTTTTAATTTCTTTGATTTCTGTCATCCAGATTACATCTCTTTACTTGACATTTGGAACATGGGGAAGGAGTTGGGATATAAAGTTGGACACCTCAAATTCCATTATAAGTCACCTGCAACTGATATGGAGAGGGTATTATTTGGGTTAGAAAATGATGATGTGTGTTAACAATGTGTATACTTATCCATTCTAGTAGACTAGTTGAAATATATTTGGAGGTTGTTAGACCTGTGGGAGTAGAAGCTGACTTTGAAATTGACATTGAAGTTGATAATATTAATGAATGCAGAGATTTAAGGAGAATTGGGGATGATGAAGTAGAGTCAACTGATGAAAGTTATGTGGATAGTTCTGTGGGAGAATCAACTGAGGATGAAGAGGATGATGAAATTAGGGAGGGGGATGAGGGTGATCAAACTGAGGGGACTGAGAGTGATGAATTGAGGGAGGGGGTAGAGGGTGATCAGGCTGGGGGGACTGAGAGTGCTGAATTTGGGGAGGGGGTAGAGGGTGATCAGGCTGGGGGGACTAAGAGTGCTGAATTTGGGGAGGGGGTAGAGGGTGATCAAGCTAGGGGGACTGAGAATGGGGCAACTGACAAAGGAAAGGGAAAACAAAGGGAAGGGAAACTGTAACACAGAAAGACAAAGGAAAAGAAACAAGATTTGCACCTAACAAAGGGAAGGGAAAACAAACTGCAGAAACCCAATAATGTTGGTTGTTTGTTTATTTTTAGAAACTCAATAAGGAGCCAGGAGCTAAGAGGGCCAAGAAGGTTCAACAGACTTCAACAACTCCAACACAAGAGTCTCCAACACAAGAGTCTACACATAAAGCTCCAACACAAGTGGCTCCAACACAAGAGCAAGTAGGAGGTTCTACAAAGTGGCAAGGGGAATACATTCTGAGGGTAGCCAAAGCAAGGTGTCAGGTAAGGGCTTGCTGTCCAAAGACTACACATGGAAGGGGAAATATGTTACAAAACTAAGAGACCTGGAAGCTGCAGCAAGATCCAAAATAGAGAAGATCCAGTTTAGGAAACCAAATAGTGGAGGGCCTATTGCAGATTAATAGCAACAAGATCCTATATAGGATTTTTTTTGGGCTTTTTTGTGGTACTAAGCTTATATGGATGTATATATACAGTTTAGGATATTTTTGGGGCCTAAACTTATGAATTATTGATATATGTATGTTTTGTGCATAGGATGCATTTTTTGGGGCCTAAACTTATGAAGATGTGGCTGGGATTGTTAATAGGATGCATTTTGTAAATAGGGCAATGACAGAAACTGTTTTTAATTGCATTTGATTTGTGGATTATACTGGGAATTAATTATGTAATTGAATGGCAATACCAGTTCCTTTATGATGCAATGTGTGTATGGTGTAGTGTGTGTATGCAGTAAGAGTATGCAGTGTATGTATACAGTGTTACCACTGGTGTATGTATGATGTAGTGTGTGTTTGATGTGCAGTGTGTTATTTTATGACAGTTGTTTGTGTATAACAATTATTATTATAACAGTTGTTATAACAGTTTGGGGTGATTATAATGCAAGTGGGCAATTGCAGTGTGTTGTTTGAATTTGTCTGTTTTGTGCATTAATGCAGGTGATGTGCATTTGTGAGCCAGTGTGCAAAGGTGCTAGGTTATACTCTGTTAGTGTGCAGGTGATGTGCAAGTGTGCAAGTGATGTGCATTAGCTTGTGCAAGTGTGCATTAATGCAGGGTGACTATGAAATGCACCAGGTATCATAAATTGCACACCAACCATAAACAATAAATTGCAGCAATTGATTACAACTAATAAATTTCATTCAACCATCTTGGTTTACAACATGTTCATTCAAAGAAATTGCCCATACATTACAACCAATAAATTACCCACAAAAGATGCCCAACAATTACATTCCATAAGTGTCCTAATTTCTACAACTACATTGCTAGAAATTACAATCCCATAAATTTCATTCTCAGTAATTGCACACAAAAGGTGCCATATTTTGTCAGACTACTACCAATACATACTTAGCCAAGTTGCTCAGTAGAACCCAAGTTGCTTGTTTTCAAGTCTGGAGGGGTGTTTCATCCTTTGATGAGATAAACATTAAATAAAAAATTACAATCCAAGTTGCAGTCAATAGACCCTTTGCAAACCTTGCCCTAATTCTGCACTGTTTCAGTTCATCTTTCACAGGTTTGATTTCAGCATCCAAATTCTCTAATCTTCTTATTAATCCAGGTATTACTTCCCTTGAACGCTCACACATAGGAGGATCAGCCCAAGCGAAATAATTACAACAACCGTGCCCATCTTCACACCAATCTGGACAAGCAAAGAATCTTCTACCGGCATTGTTTGAGTTTCTCCAAGCTGTCTTCATCACTGATTTCTTCATGCACCAGCAGTTTCGATCCATGAGCCCTAATTTTTCTTGATTTTCTTGATCGATTTTCTGAGATCGAGCTGCACTATGCTACTGAATCAGTCTGTAATAATGTTGGAGAAGATAAAGAAGGAAAAAGTCTGAAATACCCCTTCAGATGTGGATCTGTGCCTTAGACGATCACTTTTAACTGATTAAGTGTGCAAAGTGTGCAATTTGTTCAGCATGAGTAAAGTTTGGGGTGTACTTAGACATCTTTTTTTAGTTTGGGGTGCAAATAACAACAGAGGTGTAAAGTTTGGGGTGCAATTTGTCTTTTAGTCTTAGATGAATGTAGAAATTGTGGAGGGTATACTTAAAAAAAGGTGAGCAATAATAATATAAATTTAAAATTGAGGTAATTAATTAGGATATACATAATAAAAAAATTGGACGTTTAATAGGAAGAGGGAGTTTTTCCGTTAAAATGATAATTTTTGCAATGAAAATATATTTTGTCTTAATTTAGTAAAAACTATATATTGTGTATCTACTTTATACTTACTTTTTGGCTGAAATGATAATTCATGTATTGAAAATATCATTTCTTTTAATTTAATGAAGAATATAAGTTGTGTACGAATAAGAGAGACTAGAAAATTACAAATCAAACCGCAACATCTGGACATTTACCTCGGTATGTACTAGATTAAAGGTAAATCTCTTCAAGGGTTACTCTAATTTTCCCAATCCCAAGTAGAACTGATCATTCGGTTATAATCGAACCGAATAGGTTATTCGGTTATAACTGAATACCGAAATAATTATAATTTCACTATCCGAATTACTAACTGAATTACCAAATACCGAAATACCAAATTATAAATTCGGGTATTTCGGTTAATAATCGAACCTGTGCTCCCTGTTATCATTTATAGACAAAAAAAGAACCATTACTGTGACGCCCCCAAATTCGGGTCCATTCGAACCTCGATCCGGTCCGCCACGATACTACTATCGTCAAACTATTATATCTTTTATTCATAACTTAAATGAATATAACCTTGCTTATTACAATTTAGAATATACATTCCTTCCATTTCCAGGATCTATGTATAATTACCCCAAACTATTATAAGTTTCAAATATTGATCATTTACCATTCCTGCCTTACATCATATTCGATGTTATAAAAATATGCGGAATAATTTAAACTTTTTTCAATTTCCTTTAAAAAATAAGCTTTTATTGATATCTTAACTTGAATCAATTACAAATCCCTGAATCAAATTATTCTATGATTCACACTATTCGAATTACTGTAAAAAACTTTACATCTCGATTCGAATTTCTCTATGTATCACATAGTACAACTTAACATGTATTACTCATCGTAAACTATTATCATGTACATCTTCTAGAACTTAAACATGGTTCAAGAGTATATTTTTAAATAAATAAATCAATCTCTTTCGATGCTATTGAACTTTATCTATCAAGTAGCACGTAATCTTTACCGTGAGTCCTTAACCTGCAAAAGTGGTTATTTGCAAGGGTGAGCTCGACAGCCCAACAATTTTAACAATTTTCATGCAGCACATAACATATAATAGCATATTCAGTTCATGCATTCATAATCAATTAATATTTACTACGCATGTTACTTCACACATAACAGGCATAGAGATTTACTTCACAAGCATATTATCAAATCAACTTCCACATTTCATATATATCTCATATGCATTTCATATATATACATCAATATTCTAATAGCATAATGTAGCTCAACTAACAGTTATAGATTTCATATAACAAATAGGAACTGAAAGACTTGCATGATTTCATGCACATCCATTAGTAACATATTTCATGCACTTTTAATATAAGAACAATGTTACATTGTTTCCTAACTAGGTTTGTAAAACCTACATTTCACTTTCTCATCATACTCTTAGAATAGCTAGGTATATCTAGGTATACCTTAACCATTCGTATATGACATCAACATTCATGTATAGCTACCACACACTTGACTCACTAGGTGTTCAACACCTTTAAAACTCATATAGTTAAGTTCAAACGTACACATAAACGTTTAACTTAGTTGTAATTCCATACCACATCACCTATCCTATATTTTCATAGCACAAATCAGATCACGAATTTAAACAACGTATCGTTGCTTTATATCTTGAAAACATTCCTTTGGACTTTAACAATTGAATGTCCTAATTATCATTCATCTCTATCACCTAACATGCTTCCTACATATTACATAGCATGTTGGTGATATATTGCAAATTAAAGTAATCATTGAAGCATGCCTTGAACTTCATATTAAAAACAGAACTTATTCATAACTGCAGGATGGCGCGGCCATGGCTAATTTGTACTAAGGAGACGTGCAGCCGCGCGGCTCCCAGTTCAAACCAGGGCTGAGCAAACACTTGCTTGGCCTACCTTGCCATCCTTATATATATAACATATTTTAACATGTTAAGCGTCCTTTTGTATCTTTCAAGTTTAATCTAGGTCCCGTCTTGCATAATATGGTTCTAAGTTGGACATCTTAACAAATTAAGGCCATTTAAGGTTATGAAACCACAAAGTCTAACATGCTAGATTCTTAAACATATAAGGTAGTCATATAACTCATATTAGACATGCTTGTGTGTATTCATATGACTAGCATGTCTTATCACTTGAAAACTTACCTTAAGATATGAATAGTTCATATTATGTCTATCTAGTTGTGTGCACGTATCATTCATGTTCAAAGGCATACACATCCTATCATGTTTGCACCTATAGGCCATGTTTAAAGACCCAAAAATTACTAGTATGTCATCCTAGAAGTTTAGACAACACAATGCTCATGAATATTGGTTTCAAAACGTCTAAGTTTTCTTTTCTTCAAATCCATGTCATGCCAACCTAATCATGCATGTCAACTTTGAATCATATGTCATATTTGTACATGTTTCTCTCTATGTCAAAATATAACCACTTCATGCTTTAATACTTAGTTTACAAAAGATAATGGACTTTACCTTTGAAATCATTTTATCATGAATGCACACATAATACAACTTTTAAAACTCTTATCATGAGTAACTAAGTCATGTTAACATCTTCTCAAGTTCAGAACCTACCTCATGTAGCATTCATGTACCTTAGTTCTGATATATCAAGTTTTTCTTGAAAACTTCTCTAATACAAGGTCTAACAGTTTTGATCATGAACAAGGACACTATAAATATCATATCATGCTCATTTATATTTGAACTCGATCATGTATATAAACCACTAAGTTCAGAACTTGTAGAACATAAGTATCCACAAGGTTTGTTTTAAAAATCTTTAAGTCTCCTTTCAAAACACATACTAAGTTATGCTAATGCTTTCTATTATGAACAAGAAAATCTTATATGTCATGTCTATTATCATGCATTTTCATGTTATATCACTTAGAATAACATATTCTATCATCGGGAGCACTATACTTGCGTATGTGCTCGTTCAACGCCCTCCGATCGCCTCTGAATACGTAATAGTCATAAAGATGACTATTTTGACCCCTTCTAACAACCTCAAATTTAAAAAATTAAAGGACAAAAGTTGTAGGTCTATTCACATTTGTTCTGGATCATCTTGAATCGTCTCAATCGGAGTTCGTATGAAAAAGTTATAACCATTTTACCAAAATAGGTCAAAGTAGTCACAGTCACATGGGGCACGACCGAGCCCCTTTTCCCTACCATTACAGTGCATACGCGCCATTGCCCAGACCCAGCTGCACGCCCGCGTGCCTGGGCAACGCGCCCGCGTGCCTGGGCAGCGCGCCCGCGCTTGGACTCACACAGATCACAGTTTTTGACATAACTTTCTCATTTTAAGTCCGAATTAGTTGGTTTTCGATTTGTTGGACTCGTTAAACTCTTAGCTACTCATCTACAGACTAATTATAACACTTCAAACATATTAACAAATCATTTTAAGGGTTCCAATTCAATGTTCATGCTATATTTTCACATTTTGACAAATTTAGTGAATTCGTCCACTACGAATTCGTTTCTCAACCAATTTGATTCGTTTAACTTCCATTGTTTTCGTATTGAACTATATTAACAACATCTAACAACGATTCATGAATTACATCAACACTTAGCCATCAAATTTGTGACTCAAAAGCTACTTTTTCATGATATTACTAAGAAAGTGAAAACTTAGGAAATCAAGAGCATGTATCTTAGAATCATTATTTCTTGATGCTTGAATTTGCTAACTATAGCCCTTCAAACCTCTTATTGCTCTCCAATTTTATTGACTCTCCATAGCCATTTCTCAGACATCTCAACAAAAGAGAAATAAGATGAGGGAGTCTCTATTTATAGAGAATTCAATACTCAGACAATTCATTTACACAATGTTTTGAACTGGTAGGGAGAAGGAGAAGCCAAAGGACAATGAAGAGTTGGTAACCCACTCCCTCCTCCTCCACTCCTCTAGCCATCATCACCTCTCAACTTTCATTATTAACAGTAGACTAGGCCAATGGCCTAACTCACGGCTGATACATATTAGGGACAATGAATATGGGACAGAAGTTATAACTCTCTAATTTATCAGCAACAATGGGTCTAATTTTACTAAGGTAAATTCCTTTTGAGCTTGTTAAATCAATTATAATCATTATTATATTAAATTAAGTTATGGGCACATATATACACATATATATGTATCTACCCACATATAAGAAGTATACTTATATTTTAAATATACACCAATACAAAATCTTACATCCCATGTACATTGGGCTAGTCCAATTAATATAATTCAGTTGGGTACTTTCACCCATTAATTCATATCACCCAAAAATATTATAATGATAATTATTAATCATTAATTCTCTTTTAATAATTTCAGTTAAATCTTTAGTCTGGCTTAACTTTAATATTTAGGCCATACAAGGCTCATCTATCTCATTTACTGGAGTTATATTTAACTCAAGCTCATTATTTCTATAATAAAATATTAGGGGTCTAGGCCACGTTTGGCTTTTCCCCAATTCCTTATTATTTTATTATTTATTTAATATAAAGTTTATGTCACACTTTATCATAATGCTAATATTTAGCTTACTTAAATAATTACATACATATAATATATACAACCTTTACACTTAGAATAATTAATATTCACTCTATTAATTATTTAAATTATACACTATGCGTATAATTATTCGATCGTCCTAAGACAACTTTCTCAATCTTTACATTAACATATTTCAAATATTAAACCCTTTCATATATTACCATATTATGTAATACATAAAAATACCAAAATTAATTAACATACTCATTTCATTTTTTTATGTAAATAACATATATTAATTCACCATTTTACTTAAGTGAATTACTCCTTTCATTTAATCTATACATTTAACCATATCCCAATATTAGTCAATAATTCTCTAACCAATATTTATCTAAAGATATATCGATTTTCTTCTCTCGCCAACAACGTACATATACACAAGTCTAAACCTAGCACACATCGAGACTTTAATGGTATTCAATATAATACACTGAGTGGTTTCCCACAAACAATCAACAAATTAGTTTTCGTCTCGTCTATACTGCTTTCACAGTGAGTTAGATCGGTTACTGATTCATATATACCTCCGCTCTCTGAAGGAATCGTTTAGCCCAGCTTCTATACATTCACCATTAAAGGATATGATTGCACTGCCTTAGACTTGATACTTACTCGTACATACACTCAAGAAATTGGTGATTATCAAAGATATTTAATGTCACCAACTACTATCATAAAATAATTTCACATAAATTATTTAATATCGATAGATAAATTTCTATCCATCTTCATTACTAATTCATTTCTACAATTTATAACAAATATATAATAACGGTATATATTTATTAAACACCACATCACTTATCACATAGCTCACAATACCATATATGTCGTAACACACTTAAATAATCTTGTTCGAACCCATCTCATGCTTTAAGAATTTTATTTACTAAATTCTTATTTTAATATTTTTTGAAAATTTGGGTTCTTACATCCTCTCCCCCTTATAAGGATTCCGTCCTCGGAATCACCGACAACTCCTCTACTCGATGTTATTCAGAATATTACATATTCTTTTGAATAATTTTATTCATTCTCTTTTCGGAAGTTTTATTATAACTTGCTCACTTGCATTCTACCACATTCTCCTTTCTAAGGAATATTCTACTTACTACTTTCATCATTTAGAAGAATAAGAACCTTCCACAATTTTTCAATAATCGGGAAGTAGTATGAATAACTCAGATTCCAAATTATGCTGAGGGGTCGCAAGACCGTGAACTAGTGCTTCAACACAATCATCCACACTATAAACCAGAGTGTTTATCTATCCCAAAGACTGAAAACACCCTCCACATGTACACTAGGTGGCCAACCTATTGTACCACTACGTTGGGCCGCAATGTAGTGTTTTATAACGACTACATGCGTTGCGCTCGAAACCATTGTCTCAAAAAACATGTCCCCTTATAGGGTTGTTCACCTCAGCTTTTCAACAACTGAATCCGCACTAGAGCAATCTGGTTTGGCACAAATATTCAAGAATGCTTGAATTTCACAATTATTTTTCGACAGTCGTCTAGCCGAATCAAATAGCTTAGACTTTTATCAACAATTCGGACATCAATCGAAATTGTTTGGCCAACATAATTGACCTTCTTCATAAATTAAAAGAAAACAAAAAATTCTTTTATGACATCATGATACCGTACCAGATTACTGGTACGTTGAGGATTTCGCCATTATGTGATTTTATCATATTACATCATACCATAGTGAGCTGATGATCTTTCGATCACAACTAACACTAGGTTCGACTGTATTGATGACTCCATCGTTTACCATTTTTACACCATATTAAATGATGCACATGGTTAGAAATACATTTTGAAAATATTTAAATCATTTTTGTCTTAGCCGAAACAATTAGCATAGATATAAGAATAAAGGTATTATTTTTAAACATCATTGGTTCAATCACAAGTTCCAATGTTTTTCAAGAAAACAGAAGTGCAAACATCAGCACGAAGTCAATAAATTTTAAAAATCTAGCAGAGCTATAAGATCTAGAAAATCCATGTTTCTCCATCAACTTCAATCTTTACTATACCAAAATTTCTAACTTCATAACATATATATACCCGATACAGTTCATCAAACTTACCACACTTTGAAAATGAAAATTCAGGAACTTACCACAATTATATGAGTTTAAGAACTTATCCTGGTCAGACCATAGGCGTCCATTCGCTGAGGGGTTCAAAAATATTTCATATAATTATGAGTCACGAACGTACCATAAGTATGAGTTTTAAGAATTCGCAACTTAACCTTATATTCTCTAACTATAACCTATCTATCTGTTATACACATGAGAAAAGAATCACCTTCTCAACAGGTATATAGCAAATAGCGCGACAAATACATTTCAATGATTATCAGTGCTAGAAACTAAGTGGTCTTTACACCAAGTACAATTTCCCGCCCATAACAAGGAATCATACAACTCAGCTGCTGACATGGGTGCTCAATTAAAATTTCACTTAACTCTATTTTACACTTAATTTGCTCTTTGCTCGATACGACTTCTTCGTATCTCATCACATACAACTCCTCATAAGTTCACATCGTACCATTTCAAAGTACACTCTCTTATAGCATCAAGTTATATACACTTAGTTGTTACAGACTATTTATCACTTCACAACTCAATCCGATCACGTCGTGATCATCAATTTACCTTAGGGTTCTTTCCCTATTATCAACAAAACTCCACTCGAGTTCATTCTCATTATCTTTGTCATATGGACACCATCTTAACATTTTTATTACCAGAGTTAGGAAACTCCTGAATTCTCATTCTCTTAGATACTTCAAGATTCTTCTTTGAATCTTCGCTTATATATTTTAATCCTTATCTTTCTCTCTCTTGAGTTATAGCCTAAGGTACACTTACCTAAGTTTATAACCTACATCTTTGATACCAACCTGTGACGCCCCCAAATTCGGGTCCCTTCGAACCTCGAATCTGGTCCACCACGATACTACTATCGTCAAAATATGACATCTTTTATTCATAACTTAAATGAATATAACCTTGCTTATTACAATTTAGAATATACATTCCTTCCATTTCCAGGATCTATCTATAATTACCCCAAACTATTATAAGTTTCAAATATTGGTCATTTACCATTCCTACCTTACATCATATTCGATGTTATAAAAATATGCGGAATAATTTAAACTTTTTTCAATCTCCTTTGAAAAATAAGCTTTTATTGATATCCTAACTTGAATCAATTACAAATTCCTGAATCAAATTATTATGTGATTCACTCTATTCGAATTACTGTAAAAATCTTTACATCTCAATTCGAATTTCTCTATGTATCACATAGTACAACTTAACATGTATTACTCATCGTAAACTATTATCATGTACATCTTCTAGAACCTAAACATGGTTTAAGAGTATATATTTAAATAAATAAATCAATCTCCTTCGATGCTATTGAACTTTATCTATCAAGTAGCACGTAATCTTTACCGTGAGTCCTTAACCTGTAAAAGTGGTTATTTGTAAGGGTGAGCTCGACATCCCAACAATTCTAACAGTTTTCATGCAGCACATAGCATATAATAGCATATTCAGTTCATGCATTCATAATCAATTAATATTTACTACGCATGTTACTTCACACAGAACAGTCATAGAGATTTACTTCTCAAGCATATTATCAAATCAACTTCCACATTTCATATATATCTCATATGCATTTCATATATATACATCAACATTCTAATAGCATAATATAGCTCAACTAATAGTTATAGATTTTATATAACAAATAGGAACTGAAAGACTTGACTGATTCGTAGTTTATCAACTACGACTTAACAACGTAAAGCTTACTTGCACTGCTTGTATTCCTACACAGTTATATAATCATGGATTCACATCCATTAGTAACATATTTTATGCACTTTTAATATAAGAACAATGTTACATTGTTTCCTAACTAGGTTTGTAAAACCTACATTTTACTTTCTCATCACACTCTTAGAATAGCTAGGTATGTCTAGGTATACCTTAGCCACTCGTATATGACATCAACATTCATGTATAGCTACCACACACTTGACTCACTAGGTGTTCAACACCTTTAAAACTCATATTGGTAAGTTCAAACGTACACATAAACGTTTAACTTAGTTGTAATTCCATACCACATCACATATCCTATATTTTCATAGCACAAATCAGATCACGAATTCAAACAACGTATCGTTGCTTTATACTTTGAAAACATTCCTTTGGACTTTAACAATTGAACGTCCTAATTATCATTCATCTCTACCACCTAGCATGCTTCTTACGTATTACATAGCATGTTGGTCATATATTGTAAATTAAAGTAATCATTTAAGCATGCCTTGAACTTCAGATTAAAAATAGAACTTATTCATAACTGCAGGATGGCGCGGCCGTGGCTGATTTGTACTAAGGAGACGCGCAGCCGAGCGGCTCCCAGTTTAAACCAGGGCTGCGTAAACATTTGCTTGGCCTAGCTTGCCGATCCTTATATACATAACATATTTTAACATGTTAAGCGTCCTTTTGCATCTTTCAAGTTTAATCTAAGTCCTGTTTTGCATAATATGGTTCTAAGTTGGACATCTTAACAAATTAAGACCATTTAAGGTTATGAAACCACAAAGTCCAACATGCTTAATTCTTAAACATATAAGGTAGTCATATAACTCATATTAGACATGCTTGTGAGTATTCATATGACTAGCATGTCTTATCACTTGGAAACTTACCTTAAGACATGAATAGTTCATATTACGTCTATCTAGTTGTGTGCACGTATCATTCATGTTCAAAGGCATACACATCCTATCATGTTTGCACCTATAGGCCATGTTTAAAGACCCAAAAATTACTAGTATGTCATCCTAGAAGTTTAGAAGTTTAGACAGTTCATGAATATTGGTTTCAAAACGTCTAAGTTTTCTTTTCTTCAAATCCATATCATGCCAACCTAATCATGCAAGGTAACTTCGAATCATATGTCATATTTGTACATGTTTCTCTCTATGTCAAAATATAACCACTTCATGCTTTAATACTTAGTTTACAAAAGATAATGGACTTTGCCTTTGAAATTATTTTATCATGAATGATGTAGTATAGCACATATAATACAACTTTTAAAACTCTTATCATGAGTAACTAAGTCATGTTAACATCTTCTCAAGTTCAGAACCTACCTCATGTAGCATTCATGCACTTTAGTTCTAATATATCAAGTTTTTCTTGAAAACTTCTCTAATACAAGGTCTAACAATTTTGATCATAAACAAGGACACTATAAACATCATATCATGCTCATTTATATTTGAACTTAATCATGTATATAAACCATTAAGTTCAGAACTTGTAGAACATAAGTTTCCACAAGGTTTGTTTTTAAAATCTTTTAGTCTCCTTTCAAAACACATACTAAGTCATGCTAATGCTTTCTATTATGAACAAGGAAATCTTATATGTCATGTCTATTATCATGAATTTTCATGTTATATCACATAGAATAACATATTCTATCGTCGGGAGCACTATACTTGTGTATGTGCTCGTTCGACGCCCTTTGATCGCCTCCAAATACGTAACAGTCACAAAGATGACTATTTTGACCCCTTCTAACGACCTCAAATTGAAAAACCTAAGGAACAAAAGTTGTAGGTCTATTCGTCCTCGTTTTGGATCATTTTAAATTGCCTCAATCGGAGTTCGTATGAAAATGTTATGAACGTATTACCAAAACAGGTCAAAGTAGTCACAGTCAGCACACATGGTGCGCGACCGCGCCCCTTTTCCTCACCATTACAGTGCGCCCGCGCTATTTCCCAGCCCCAGCTGCGCGCCTGCGTGCTGGGCAACGCGCCCGTGCTTGGCCTCGCACAGATCACAATTTTTGACATAACTTTCTCATTTTAAGTTCGAATTAGTTGGTTTTCGATTCGTTGGACTCGTTAAACTCTTAGCTACTCATCTATAGACTAATTATAACACTTCAAACATATTAACAAATCATTTTAAGGGTTTTAATTCAATATTCATGCTATATTTTCACATTTTGACACATTTAGTGAATTCGTTCACTACGAATTCGTTTCTCTACTAATTTGGTTCGTTTAACTTCCGTTTTTTTCGTATTGAACTATATTAACAACATCTAACAACAATTCATGAATTACATCAACACTTAGCCATCAAATTTGTGACTCAAAAGCTACATTTTCATGATATTATTAAGAAAGTGCAAACTTAGAAAATCAAGAGCATGTATCTTAAAATTATTACCTCTTGATGCTTGAATTTGCTAACTATAGCCATTCAAACCTCTGATTGCTCTCCAATTTTATTGACTCTCCATAGCCATTTCTCCGACATCTCAACAGAAGAGAAATAAGATGAGGGAGTCTCTATTTATAGAGAGTTCAATACTCAGACAATTCATTTACACAATGTTTTGAACTAGTAGGGAGAAGGAGAAGCCAAAGGGCAATGAAGAGTTGGTAACCCATTCCCTCCTCCTCCATTCCTCTAGCCATCATCAGCTCTCAACTTTCATTATTAACAATAGACTAGGCCAATGGCCTAACTCACGGCTGATACATATTAGGGACAATGAATATGGGATAAAAGTTATAACTCTCTAATTTATCAGCAACAATAGGTCTAATTTTACTAAGGTAATTCCTTTTGGGCTTGTTAAATCAATTATAATCATTACTACATTAAATTAAGTTATGGAAACATATATACACATATATATGTACCTACCCACATATAAGAAGTATACTTATATTTTAAATATACACCAATACAAAATCTTACATCCCATGTACATTGGGCTAGTCCAATTAATATAATTCAGTTGGGTACTTTCAACCCATTAATTCATATCACCCAAAAATATTATAATGATAATTATTAATCATTAACTCTCGTTTAATAATTTCAGTTAAATCTTCAGTTTGACTTAACTTTAATATTTAGGCTATACAAGGCTCATCTATCTCATTTACTGGAGTTATATTTAACTCAAGCTCATTATTTCTATAATAAAATATTAGGGGTCTAGGCCACGTTTGGCTTTTCCTCAATTCCTCAATATTTTATTATTTATTTAATATAAAGTTTATGTCGCACTTTATCATAATGCTAAATTATTTAGCTTAAATAATTACATACATATAATATGTACAACTTTTACACTTAGAATAATTAATATTCACTCTATTAATTATTTAAATTATACACTACGAGTATAATTATTTGATCGTCCTAAGACAACTTTCTCAATCTTTACATTAACATATTTCAAATATTAAACCCTTTCATATATTACCCTATTATGTAATATATAAAAATACCAAAATTAATTAACATAATCATTTCATTTTCTTTATGTAAAGCACATATATTAATTCACCATTTTACTTAAGTGAATTACTTCTTTCATTTAATCTATACATTTAATCATATCCCAATATTAGTCAATAATTCTCTAACCAATATTTTTCTAAAGATATATCGATTTTCTTCTCTCGCCAACAACGTACATATACACAAGTCCAAACCTAGCACACATCGAGTCTTTAATGGTATTCAATATAATACACTAAGTGGTTTCTCACAAACAACCAACAAATTAGTTTTCGTCTCGTCTACACTGCTTTCACAGTGAGTTAGATCGGTTACTAATTCGTATATACCTCCGCTCTCTGAAGGAATCGTTTAGCCCAGCTTCTATACATCCACCATTAAAGGATATGTTTACACTGCCTTAGACTTGATACTTACTCGTACATACACTCAAGAAATTGGTGATTATCAAAGATATTTAATGTCACTAACTACTATGATAAAATAATTTCACATAAATTATTTAATATCGATAGATAAATTTCTATCCATCTTCATTACTAATTCATTTCTACAATTTATAACAAATATATAATAACGGTATATATTTATTAAACACAACATCACTTATCACATAGCTCACAATACCACATATGTCGTAACACACTTAAATAATCTTGTTCGAACCCATCTCATGCTTTAAGAATTTTATTTACTAAATTCTTATTTTAATATTTTCTGAAAATTCGGGTTCTTACAATTACCGAATTGTAAACCATTACATATGAATACTACTTTTTCCCATGGCCCTCCCTGTTTTAGATTCCACCCTACAGAAGTACAGATGAAGATTTTGTTGATTACGTTAGAAAAAAGATTGCTTCGAATAGAATCGATCCAGATGTCATCAATGATGTAGATCTCTACAAAATTGAGTCATGGGATCTTGAAGGTTGAAGAACAGAGTCGTCGACTCGCAGGGAGCTGCCAAGGGTAAGGCGGAGGCCGGAGACTGAGAGAGATGGAGAAATCAAAATCGAGAGGCGAAAGCGGAGAAGAAAGAGGATATGGTCAAAACTGAGAGGCAGAGAAGAAAGAGGATACGGGATATGGGATAATGGGATAATGGGTAATGGGATCTGGGATGAGTGAGATCTGATCTGAGATTCAAACTCAAAATGGAATACTAATAATCTAATATAATATAGTCATATAATACAAATAGGATACCTCCTAGTCTCCTACCGCTATACTAGTATAAAATTAATATTTTTTTAATTAATAAATTTGGTAATTCGGATACCCGAATTAGTTATTTTTTAAAACCGAATTCGAAACCGAATACCGAGTAATAAATCGGATATAACCGAAATTAGAAAAAAAAAACCAAAAAATCGAAATAATTCGGTTAAAAATTTTTGATTGTGTTCAATAATTCGATTTTATCCGTTTTTTGCTCACTCATAATCCCAAGTTCCCTATGGGCATTGCCGCATTGAGAATAAAATATATTTTTAGAATTGAATTATAATAATATAATTTTTGAAAGAAAATTTAAAAAATCTCTAATAAATTTTATGCGTCAAATTGTATTAATAACATAATTTCAAAATTTACCTCTACATCAAACAACATTTAAATATGATTATCAAACAATGTTATCTGGTTTTTATCTTTTCTAATAAAACCAAGTATAAGCAACATAATATAAAAATTAAAATAAAAAGAATAAATACTTTAATAGCTAGGTTTGAAAACTACAAATTTTGACGAGTAAATACTTTAATAATGATAACATAATAATATACAAAAGATGATAAATTAAAAATATTGTGCCATTTTTTAGAGTAAATAAATTATTTTTTGACAAAAAATTTGGTAATATTATTTTGTTGTGGAACGAAGAGTGTATTATATTTTGGATTTAATTAAGATTTGAAATAAATATTTTAGTATTATTTTATTACGTTATAAATTAATCATCAATCATATAATAATTAATATTAATACGTTGTTATCTCATTTAAAGAGACTTGACTCCCCTCCATTATACATTTATTTCAATTTCATCCAATACACTATATTTTTTACCTTTAGATAGTATACTTAATATCAAAATCGGTATAATTGTTTCAAAAGTGAAGGTAATCTGACATTTTTTTTACCTCTTGATGAAAATGAAGATTTTTCATTGAAATTTAATGGTTGAGAATTCTTTTAAACTTTTCGCTGTAATTTTTTTAATGACTCAAAATTTTGGTAAAACTGATCTCAATATAATTAACTATATATTAATATGTTTTGATCATTGCTAACAAAATTACTAAGATCAAATAATTGGTGTATTGGATGAAATTTGAGGAAGTGGGTAATAAATGGGAGGAAAGTCCATAAAAGTTTTATTAAAGAAATGTGATAATATTTTTTTAATGTTATTATTATTATTATTATTTGGAATCTGTCAAATTAGTATCATATTGTGTTATTTTCTAAAGGCACAATATAGATCTAGAAGGGGGGTTGGATAGGTCTTTACAATTCTTTTTGTTACTTAATTAGATTTACTCAATAAATACTTAATCAAGAAGATCTATATGCATCGGAATATAAGTTTGAAAACTCCCCTTAAAGATTACTTAAAAATCTCAGTTCTTAAAACAGATTCTATGAATGATCAAACACATAACAGATATGGCAGTTATAGATTATAGAATGTAAATTGCAGAATGTAATAGATTGCATAATGTAAATTGCAGAATGTAAAAGTCACAAGATTTTAAGTGGTTCGAAAACTGAACAATTCCTACTCCACTCTTCTACTCAACGAGTAGGATATCCTCTAAGGATATAAACCTAGTAGACCATTTTACATCAGAATCCCTTAGGTTCATTCGAGTCATAAAGTCTCGGCATTGAGTTCCTCAAACTCGGAAATTCAGTTAATAATGACCAGGATCCACTTATCCCAATTCGATCCTCAAGACCAGGATCCACCGACCCTTCTTCTTGTTTTGTAGAAGTGTTTAAGGTGCTGCTAAGATAGCTTGAATGCTCTTCATCTTATGGTACTTTGCAGCATTGTTGATCATCTTCTTGGTGCTTGTTGAACTCTGTTGTTGAAGCTTGGTTTCTTTTGATTATCAGCAACTACTCATGATCAATGCTAATGTGCTACTGAGCTATTCACTTAAGCTATTTAATTTTTGTGGTTAGCAGCATTGAAAACTCTCACGATCGTAGACTTGTGTTCTATATCTTCAACAGGCTGATTCTGAGTGTTCCTGATGAAACATATAGTGGTGCCTTGAGGTTTTGCCTTCTGATATGCCACTCGCACGTCATCAACATCAACGGCTCTACGGCTCTACGGCTCTGACTCATTTGTTCTTGAGCTTTCTAGCTCTTTTATCTTTGGCTCTACGGCTCTGACCTTTTCATGTACTCATCAACTTTTTGTAATCTGATGAGTTGCTGCCAAGATTAACTTTAATCATCTTCTCTTTTAGGCTTGGCAGCTTTGAACATTTCTCTGCTCGTAGAGTTGACCTTACTCTACGTTTTCTATTGTTCAGCTCGATGTTCATTTTTATGATGATTTTCCTTGTATATTGAATTCCAGTGTTCATCACTTCCCTTTCTTTTTGAATGATACTGTCTTTTGTACTTATTTGAAATCTTTCCGTTGAGAAGTATCCATTGGGGAATTTAATGCATAGATACTTTAATATCTCTGATATTGACTTTTTGAGACTTTGTGTCAGCGTACTTTCTGACTTAGGTCTTGTCACATCAATCAGTATCTTTTCTAACAACTTGCTTTCGACTAACTAGCTGGTAGATATATCATTATTTTCTTCCAAGAATATATCTTTTGATACCTTGAGATCATCTTCACGTTCTAGTTGTCAGTCTCACTGTTAGACCTGACACAGACTCTACGATATGTTGTTTACAAGAATAGTAGGATTGAACCTTACATTCTTCTTGAGCTTTTCTGTTCGTGTATTATTTTGACTATTGATAGTAGAATGATGGATGTTGTAGGTTTATGTTATGTATCCTCACTACTATTATGGCCTTATCTCCTGATTGCTTCATGAAGTTTGGATTTACTTTGCAGACTCTTCTTCGTTCCTTTGATACTTAAGCTATCTTGCGAAGTTGATAACATCTTTTTGAGTTACCTATTCTTCTTTGCTTTCAAGTACTGGCTGCTTCTATACGAAGTCCTGATTGCTCTACGATCTGTTCTGAGTTTTATGATTAGGTCGAATATTCTTGCAGTTATGACCTTTAGATTTCTTCTGGAGATCTCTTCTTGTGAGAGATATACTCAGATATTATCAGAGTATATTCTCTTGCCATATGCTTCTTCTTGAGTAATCATCACTTTATATCCATGGCACAAACTTAGCTTGGTGGTCTCCTCTAATTCGTGTAATCAGAACTTCACATTTTGCTTTACTGTTCTGAGGTTGACTTTATGATCTTGATCTTACTGAACGATCTTGAAGTTATATTTCGATACTACTTTTATTCAATGTCTGCTTGGAGTATTCTACAATCACCCTTTACTGATCAATCTTTACTTTATAATCCATTGATCACTTAGCAAGTTGATCGAATTTGCCAGATGATGTTTAATAGCCTCTTTGACTCCTTTTGCAGCTCTGTGATAGCCTTGTAACTTTGAGATCATTTGTTCACTTCACGAGCTGATCCTCTGTCTGTGAGATAGGGTGAACTCTATGATCTTCTGATGCTATACGAACACTGTTAACTATGCGAAGCATCTCTATACTGTGAATTGGCAGGATAACTTTACGATCATGATTTCCTATCATCTATACATAAGATCAATTTTCATAAGATCAACCAAACATTATTTGATCTTTATAATCTAAGTCTTTGTACATCAATTCTTTTGAAGGACTTTACAAAACTTACTTGTACAAATATACATGAATCATATTTCACTTTAAACACATGTAGATTACTCTGCTGATAATACTTCTATCATGCATATTAGTCTATTTACAATGATTCAATCTATTACATATGCATGTCGACGTCGGAATTTTTATTTGTCCCTTTTCGTTACCTATTTTTTTGTGTTCTCATTTTAGGTGAGATTTGTTTGAAAAAATAAGTGAAAAAGGTCCGACATGTGTAATGTCGATGATTGGACTGTAAGAGTCGCCAGTTGGTTTTTTAACTGGTTGTACCAACACAACCGAGAAAAGGTTTGCACATTGACCCAGTGATGTGACACTACTAAACGGGTCAGTGAAACCGAGATTTATTAGGGTCCGGGGACTTGCTTATGCGGAAGGAAGGTGTTAGGCACCCTCCGACATCCGTCTTGCCACGGTGACCGCCACTTTTTAAGAAACTATTATATGAATGTGTGCGTGTGTGTGTGGGTCAATGTGCTGTTATTTGGAAGTAGTGCGAGGCCTCGTTCGCACCTATATACATAGGGTTTGAATTTGTGTAAAAATTCAGTTTTAAACAAGATATGACAGTGATGTTTTAAAAGAGGTTTTTCAATCCCAGTGCTCAATAGTAATTGAGACCTTTTACACTCCCATTTTATTCAATGTTCGGCTTGGTTAATTTTATTTTCCAGATGCGAGGCATCTGTAAGAAAATAATGTACAAAAAGGTGCTGAACTCCTCGTAGGTATGAAAACCATCTGAGGAGATCCAAACATCACAGATAAATTTACAAGCTGCTTACAGCTGAAAAGGTCCATCACGGGAACCGAATCTAGATTCAGTGGACTGAACCTGTGATCACATGATTCCTAGGCTCACATGATGCCGCAATTGATAAAAAGCAGTAAGCAGGTATATATATAAAAGCTATAAATATATATATATACAGTCATGATCACCAACCACGAAGCACCTCCTTAGGGGATAAGAAATGTAAATAAAGCTATAAAAGCGGTCAACCGCCACGGAGGAAACTCCAGGCAGGATGAAATGTACATAAAGTAGTAAAAAAACGGTCAATATATAAGCATGTAAACGCACCGGATATAAAATCCAGGCTCATCGGACAAAGTCTAACAACAGTTAATATATATAAGTATATATATATATTAAAGTAGTAAACGCACCGGATGTAAAATTCAGGCTCACCGAACATAGTTCGACACATAGTTCATATATATAAGTATATATATACGAAAGCAATTAAACGCTCCAGACACAAGTCTAGGCTCATCGAACAGAGTTCGACACACAGTTCATATATATAAGTATATATATATATATATATATATATATATATATATATATATATATATATATATATATATATATATATAAGAAAGCCATTAAACGCTCCTGACCGAAGTCTAGGCTCAATCAAGGTATAACTCGATGATGCTAGTCCATATATAAAATATATATATATATATATATATATATATATATATATATATATATATATATATACAAACTAAAAATAAACTACGGATCGAAGTTCGGGCATACACACGCAACACGACTCTCAATGTGAAGAATAGTGTGTGCAAAGATGAAGAGAAAGGCTTGAAAATGTGTAAGAAGGCTTACAGTGGGCTGCCAAAGAAGACTTTAATAACTTAAAATGGATGAACACTCGGCTCCCGCCGGTAAAAACTAGCTATATATGAGCTTGCAAGTGTTTAAAATGAGAAAGCACTCAGTTTGGAGTAGGTATAAAGCAAATTGGACAGGGCTTCCTCGCCTTTTTCTCTTACAAAATGGCCACCCCAGGTGTACCTGAGGCTGCCCAAGGTGCCCCGGGCTTCGCGGGTCCCGCCATCTCAAAGTACGTGCACGCGTGCAACGTGATGTCTGCTCAAACTTTCAAAATTATAATCCGAGCATCCGATTGAGGTATATAGGACCTATTTCGGACTGCCATTGTCGAGAGTTACGCAATGGTATGTGATTAGAGGTTGTACGAAGTCATGAAGATAGGACGATGCCCTCCGGTCTTCAGCTCCAAATTCTATTCGTTACCCTGCGTAATAATCACTCGGGATTGGTTTTCCTTGGTTCTTGTGGGACATTGCTGTATAGAAATGTATATCTGAAATGTTGAGACGGCGTGATGTGGCGTCAAAATGGCAAGATGACGACTTTGCCCCTCACTGGGGTTATTTCCAGTTTGGGTTGATAAAGCAGACGTTGCTCAGGGTTATCTCTGAGATTGGACTGATGCGGGTGTTGAAGATCCTCAGTGTCATCTCTAAGGTGTGCCTGTCTTTCTAGTGTTATTGCCAGGTCTCGTACTGAGTGCCTCGGTGTAAGCGCTGAGGTTGAAGCTGATTGCATTTGAAACAAGCATTTTCGGGGTTATCTCCGGAACTGCAACTGCCTTCCTTGGGGTTATCTCCAAGGTTGGAATCTGCTATTCCCAGTGTTGGGACTGAGACGGGACATCTCGGGGTTATCTCCTGGATGAATCGGTCTTCTCCGGTGTGTGTTCTGGTATTGGATCTGCACGCCTCGGGGTTATCGCCGAGGTTAGAATTGTTACTCCCGGTGTGTGTTCCGGGGTTGAAACTGAGCTTCCGGTAGTATTCGGACTGGATGTGAGCTGTCTTCCAGGGTTATATCTGAAAGACGAATCTGCCTTCCTGCAATGTCAGTAACAGGTGTACAAAAAATTTCGAGTGTCTATAATGCATACAGAATAAAGAGCAACCTAACAAGTTTGATCACAATATTTCAAGTCCTTGTATATAAATATCTCAGTTAAAGATTGTACAAAACTTATATATACAAATATACTTTAAATATTTCATCATTAAAATCCTTACATATGGAATCTAATAAGGGTCTTTATTAAACCCCCCAAAAGTAACCTATTAATCTATATATAGATTCCTAACAATCCCTGTAACAATCCAGATTTTTATTATAATATTTAAATATTTATTAAATTATATAAATATTTAATGGATGTGTTTATTGTTGAATAAGTATTTGTTTAATTGATTTGATGTGATTTGATTATTTATTTGTTTAATAAATAATTAATGAGTTAAGAAAAGTAATTATTTTGAAATAGTAATCTAATTTAATTTAATAATTAAGTTAGAGAATTTATAATGATTAAATAAATTATTATATTATGCAATGAATTGTTATTAGAATTAATTAAATTAAGTATGAAAACTTAATTAATTAGAAGTGTGACAAATAACTATATTATAAGTGGTTATTAAAATAAATTAAAGTAGTTGTAATTTATTTTGCCAAACAAGGCTTAAATATATTAAGTCTTTAAATTTAAATAATTTTGCCAAACAAAGTTCTATGGCTTTTGGATTTTTAAATTTGATTTATTAGTAATATAAATTAAATTAAACAAAATATAAATATAATATATCTATTATTTTGGTAATTGATAATTTATTAGTATATTTGAGCCCCAGCGCCAAAATTTGAGCCACAGCGCCAAAAATCGCCCCCCGGCGCTAAAATTCGCGCCCCAGCGCCAGAAGTTGGCGCCCCAGCGCTGAAATTCGCGCCCCAGCGCCAATCTCGCGCCCCAGCGCCACTAGTTGGCTTAGTCCTCGCGCCCCAGTGAGGGGACAGAAGTCTGACTTGGATAATTTTGACCTCCTGTAGTAAAATTGTCATAATTTCTTCATACGAACTCCGATTGAGGTGATTCAAGATGATCCGGAACGAGGACGAGTAGACCTACAACTTTTGTTCTTTAAGTTTTTCAATCTGAGGTCATTAGGATGGGTCAAAATGGTCATCTTTAGGACTATTGTGTTTTCGGAGGCAATCGGAGGGTGTCGGGCATGCACATATGCATGTGTAGTGCTCCAGACCGTAAAAGATGATGTCCTAAGTTATAAAACATAAATCTTAGTAAATATAATGATGCTTAACATTAATAAATAATGTATTAGATAAGTTATAGAAGCAGAGTAAGCATACACAAGAGAGGCAAATCGGGCGTGTGACGATTGAACGTCGAAACGCCGTGCCAAGTGTTAATGAACTTAAAAAGTGTTTCAATTCCATTGAAATGGATATTATAAGATATGGAATGGGTTTAATATAAAACCAATAAGTAGTCCTGGCAAGACTTAAGCACTTGAATGAACTGCGAATATGAAATACAATGAGATATAAGTTGAAAGTTAACACAATATAATTGAACATTGTGTGCTAATTAATAGGAAAGATTATGAGATGTGGAGTAGAGTTTACATTACAATTACTATGTGTTGTTATGTGACTAATATTTGATGTGTATGAATATATAATTGTGTAGGGCACGTGAAGTGCAGATAACTGTAAGCTGTTAAACTGTTATTGGTAAACAACGATCAAGACAAGTCTTTCGGTTCCTATTTTCTACGTGGACTTGATGAACTGTTTTAAATTGCATGATATGTTATGGATGTTAAAATCATGAAATGTTAAAGTCAATATATGACTGCATTGTTTTGGCTAAGTAATGATGATTGAGTAAGGAACTCAATCTTTATATTTGTTATGTGAATTAAAAGCATGTATGCCATGTTACTTTAATGAGATATATGTCGAGCATGTTATTATGTGCTATGTGATGCATGAAAACTGTTAGACTTTGCTGGGCTGTCGAGCTCACTCTTGCAAATAACCACTTTTGCAGGTCAAGGTTTTAAGGTAAAGATACGTGCTATATGAGTTATAGAGATCTATATTCACGAAGATTACTTATGTTTTATGAGAAATGTATTTCATATTTTGAACGTAACATGTTGTTGAAATGTAAGTTGAGCTATCCAATGTATATGGATATTTAGTTATGATGTAAGACTTTGTATAGTCATTTTGTTGTAACGATTCATGATATAAGATTGAATCAAATAGATGTAATGTAATGGTTGCGATTCAGGGCAAGAAAGAAGGAAATGTATAAAAGTTTTTAAATATTCTGCAATTTTACTAAGTTTAACATCGAATAATGATGTATTATTTAGAGGTTGAATGTATGGTTAATGACCGAAGTCGGAATTTAAATTGTATAGATTTTGGGGTCGTTACAGTTGGTATCAGAGCTGTATGTTATAAACCTTAGATAGGAGTACCGTAGGCTATAACCTTAGAGAAGAGAGGTGAAGATAATGAACGAATAAGCTCAAATAGAGTTTGAACAATAAGGGATTAAAACTTGCGTGAAAGGATTTAAAGAAGAATCTCGCAGAGTTATAAGGAATATGAATGTGGGATTACCCAACTCCAATAATAAGGATGTAATGTGATAATAAATAGACAGTGTCTATAAGAAGAGTGATAAAGAAGTTATGAATAGAGAGTTATGTCTAAGCGTGGTACAATTGTACTCTTTAATAGTTGATGTATGGTATCTAGGCTAAACGATTCCTTCATGGAGCGGAGGTATATACGAACTAGCAACTCGGAACCTAATTTGTTGGTTGTTTGTGGGAAACCACTCAGCGTACCATATTGAAACTGTTAGAGACTCGATGTGTACCAAGTGTAGAAATGGACACGTATGATGAGAGTTTAGAACTTGAATGAAATTTTGAGCGATGTAAATGAAGTTAGAAATTCTTAAAGGAAGAATTGTTTTATAAACAAGAAGATTCAAAGAAGAATCTTGAAGATATAAATGGGAGTTTCCTAACTCCAATAGCCAAGATAACGAATAACGTTGTAAATGATGAAAAAAAGGAAAGAATGAGGATCGTAAAACAAAACGATCACGAGTTCACAAAAGAATTTTAAGAGAGATGATTATCACGACGTGATCTGTTTAAGTTATAAAAGAAAGATGGTCTGTAATGTTTGAATGGTTATAGCTTAATGCTATGAAGATGGTGTACTATGAAATAGTACGAGATAACTCGCGAGGAGTTAGAGATAATGTTATACGAGAAATTCGTATCGAGCAAAGAGCAAGTTAAGAGCAAGATAGAGTTAGGTGGGATTTCAATTGAGGACTCCTGTGATGGCTGAGTTGTACAAATCTTTGTATGGGCGAGGGTTTTGTGCTTGCACTAAGTTTATCATATTGATAATCATTGGAATGTTTGTATCGCGCTATTTGCTATATGCCTGTTGAGAAGGTGATTCTTTTCTCATGTGTATAACAGATAGGTAGAGTATAGTTAGAGAATATTATAAGGTTAAGTGCGAGTTCTTAAAACTCATACTTATGGTAGGTTCGTGACTCATAATTATATGGTATGTTTTTGAATCCCTCATCGAATGGACGCCTATGGTCTGACTAGGATAAGTTCTTAAACTCATATGATTGTGGCAAGTTCCTGAACTCATAACGTGTGGTAAGTTTGATGAACTAGGGTATAATTAAGTGTGAATGGAGTATTGAGGATGATAGGAATAGATAGACCTATTAAGCATTGGATCATTATAGAAAGTGGAGTTGATGGTGGAAGCATAGGTATTCTAAATCTACTAGCTATGTTAGACTTTCGAAATTTATTGACTTCGTGCTGATGTTTACACTTTTATTTTCTTGAAAAACATTGGATCAAATGATGGAACCAATGAGTTTTAACAACAAATACTATTATTCGTATGTCTATGCTAATTACTTCGGCTAGACAAAAATGATTTGCAGTATATCAAAATATATTTTATAACATTAATGCATCATGCAACCTGGTGCAAAGATGATAAAAATAATGGAGTCATCAATGCAGTATTACCTAGTGTTGGATGTGATCTAAGGATCGTCAGCCCACTATGGTATGATGTAGTATGATAAAGTCACCAAATACCGGAATCCTCAACGGACTGTAAATACAGTGCGGTATCATGATGTCATAAAAAGATTTTTGAGATTTCTTTAAGATATGAGAATACAGATGTATGTATGTATATGTATATTTCGGTTAATGTCTGAGTTATTGTAAAGGTCTATGCTATTTGATTCAGCTAGACAAATATTGAAAGATGTTCATGAAATTCAAGAGTTTCTTGAGAGGTTATGCCAAACCAAATTATTTTGGTGCGGATTCAGATGTTGAAAAGCTGAGATGAACAACCCTTTTATAGGGGATTACGCGGAGGCATTGAGATGTTTGTGCACAATACATTGTACGAAGGGCTGATCACCCTAAGTACGAGGAGTCCTTATAGTCTTATGACTATTAAAGTTTAAGTTGAAAGATTACTTATAACTATGGACATATGCACAGCGTTTAAATATTTGTGCACAATACATCGTACGAAGGACTTAACACCCTAAGTACGGGGGTCCTTATAGTCTTATGACTGTTAAAGTTGAAGTTGAAAGATTACTTGCAACTGTAAACATAGTTCGTGGTCTTATGACCCTCAGCATGATTTGGAATCTTTTAAAATTCCTGAGTTATTCAAACTACTTCCCAATTATTGAACAATTATGGAAGATTCTTGTTATTCTGCAAGATGGAAGTGAAAAAGGAAAATATTCCTTAGAAAGAAGTAAGTCGTAGAATGCAACACTAAACATATGTGTTGATTAAGTGAGAAAAGAGATTTTGAAATGAGAAGGGGATGAGTTATCAAAGATATTTGTGAAACTTTTAATAGAAAAGTTAATAATTGTAGAATGATCTTTGTGGAAGAAGTGGTTATAGAACCTAAGGAATGAATATAGTATTAACGTAAAATCTACTTTGATAGATGGAATGAATAAATATAAATAAATAAAATTTCGAGGACGAAATTCTTAGAAGAAATGGTGAATGTAATATCCCGAGTGTTGATGATAACGATCCTTAGAAAAGGAAATGAATGGGTTAAAAGATATATACTACTCAGAAGATAATTGAGTTCAAGTGAAAGTTATGAAATGAAATCTAGAATTTGTTAGGTAATGAATATAGTAGGAAATATAAAATCTATATTTAGATAAAATGATGAAAGATTTCTCTGAGTTATTTGTGTAATTTGTGTCTTCGATTCTGGGGACAGAATCTTTGTAAGTAGGGAAGATTGTAACGAATGAGTGGTTTGAGTTGTGATTCTGAGGACAGAATCCTTGTAAGGAGGGAATGATGTAACAATCCAGATTTTTTTTATAATATTTAAATATTTATTGAATTATATAAATATTTAATGGATGTGTTTATTGTTGAATAAGTATTTGTTTAATTGATTTGATGTGATTTGATTATTTATTTGTTTAATAAATAATTAATGAGTTAAGAAAAGTAATTATTTTGAAATTGTAATCTAATTTAATTTAATAATTAAGTTAGAGAATTTATAATGATTAAATAAATTATTATATTATGCAATGAATTGTTATTAGAATTAATTAAATTAAGTATGAAAACTTAATTAATTAGAAGTGTGACAAATAACTATATTATAAGTGGTTATTAAAATAAATTAAAGTAGTTGTAATTTATTTTGCCAAACAATGCTTAAATATATTAAGTCTTTAAATTTAAATAATTTTGCCAAACAAAGCCCTATGACTTTTGGATTTTTAAATTTGATTTATTAGTAATATAAATTAAATTAAACAAAATATAAATATAATATATCTATTATTTTGGTAACTGATAATTTATTAGTATATTAAGTATAGCGTCGGTTTAGACGTTTTAAAAATCGTACGTTGTTTGTATTTTTATTTTACTTATATTCTATTTGGCTAAAGCCTAAGTAAGAAAAGAGAACTAATTTTGTCAGAGAAAAACTTAGAGACAGGAGAGTTTTGAGAGAGATTGTCAAGGGCTGGGGAGAAAGTTCTGAGTTTTAACAAGTGGTGGTCAAGCAAGTGAAGGTATGTATATAAAACTTAAAAAAATATTACAGTATAATTTTATTGAATATCACTATGTATGTTATAAAGTTTTACAAAAATTGTATGAAAATCATGTTTATATAATTACGTATGATATTAAGTGTATTGGTAACTGTAATTGTTATATTAGCACATGTATGTATATATGAGAAGTATGCTAGCATTCACAAAGAAAGAAGAATTGGTTTTACAGTAAACATTCACGTATGAACGTGGTTTGTAGAAATATCAAAATTAGTATATGTTAATTGTGAAATTGTGAAATTGAACTGCGAATGGTTAATTGGGTATAAACTACAGAGAATCGTAGTTTGAAGTAATTAAAATCAAATTGGTATGACAGTGTATAAACGTCAGTTATGGAGTTTGGTTTTTAAAATAATGCTTTCAATGATTTAAGATTTCTAGAATCATGGTTTAGTCGTTGGTAATTAGTATATACATGTTGGGTAATGTGTATATGTGTAATTGGCTTAGGTTATACATGTTAATTAGGGTTAATTGCTGTTAAAAATAAAGACAGTAGCTTTGTTCTGTTCTTCGTGGTTGGGTTCTGCAAGTTTCGGCGCCCCAGCGCCAAAATTTGAGCCCCCGCCCCTGCGCTAAAATTCGCGCCTCGGCGCCAGAAGTTGGCGCCTCAGCGCTGAAATTCGCGCCCCAGCGCCAATCTCGCGCCCCAGCGCCACTAGTTGGCTTAGTCCTCGCGCCCCAGCGCGGGGACAAAAGTCTGACTTGGATAGTTTTTTGACCTCCTGTAGTAAAATGGCCATAACGTCCTCATACGAACTCCGATTGAGGTGATTCAAGATGATCCGGAACGAGGACGAGTAGACCTACAACTTTTGTTCTTTATGTTTTTTCAATTTGAGGTTATTAGGATGGGTCAAAATGGTCATCTTTAGGACTGTTGTGTTTTCGGAGGCAATTGGAGGGTGTCGGGCATGCACATATGCATGTGTAATGCTCCAGACCGTAAAAGATGATGTCCTAAGTTATAAAACATGAATCTTAGTAAATATAATGATGCTTAACATTAATAAATAATGAATTAGATAAGTTATAGAAGCATAGTAAGCATACACAAGAGAGGCAAATCGGGCGTGTGACGATTGAACGTTGAAACGCCGTGCCAAGTGTTAATGAACTTAAAAAGTGTTTCAATTCTATTAAAATGAATATTATAAGATATGAAATGGGTTTAATATAAAACCAATAAGTAGTCCTAGCAAGACTTAAGCACTTGAATGAACTGCGAATATGAAATACAGTAAGATATAAGTTGAAAGTTAACACAATATAATTGAACATTGTGTGCTAATTAATAGGAAAGATTATGAGATGTGGAGTAGAGTTAACATTACAATTACTATGTGTTGTTATGTGACTAATATTTGATGTGTATGAATATATAATTGTGTAGGGCACGTGAAGTGCAGATAACTGTAAGCTGTTAAACTGTTATTGGTAAACAACGATCAAGGCAAGTCTTTCGGTTCCTATTTTCTACGTGGACTTGATGAACTGTTTTAAATTGCATGATATGTTATGGATGTTAAAATCATGAAATGTTAAAGTCAATATATGACTGCATTGTTTTGGCTAAGTAATGATGATTGAGTAATGAACTCAATCTTTATATTTGTTATGTGAATTAAAAGCATGTACGCCATGTTACTTTAATGAGATATATGTCGAGCATGTTATTATGTGCTATGTGATGCATGAAAACTGTTAGACTTTGTTGGGCTGTCGAGCTCACTCTTGCAAATAACCACTTTTGCAGGTCAAGATTTTAAGGTAAAGATACGTGCTATGTGAGTTATAGAGATCTATATTCACGAAGATTACTTATGTTTTATGAGAAATGTATTTCATATTTTGAACGCAACATGTTGTTGAAATGTAAGTTGAGCTATCCAATGTATATGGATATTTAGTTATGATGTAAAACTTTGTATAGTCATTTTGTTGTAACGATTCATGATATAAGATTGAATCAAATAGATGTAATGTAATGGTTGCGATTCAGGGCAAGAAAGAAGGAAATGTATAAAAGTTTTTAAATATTCCGCAATTTTACTAAGTTTAACATTGAATAATGATGTATTATTTAGAGGTTGAATGTATGGTTAACGACCGAAGTCTGGATTTAAATTGTATAGATTTTGGGGTCGTTACAATCCCCCCCTATTTGATGATGACAAAAATACTATAACAACTCATTCAATCATTTTCATTAAGTGTATATGCATGATTATGAGTGACTTAATATACAGTAAGTCACTGTATTACTAGACCGACATATATGAATAAAATGATGTGCATGTAGCATGACATTCATATATTCATTTAGCAATGAAAATTAAATATTCATGCATAATTAAAACACAATAAAATCATAACAATCCAACCACAAATAAAAACAAATACCTACAGTCTTAAAAATATTACAACCCAAAATAATTAAATCAAAAGTCTTAAGAAATTTCCTGAAGCAGTTATATCAATACTTTCGCTCAGCTTCGTCCAAGCTGAACTTGTGTGCTTTAGAAATGTTGTTAGGTTTGTAAGATTCATGAACGCAATCAAATTGCACAAAGTAAGCGAAAATGAGGTAAAATAGAGTTTTAAAATTTTACAAACCATATACCCGGATAATCCTTTATGCATAATTATTAATTAAACGAAAAGATGAAGAACAAGAATTATACCCTTGAAGATTCGAGCTTCCTCAGGTACAAGTTCACCTCCAAATCCTTTTCGCGTTCAACTTGAATCCACCGGGTTAAATTCCTTCCATTGATCAACGTTAGCCACCCAAGTGTTTGGCCTCTAGAGGTGATCCACCAAAGAAGAAGAAAGATTCAAGAAGATGGATGTTTAGTAAAATCTTAATTTTTCTATCTCTCATAAAAAAATGTTTGCTCTCCCAACTCTTGGAATTATGTCTCTTTTGTTTTGTACAACATCTACAACCCCCACCCATAATAGGACTCCTCTTATTTATAGATGTAGGCAACCCTCCTTAACAATTAAGGAATTGAGTTTTATTTTAATTAATTAAACTCTTTTCCTAATCTTTTTAGTAATAATTAATTAACCTCCTAATCTTATTAGGAATATATGAGAGTACTTTTATTTATTAATTCCCAAACTCCTTTAGGAATTAAATAATAATAATAATAATAATAATAATAATAATAATAATAATAATAATAATAATAATAAGTCTCTTATTAATTTATATTTAATATGTCTAAAATATTAAATAATAAATATTAAGCTATTTAATTTATTCTACCTAACTTATTATTACAATTTATCTAGGTTCTTCAGATTAAATCGGTTGTGAATAAATCAATTAGAACAATTCTAATCTTAATTAAATAAATAAATAAAACTATTAATTTATTTAAATAAATAATATTTATTCTACAATAGGAATAAGCCTCCCTAGAGATTAAAGACTTTTCAGACAATATAGATTTCAACATAAATCATAAAAGAGCCTTTGAGTAAATAGTTACCATACAATTCAATCCTTCCACCATACAATTAATGTCCCAATTAAATATAATACATGAAATTACTGTCAAGTCTTATTTTATTTAATTATATATATTTCGGTCCTTAAATGCACAACTCCAAATAATACAAATTAGAAACTCCTTTCTAATTTTATTATGTCTTGGCCAAGGACTACTGGGTTGTTATTTATCGAATCACATAGGACATTTCTTTTTTTTTTTACTAGAAGTGGTAGATTCTTTATTGATTATTCATTATCTCCATATATAACTTATTATACCCAAGCATACCCTTTGATATAACATAAGGGTCTTAAGGGGCATTTAAAAGTATAACTTATCATATACAAGATACTATGATGATCTCAAGTCTAAGGATCACTTGTACTACTATCACTGCATGAATTCTTATTGACAAACAAGTAAAACTCCATTAGGTATTCCTTAGCAAGCCACGTTTAGTGAACTTATTCTCCTATAAGTACCTACATGCTTACTTTAGTGTCTTTACATGAATGATTATGAGATCAATCATCCTCATCCAATGAGCAAGCAACGTATGTACCAATCTATCCAGATTCACTAATCCCCAATTTAGTAATCCAACGATTGAGAACTATTTTAGTTTTAAGCTTTCTAAGAATTTAGATCTCATTAGAATGATTATCTTCATTATTCTAAAAATATTGCTTAAAATAATGAGTTTATCACATATCATAAAGCAATATCATGTAGATAATTAAAAGCCTTTAATAAATTAATATTTTTTTATTAATAAATGAATAAGATTGTAAAGTATACGCTTTATCGTTAAACATGATTGGCTTGTGTGCATACTACTTTCAATCTCCCACTTATACTAAAGTTAATCGCCATGGTATCTCATACCCTTCTTCTCTAAGTGACAATTATCCTGCTGTTGGATAAGCCTTAGTTAATGGATATGTAATATTTTTCTTCAGAGTCCACTATCTCTATAGCGACTTCTCCTCTTTCAATGATTCTTTAATCAAATGAAAGTGCTGCAACACATGTTTAGATCCAAGATGAGACTTAAGAACTATTCCTAGTTTTGTAATAAATTTTTCATCCAAAAAATCAACTTGCAGCTTCATTTACAGCTATATACTTTGTCTTTATTACTAAACCTATGCTGTTTAAAACCTTTCCAATTCATTGCACTACCGTTCAAGATAACGATTTACCTTAAAGTGGATTTACTATCGCCTTGGTCAGTTTGAAAAAACTTGAGTCTGTTAAACCCTCTAGTTTTAATTCAGACCCACCATAAATTTTAATCACATCCTTAGTACCGGTTAAGTAATTTTATGATGTTTTTCACTGTCTTACAGTGATCTTCTCCAAAATATGACCGATCAACATCAAGTCTTGTACATTTTATTACAAGCATGATAGTTACTCATGCGATCTCTTTTTAGGAGTATATGGGGACTATTAAGAGATATACACTCCATGACTCATCAACATCAAGAGTTTACCATGCTAAACGACTTTAGCATCAAATGAATATACGTTTCTTAGGTTAAGCCGAGCATCCTTTTAAATCTATCTATATAGATTTGTATCCCCAATTATGATACCCTTCCCAAATCTTTCATGGAGAAATATTTAGACAACTTTATCTTTATTGATTGTAGCATTATCATTCTTTATCCTTAGTATATCAACATATAATACTAGGAATGTCACAGCGCTCCCACTGACCCTTTTGTACATGTTAGGTTCATTCTTATTTTTGATAAATTCAAATTATTTTGATTATCTCATCAAAATGAATGTTCCATTTTTGAGAAGCTTGCTTCAATCCATTTCTTTGAGTGCCTGCAACTCTTACCTCATCGTATGTGACTGGATCATCATCTTTATGATGCATACCTCATCATCATCGTCTATGATGAATCCATACCTCCCAGGTATATTCGGTACTATTCTAAATTTACGATTCGGTTGTGGTACAATAAGTCTATCTACATGTTCTTCTTATTTGATTTATAGTACTTTGTGGTTCTTGAACTCTTCAAGATCTAAGATAAATGTGTGTATCATTGAAGGTAGATTATGTCGCAATAAACGCCTTTTGGTAAGTAGGTTTACAAAACATATACCCTAAATTTACTTTAGGATGTCCCACAAATTTGTACTTGTCAAATCTTGTCCCAAACTTATCCTTTGAAACCTTTTCACATAAGCTAGACAACCCCTTATCTTAACATACTTAAGATTAGGAATCTTCCCTGTCCATAACTCTTACAGAGTCTTGGGGTCGGATTTTGAGGTTACTTTTTCGTAGATATGCAATCATTTATAGGGCATGACCCCAAAAGGATACTGGAATGTCGGTAAAATCATTATAGACCGCACCATATCCAATCAGGTATAATTTCTCCTTTTAGATATATCAATCAATTATTACATATCAGTAGACGTCCATTGTGAGAAAACCATTTGAGATGATCTAGAAACTCACTGCATAAGTATTCCTTCCTTGATCCAATCAAAGAATTCTAATACTTTTCAATTAGTTTCACTTCTGAATTCTTTGAATCTTTTAAATAATTCACACTTATATTTCAACAAATACACACATTCAACTCTTTGAATGATCCTCTCATTTTCTTATACTAATTTGTTCAATATGCAAAATAATTTTTCATGTCAGTCAAGTACACAAAGTCCATTAGGTAATATTTCAGTTCTATAAAAATATTATTATTATAAATAGAATAACAATCGTTCTTAAATATAATACCAAAGATTTTATTGTCCAACAACAAAATGAAAATAATGTTTCTAACGAGAACTCTAATACAATAACAACTTATTGACTTAATATACTTTTTCCGTAGGCAATGCTAAATAATAAGTTCCTATGGCTAATGCAGTAACCTTTGCTTTATTTCCAACATATAGGATTATTTACCCATTGTTTAGCTTTCTACTTCTGCTTAGTCCCTTCATAATCTATATCACCAAAACTGGTATCCAATACCCAAGTAAAACTTTACTTACCGAAAGATTTATTTTAATCATGAACAAAACTTTATTTGTAGCCGACGCTTCACTAAACTTCTTTTGGTTAGCCTCTACAAGATGCTTCTCACAGTTTCTTTTCCAGTGTTCAGGCTTATTGCTATGGAAGCAAACTCCTTTGCTATCCGTATCAGTTTTGTTCTTATTATCCTTTATTTTTGCCTTTTCTATTTACCTTATTAGAATCGTTCTTCTTTTCAGAAGATCCTTTGGCCCCTACCAATAAGACTTTATCTTTCTTGGTTGAAAAATGACTCTCAGCATTTTTAATATGTTTAGCAAATCAGCAAATCTGATATCTAGCTTGTTCATATGAAAAATTCACAACAATTGTGAGAAGGAGTCCGGTGTGACTGCAAGATCAAATCTTGGCTCAACTCTCCATCTATGACGAAACTTGTTATCCTAATTGTTCAACCAAATTGATCATGTTAAGGATATTTGTCTGTACTGTAGTGTCATCGGTCATTCTAGATCGGAAGAGCTCCTTAGATATCTGATATCTTTCAGTCCTACTTTCCTCACAATCAACTGCTTGATGTGTAGGAATATAGTAAGAGCATCCATAATTTCATGCTGACGCTGAAGCTCGTTACTCATGGATGCTAGCATGATGCATTGAGCCAACTGTGCATCATCTTGCCACTTTCTAAAAGTAGCAATTTCTTTCTTAGAGGCATTGGCTGCAACCATTGTAGGGATAGGCGTATTAAGGACATAAGATAGCTTTTTAGCCATGAGAACTATTCTCAAATTCCTTAACCAATCCGAGTAATTCGGTCCAGTTAATTAACATCTAATATATTTCGCAATGATTATTGTAAGACCCCAATTTTTTTTAATAAAGATGAGTTTTCTATAAATATCATTTTTAAATATTATGGAATGAATTTGATATAATGTTATAGTTGTGGGTAATATTTATAAATTTTACAAAGTACGCAAGTTGTTGTATAATATTCGATTGGTCGGAGAATATTCGTTTTATTAGAGAATATTCGTACAACGGCACAATCATTGGTGGACCCCGCAACGAAATTATTGTCGGATTGAAAAAACGACAAAAATATTTTACGAAAATAACGGCGGAAGTTTTACCGTTAATATTGTTGAACTACTCGGTAGTAAAAGTACAGTAATACGCGTGATTACATAGTAGCACACAGTATTGATTATTGATGCTTATGTGATAAGTCACTCAGTTTTGTTTTATTAGTATTATTAATGTAATAAAACAGAAAAGCTTTTTATATAAAATAGAATACTTTTATAAAGTTATTCTATAAATAGAATATATTATATTTTATTATGTATAGTGTTGTATAGTGTCTGCATAGTATTTTGCATAGTAAAATCTTTTTATATAAAGCATAATACTTTTATAAAGTTATTTGTTTTATTAGATTATAAATAGAATATATTATATTTTATTTAAAAGATTTTGCTTTAAATATGGATCGTCCGATTAAAAGTAAATCAATCTGGACCGTTCATGAATTAGTTACTATGTAGTCCATTCTTCTTCTATAAATAGAAGCTCATTCTTTCATTATTTCTTACGAATTCACTGAAACTTTAGAGAGAGAAATTATAGAGAGAAAGAAGAAAAGTATTCTGCTACTTCACTACTCCTATATCTAGTACTCTTCTTCTTAAGGTAAGGAGTACTATTTCTTTTGTATTCATGAAGAGAACTTCTATTATTCCATTATTTATTATTATGTTGGAATAACCTGTATACGCGGGCTACCCTATACTTGGTGAAATTCTTATGTTATTCTATTATTTATTATTCTGTTGGAATAACCTGTATACGCGGGCTACCCTATACATGGTGAAATTTTTCTGCTATTCTATTCTTTATTATTCTGTTGGAATATCCTGTCTATGCATTTTACGCCGGACTTGGTTCTATTATTTATTATTCTATTAAAATAACCTGCCTGTGCGGTCTATCGCATGCCTGGTGATTTCTTTTGTTATTCTATTCTTTATTATACTCACAGTTGGTTAAAATTTTAGCTTCTATACTCCATGAAATTAGTGGAATATCCTTGATATTTGCGCTTCATCTAGTATCTTTTCATGAAAATATTCTTCTGAGCATTCTTGAATTTTACTCTACAAAGCAGTATCATGTTGACAATTTGGACGTTATTAGTTCATGGATAAATTAATTCTTGAACTTGTTTTATTGAATTCTTATATCATTGTCATCATCCTTATGTTTATATTTTGTTGAAAGTCATCTGTGGCCTGTAGTGCATAGATGGACTTGGTATGATTATGACCAAGGATAATTCGGTGTAATCATGACCGTAATGTTACAAATGATGTGGTAAAAGCCCTCATTGGCCGTAGTGCATTGATGGACAGTTGTTGGCATGATCATGACCATTGATGAATACATGAATATCCTTGGCCAGTAGTGCATGGATAATTTGTGGTTGTGATACTAATGAATATCTTTGGCCCTACTGCAGGGGCGATGTGGATTATTTATTAAGCTGAGTCCCAGCGATAAAAGTAATGAAAAACTTTTTAAATCATAAAAGATAGTAGATGTTATTATCTACTTGACTCTTTTAATGGATAGCTTGTTCCGCTATAGTTAAACTTGATGTTTGTTATATTTTATCAGTTTAAAACTGTTGAAGGCTAACGATAATTTATTCTGCATTATCTTAGTCATAATATTTCTTATTGGGCTAGTTGAGCTCACCATTTCTTTCACTGTTCTCTTCAGAAAATGAGAACGTAGCCGGGACTAGTCGGGGAACGGAGTGACGGTCCAGATGATAGTATTAGTAGTCCTCACTATTCTGTTAAATAGTGTGACAATAAATGTAATGAGGACTTATTCTGAGAGTGGATATTGTCTAGAAGACAGTATTTGTATTAAAACTCACAGCTCTCTTGTTGTATATTAAAGATTATATTTGTATTCTGTATCATGTATTTGGCGACTCAGAATAGGTGATGTATACCTATTTTGGGGGTGTCACAATAATAATTTAGACATTATAAAATTCTGTAAATGAATTTGTTCTTAACAACATTTTAGCATACATTCTTTATTAATTATCAAAATAAATTAGGTCTTGTTTTAAATTGATATCTCCCACTATTTTTTTCAAACTATATTACCCTCACTTATATAGTTCGGCAAAATCTAATTAAAAATTTGCTAGTGAAAATAAGGATCCCATTTCAAATATATATAGCCTTGTGATGACATAACAAACTATATATAAATAAATAAGTAGACAACTCTTGTCAATTACATCATCATGTAACTCTTTTTATTTTATCTCTTAGATTATTTTGATTAAGTGGTGGCACATCCGAATCAAAATTATCCAAGTTAAGTCCAACTTAACACTCCATATATTCAAAAAAAAAAAGTATTATCCTTGTGGTGGCACAACAA
This sequence comes from Panax notoginseng, assembly GCA_016801055.1. Lineage (NCBI taxonomy): Eukaryota > Viridiplantae > Streptophyta > Magnoliopsida > Apiales > Araliaceae > Panax > Panax notoginseng. The sequence goes on along the minus strand of CM029023.1, from coordinate 107,858,156 downwards.
AACAACACTGTTCAATTTTTTTTATAAGCATCAAATGTGATAAAATTAACATCCCAAAGAATTAATATAAGTCTTGTGGTGACACAACAAACTTATAATAATTAATTGATACTCTATTATTTTTATCATGCTAGAAGTCGACGTTCGATATTCCAAATATCTTTGAACGATTATGACTTAATATAAAAAATTTTGAGGGGTTTGCATATTATTAATTTGTCTCATCTTGTTTAGCGCGCACGCACACACACACACACACACACACACACACACACACACACACACACACACACACACACACACACACATATATATATATATATTTATATATATATATATATATATATATATATATATATATATATTACAAGCATGCATATATAGAATACTATATTCTACCCGGATTGATTATGAACTTTTATTCTAGTTTGGTTCACTAGAGCTACCAAGTGAACCAAAAGGTCAAACCTTAGGGGTGTAAGAATTAATATTTAAATATAACTATTACATTTAAACCTGGACTCCATTACAAACGGGTCTTCAAGTGCTCCTTGCTTCATGATCTCTAATTCTTCAAAATTAATTATAACTATTCCTATTACAAAACTATTTAAAATAAATAGAAACCTTGATCAGCAGTCAAGGGGAAATACATAGGAGGGAGTTAAAATTTATATTAAATTTTTTTTAGAGAAGATGAGGTACGCATACCCCATTTAATAAAACACATATATTCATGCATCCAACTAAAATAAAATCTAATCACATTGGTCAATAGTTCATAATCAATCCCATTTATTATCATACACATCACCATATGCATCAATAAATAACATTCATCTCATGAATAATAAATATTCAATATATATATATATATATATATATATATATATATATATATATATATATATATATTGATATCATTTAATGGACAAAATTAGTTAGCATAAAATCTAATATTGAATCAAAATAAACTTCTTTATTTTAATCCAAATTTAAATCAAAATAAACCTCTTTTATTTTAATTTATCCAATTTTGAATAAAATAAACAATTTTATTTTAATCAAAATTTTCATTCAAAATAAACTCCTTTATTTTGGATACTATAAAATCTTATTACATATCTAAATAAACTCCTTTATTTAAGAAAAACACGGATTCTCTTCCCTATTCACAAATAAACTCTTTTATTTTGAATAATATGAAAACTTATCCCATATCTAAATAAACTTCTTTGTTTAAGAAAATGTGGATTCACTTTTCTATTCATAAATAAATTCCTTTATTTAGGAAATGTGGATTCACTTTTCTCTCTCTCTCTCTCTCTCTCTCTCTCTCTCTCTCTCTCTCTATATATATATATATATATATATATATATATATATATATATATATAATATTAGTCACGTTAATGACCTGAAAGATCAACTTTTAACCAAGCGTGACCTCCTTAACAGGTTGAATAAATCATATCCACGCGAAATTCACGAAATTCAGTTCGCGGATAATTTTTTTTTTTTTTTAAATAAATTTTATACAACCAAATTATGCCCAATAAATTATTCTAAATACATATCAATACACATATCAAATTAAAACAATTAATAATTCACATAAATATTTGGCTCTGATACCACTGTTAGGTTTGTAATATTTATGAACGCAATCAAATTACACAAAATTAGCGAAAAACATGATAAAATAGAGTTTTAAAGTTTTACAAACCATATACCGGATCATCCTTTATGCACAATTATTAATTTAACGAAAAGATAAAGAACAAGAATCATACCCTTAAAGATTCAAGCTTCCTCAGGTACAAATTCACCTCCAAATCCTTTTCGCGTTCAACTTGAATCCACCGGGTTTAATTCCTTTCTTTGATCAACGTTAGCCACCCAAGTGTTTGGCCTCTAGAGATGATCCACCAAAGAAGAAGAAAGATTCAAGAAGATTGGTGTTTGGCAAAACCCTAGTTTTTCTATCTCTCATAGAAAAGGGTGTACTCTCCCAACTATTAGAATTACGTATTCACGTATTTTGTAAAAGTGTCAACCACCACCCATAATAAGACTCCTCATATTTATAGATGTGGGCAACCCTCCTTAACAATTAAGAAATTTAGTTTTATTTTAATTAATTAAACTCCTTTAATTAATTTAACCTCCTAATCTTATTAAGAATATATAAGAGTGCTTTTATTAATTAATTTTCAAACTCCTTTAGGAATTAAATAATAATAATAATAAGACTCCTTTTATTAATTTATATTTAATATTTCTAAAATATTAAATAATAAATATTAAGCTATTTAATTTATTCTATCACCATAGATTAAATTAAATATACTTAACTTCTTATTACGATTATGACATTAATTTCTTAAATAATTATTCTTCCTTTTATGGTGTGACCCTTTATGTTCTCAATATTAAACCGGTTGTGAATAAATCAATTAGAACAATTCTAATCTTATTTAAATAAATAAATTAAACTATTAATTTATTTAAATAAATAATATTTATTCTACAATAGAGATAAGCCTCCCTAGCGATTAACGACTTTCTAGATAATATAAATTATAACATTAATCATAAAAGAACCTTTGAGTAAATAATTACCGTACAATTCAATCCTTCCACCGTACAATGTCCCAATTAAATATAAGACATAGAATTACTGTCAAGTCTTATTTTATTTAATTATATGTACTTTGATCCTTAAATGCACAATTCCAAATAATGCAAATTAGAAACTACTTTCTAATTTCATCATGCCTTGGCCAAGGACTACTGGATTGTAATTTATCGAATCACATAGGACATTTCTTTTCTTTTACTAGAAGTGATAGATTCTTTATTGATCATATATTATCTCCATGTACAACTTATTATATCCAAGCATACCCTTTGATATACTCTAAGGGTCTTAAAGAATAAGTCAAAGTATAATTCATCATATACAAGATACTATGATGATCTCAAGTCTAAGGATCACTTGTACTACTATCACTTTAGAAATTCCTATTGACATGCAAGTAAAACTCCATTAGGTATTCCTTAGCGAGCCACGTTCAGTGTACTTATTCTCCAATAAGCACCTACATGCTTGCTTTAGTGTCTCCACACAAATGATCATGAGATCAATCATTCTCATCCAATGAGCAAGCAACGTATGTACCAATCTATCCGGATTCACTAATCCCCAATTTAGTAATCCAATGATTGAAAACTATTTCAGTTTTAAGCTTTCGAAGAATTTAGATCTCATTAGAATGATCATCATCATTATTCTAAAAGTATTGTTTAAAACTATGGATTTATCACATATTATAAAGCAGCATCATGTAGATAATTAAAAACCTTTAATAAATTAATACTTTTTTTATTAATAAATGAATAAGATTGTTACAAAGTATATGCTTTATCATCAAACATGATTGGCTTGTGTGCATATTACTTTCAAAAATAACATCTTAAATAGTTAATACTTACTTTGTGTGTGCACAACAAACTCATATTAAATATTTAATATTCTATTGTTTTACCATGCTAAAAGACGACGTTCGATATTCTAAATATTGTTTAACGTTACAACTTAATATAAATTCTTTAATGGGTTTGTTATTATTTTGTCTCATCTTGTTTAGCGTGCATGCACATATATATAAAATACGCGTCATATTAATTAACATGCGAAACATGTTTACATATATATATATATATATATATATATATATATATATATATATATATATATATATATATATATATAGTATAAGCATGCACCTATAGAATACTATATTCTACTCGGATTGATTATGGACTTTATTCTAGTTTGGTTCACTAGAGCCACCAAGTGAACCAAAAAGGTCAAACCTAGGGTGCAATAATTAAATTTAAATTTAAATATTACATTTAAATTCCGAGCTCCATTACAAACGGGTCTTCAAGCGCTCCTTGCTCCTTGGTCTCCAATTCTTCAAAATTAATTCTAACTATTCCTATTACAAAAATATTTAAAATAAATAAAAACCTTGACCAGCAGTCGATGGGAAGTACAGAGGAGGGAGATAGAATTTACATCAAGAAAACTTAGAGAGGACAAGGTACACAAACCCTATTTAATAAAACATATACATTCATACATCCTACTAAAATAAAATTCAATCACATTGGTCAGTAGTTCATAATCAATCTCATTTATTATCATACATATCAACATATGCATCAATAAATAACATTCATCTCATGAATAATAAACATTCAATATATACATTGATGTCGATTTAATGAGAAATTTTAATTTGCATAAAATCTAATTTAGAAACAAAATAAACTCCTTTATTTTTTAATCAAAAATCATAATAAGCTTCTTTATTTTATTTTGTCCAATTTTGAATAAAAATAAACTACTTTATTTTTAGTCAAATTCCAAATTAAAATAAACTTCTTTATTTTAATTAACAAAGAATTCAATTTCAAGTACAAAATAAACTCATTTATTTTATCTTAAAATAGTTAAAAAATAAAATATATTGAATCATATTTCTTATTAAAATTAAACACCTTTAATTTTAGGAAATAAGGAATCATATTCCATATGTGATTAAATTCCTTTATTCTAGGAAATATGGAATCCTATTCCATATGTGAATAAACTCTTTTATTCAAACGAACGTGGAATTATTGAAAAAATAAAATCCTTTATTTTATAATTTAGAATTACTGAAAAAATATTTAATTTAATTTTAATTAAAATAAACCTTTTATCTTAATAAAAAATTAAAATAAAAAATATATATTTGTTTTGGAGAGTGGCGCTGCTGCGGCACCGCTAGTGAACTAGCAACAGGCGTTGCGTCGCAACGTTATTAGTATAAAAAAATGGAGCTTGCGCTGTAGCGCCACAAAAGAACTGGCTTCAGGCGCTGCAGTGCCACGTCAGCATCTTCAAAAACACGGAGCTGGCGCTGCAGAGCCATGATTGTACATCAATCAAGCTCTGTGGCGCCAATCTCCAGAATCTATTTTTTCAATTCGCGAATTGTGCAGTTTTTCTCCAAAAACATGATTCTATACCAATAATTATGCCCAAAAAATTTCTTCTAAACATATATCAACATAAATATCAAATCTGAAAAATTAATAACTTGCATGAAGGTTTGGCTCTGATGCCACTGTTATATTTGTAAGATTCATGAACGCAATCAAATTTCACAAAGTAAGCGAAAACGTGGTAAAATAGAGTTTTAAAATTTTACAAACCATATACCTGGATCATCCTTTATACACAATTATTAATTAAATGAAAAGATGAAGAACAAGGATTATACCCTTGAAGATTCGAGCTTCTTCAGGTACAAGTTTATACACAATTATCATGTTTGGCCTCTAGAGGTGATCCACTAAGGAAGAATAAATATTCAAGAAGATGGGTGTTTGGCAAAACCCTAGTTTTCCTATCTCATAGAAAAATGTGTACTTTCCTAACTCTTGAAATTACGTCTCACGTGTTTTGTAAAACATCTACAACCCCCACCCAAAATAAAACTCCTCTTATTTATAGATGTAGGTAACCCTCCTTAACAATTAAGGAATTGAGTTTTATTTTAATTAATTAAACTCTTTTAATTAATTAGGCTCCTAATCTTATTAGGAATAATTAATTAAACTCTTTTAATTAATTAGCCTCCTAATCTTATTAGGAATATATGAGAGTACTTTTATTAATTAATTCTTAAACTTCTTTAGAAATTAAATAATAATAATAATAAGACTCATCTTATTAATTTATATTTAATATTTCTAAAATATTAAATAATAAATATTAAGCTATTTAATTTATTCTATCACCATATATTAAATTAAATATACTTAACTTATTATCACGATTATGTCATTTACTTCTTAAATAAATATTCTTCATTTTATGGTGTGACCCTTTAGGTTCTCCATATTAAATCGGTTGTGAATAAATCAATTAGAACAGTTCTAATCTTATTTAAATAAATAAATTAAACTATTAATTTATTTAAATAAATAATATTTATTCTGCAATAGGGATATGCCTCCCTAGCGATTAACGACTTTTTAGATAATATAGATTTCAATATTAATCAGAAAAGAACATTTGAGTAAATAGCTACCGTACAATTCAATCCTTCCACCATACAATGTCCCAATTAAATATAAGATATGAAAGTTGTGACGCCCCCAAAATAGGTCCATACAACCCATTCTGAATCGCTAAATACATGGTACAGAAAATAACTACAACTTCATTATTAAAATTATCGTCCAAAATACGACAACACATATACTGTGAGTTTAAATATAAATATTATCTTCTAGACAATATCTACACTCAAATAAGTCCTCATTATAATTATTGATATACTATTCTACAAAATAGTGAAGACTGCTAAAATAACTGTCTAGAACCATCTTCCATACCCAGACTATTTCCCGCTATATTCTCGCCTCCTGAGAAGAAAAATGGAACAAAAAGAAAAAGGGTGAGCTCAACTAGCCCAGTAAAGAATATTATGACTAAGATAATGAACAACAAATTATTGTTAGCCTTCAACAAATCAGATAAAATATAATGGATAACAAGTTTTAGATCAATATTCACAGCGGAAATAACAATTCATTAGATGAGTTAAGTAAAGAATGAAGTCTACTATCTTTTATGATTTAAAAGTCCATCATCAATATTTTATCCCTATAACATCAATTAATATATATCTTGAACCAAATATTCATCTTTGCACTACATACCAAAGATATTCATTTGTATCACCAGTTGGTCATGTTCATCTCAACACCCGTTCATCTTTGCACTACGGGCTAAAGATATTCATCATGTAATCATTCATCTTTGCACTACATGCCAAAGATATTCAGTTATTTCATCATTTATGACTGAGGATGATGAAAATTATTTTAAAAAAAACGAATCCAGTGAGATAAAAGGACAAAGATTAGGGATTCGTACTTTGGTTTATCCAAGTTCAAAAATACTCCATTATAATGAATTGTGGAGCAAAAATGAAGATCAAAACATGGATACGATCAAAGATAGTAACCATAATAAACAACTTGGATAAAGAAAAGAAATTTTAATTTTTCTGTGAATAATGTCGTATACGTGAATAGTAACCCTGACACAAAAAGGTAGAAATTTTACAAAAAAAATTATACTTCGTGAATAGTACTCATGAATAGTACCGTATTCGTGAATGTGCCGTATACGTGAATAGTAACCTCGACATAAAAAGGTAAAAATTTCATAATAAAATTCATTCCAATATTTCGGCGTAATGATATTGAACGAAATAACATCATTTACGAAGAAAATAACATCTCTTACCTCAAAAGAACAGTACTTATGAATGGAATATCGGATATAATTTTGAAGAAAACTTGCACTGAATAGCAACTCTCAAAGTATCTAAATATTTACAAAAATACGCTCGATATTATAGAAAGAGAAAATTTCTGATTCTGGTGTGATTTTTAATTCTAACCTAAGCTCCCTATTTATAGGAAAATGCCAGAACGCCAAAGTAGACTAAAATTTAATAAAATAATTTTTTATACAAAATTTCCACGCACACCACTCTTGAAATTTCTCAGCACACCAACAAGGACAAGAGTGGGGCCCACCCTTCTAGAAAATCCCACCAAAATATTTTAAATTTTAATAATATTCAAAAACTTCAATAATTCATAATAGATAGTCCTTTTATAAAAAAAAAATACGAATTCTATGTCCATTCCATATAAAATTTAATTCTCTACAACTTTGTAGAAGAAAGTTTTTCTAAATTCCAAACGAAAAATGACTGAAATCCATATACGGATGATTTTGAATACCTCAATTCTGACAAAATACTGATAAAATACCTTAACATTAATTCCTTCATTTATATCCACATAAAAATAAATATTTCCTTATCATATAAATTAATAATTAATTATTTACAAATAATATTAGAGAATCACGATAATGACAACCAGGTCGTTCCCAGGAAAGAGGGGGCTTTCCGATAAGGATTTCTTCTTACTGGCGCGCAATTAGGTGACCAAACCACTTTTCTAGACAGAACTTCTTTAGACATTGCCAATAATGCTATTTAATAATATTATTCAAATAATATGAATTATTGATCTGATAATGAGAAATAATGTACAGTGACAATTATTGAAACAACAATAATATAAAATATCAACGTACCAATTTCTTGAATCAATAAAATAAAATATAGAATAATAATTACTGTAATAATTATTGAGTAGTGTCTTCTTACGTAAGAATCAATAATCCAAAAATACTGTGCAATACCGTGTGCTACTGTGCAACCACGCGTATTACTGTATTTTAACCACCGGGTATTCTAACAGTGTTAACGGTAACAATTATACCGTTATTTATAAAAAACTCAAACTTGTAGTTTTCTTCATCCGACCATTTTTTGTTATAGGGCCCACAAATGGCTGCGACATCGTACGAATATTCTCCGACAGCAAGAATATTCCACGACTAAACGAATATTCCCTGACAACAATGAATATTTTATAACCACTTACTTATTTTGTAAAATTTGCACATTTCACCCATAACTAAAGCATTATATCAAATTAACACCTTATTTTTCAAAATAATAATTAGAGGAAATTCAATTTTATTTATAAAAAATTGGGGTCTTACAAAATTACTGTCAAGTCTTATTTTATTTAATTATATGTATTTCGATCCTTAAATGCACAACTCCAAATAATGCAAATTAGAAACTCCTTTCTAATTTCATTCTGCCTTGGCCAATGACTACTGGGTTGTCATTTATCGAATCACGTAGGACATTTCTCTTCTTTTACTAGAAGCGGTAGATTCTTTATTGATCATTTATTATCTCCATATATAACTTATTATACCCAAGCATACCCTTTCATATACCATAAGGGTCTTAAGGAATATGTCAAAGTATAACTTATCATATACAAGATACTATGATGATCTCAAGTCTAAGGATCACTTGTACTACTATCACTACAGAAATTCCTATTGGCAGGCAAGTAAAACTCCATTAAGTATTCCTTAGCGAGCCACGTTCAGTGAACTTATTCTCCAATAAGCACCTACATGCTTACTTTAGTGCCTTTACACAAATGATCATGAGATCAATCATCCTCATCCAATGAGCAAGCAACGTATGTACCAATCTATCCGGATTCACCAATCCCCAATTTAGTAATCCAATGATTGGGAATTATTTTAGTTTTAAGCTTTCTAAGAATTTAGATCTCATTAGAATAATTATCATCATTATTCTAAAAGCATTGCTTAAAACTATGAGTTTATCACATATCATAAAGCAGCATCATGTAGATAATTAAAAACATTTAATAAATTAATACTTTTTATTAATAAATGAATAAGATTGTTACAAACTATATGATTTATCATCAAGCATGATTGACTTGTGTGCATACTACTTTCAAATGTACCTTTCTTTATCGTCGTGCTTCCTTTGTGTCTACTCCCTTTTTTATTTCTCCCATTTTCTTTATCATTGTGCTTCCTCCACGTCTGCTCCCTTTTTGGTTTCTCCCCCTGTGTTGGCTTTCTGAGATATGCCTTCTCCTCTTGTGTAGTTACTATTCTGGCATGCCTTGCCTTTTTCTTTGATTTGCCTTTTTCTCCCCTTTTTTATTATCATCAGTTAGGAAGAGGCACAGTCTGAGCGAGTGGTTAACTTCGTTGCTCATCATTAAGTGTAACACTTAGTTCATGAATTTTGGCATTTAGAATGTCAATAAAATTTACGCTCTCATCAAAAATATTCTGAGTAATGGTTCGTTGGGCTTCCATTGTAGAGGGATACTAGTGTAGCATATTCAGAAGGATGACCTATAGTCACTGGCACTTGGGGTTAAGGGTGTGAAGTAGTGATATGAGAGGAGGGCAGATGATTCGACACATTTAGCAAATGGAATTTTAATAGACAAGCTAGGAAATGAATTCGTGATTGTAGTTGGAATTGGTGTATGAGTAACTGTAATAGAACCATGAATAATAGAGTTTTGAGATCCAATAACAGAGGATTGAATTAACAATATTGAAGAGTTTGGCATGCTCTCATATGTTGAGATGAGGTTTTGGGTGTGAACAGTAGAGTTTGAACTAAGTGATGGTTGAGGAAAACTTTTTAGGTTAAAGTTTGCAAAATCTTGTTCAACACCAGCAAGATCTCGATAGATGATTATATTTGGGGATTCTAAGACTTTAGTATTTTTAGAAGAGATAATTGAAACAGATGAGTAAAGATTCAGAATGCTGGATATAGAGGTTATAAGGAGATGACAATATTTATAATACCAGGGTTTTTCAGAAATCAGCAGAATATTTATTATACGGTGTAAATCCGTGTGGAAAAACTTTGGAAACCAAATAGATATTTGGAAAGCTAGAGAACCATAACTTGATGTAGCTTGTTTCTTGAACCATCAAGTCCTTTGGTCTTGGCAGAAGCAACATCTGTAAGAATTTGATGAAGTTTGTCTTAGAGTGAGACATGTGAGATTCCACATTCATATCATCTTCAGTTGTTTCATGGGTAGATACCCTGTAAGGACCGAGAACTTTATATGATTATATATTAAAAAAAATTTACGAATAATTTTTTTTTTTTAGTTTATAAGTGAATATGTGTTATGAGATATAAATTAAACAAGATAGTTAATTTAGTTATTTCAAATTAACTATGATCAATACTTAATCAAGTTGATTAAGGAAGAGTAAGATAAGTTATATATGTTGAAACATTAACATAGCTTGAGTGTTAGCCTTGAATGTTAAATAGAAATATTTATAATCTTTAAATGATTAATTAGTATGACTATTATATTGTGAATAAATATGTGAGGATTGTGTAGAAAAGGGTATGTCTAAATAAATATATATACTATAGTTATGGATATGTATATTTATAGATTTTATTAAAAAAGAAAGCCACATAACCTAATTATATAAGTTAATTAAATAACCTAAAGGTTATGATATTGCATAAATGTTAGTATTTAAAAGTTATACTAACCTAATAGATTAATTTTGTCTATTTCAAGTGATTAATAATTTTTAACCTAATTAGGTTACATGTTAAAGAGATATGTGTATGTAATTAAATTCCATAAGATTGAAAATAGAAATTCTAAATAAACAATTAGGGTAATGTTGTAAGACCCTAACTTATTAATGAATAAAATCAATTTTTCTCTAAATATTATTGTGAATAATAAGGGGTTAATTTGATATAATACTTTGGTTATGGGTGAAATGTGCAAATTTTGCAAAATAAGCAAGTGGTTATAAAATATTCATTTTGTCGGGGGGAATATTCGGTTGGGGAATATTCGTACGACGGCGCAGCCTTGTGTGGGCCCCATAACGGAAAGCGATTGGATGAAGATAACGATAAAAATTGAGTTTTTATAAATAACGACATAGTTGTTACCGTTAACACTGTTGGAATACCCGGTGGTTAAAATACAGTAATACGCATGGTTACACAGTAGCACACGGATTGCACAGTATTTTTGAATTATTGATTCTTACGAAGGAAGGCACTACTCAATAATTGTTATAGTAGTTATTGTTCAATATTTTATTTTATTGATTCAATAATTGTTGCGTTGATATTTTATATTATTGTTGTTTCAATCATTGTTGCTGTACAGTATTTCCCATTATCAGATCAATAATTCATATTATTTGAATAATATTATTAGATAACATTATTGGCAATGTCTAGAAAGTTCTGTCTAAGGAGAGGTTTGATCATCTAATTGCGCGTCAGTAAGGAGAAATCCTTATTAGAAAGCCCCCTCTTTCTTGGGAACGGCCTGGTTGTCATAAATGTGATTCTGTAATATTATTTGTGAATAATTAATTATTGATTCATATGATAAGGAAATATTTATTTTATGTAGATATAAATGAGGGATATATATTTTTGTGGTTAAAAATGAAGGAGTTAATATTGAGGTTTTTATCAGTATTTTTATCAGAATGGAGGTATTAAAAATTAGGATTTTTGAGATATTTTGCGGGGGTTATAATTTTTAATCCGACCGTTGGATCGTGGTAATATTTGGATATGTTATACATATATAAGTTGAGTATATGTCCACAAATTTTGAACCGTTAAAAAGGAACGTATGATTTGTTATGAATTTTACGAGATGACTGGTTCAGAAATTGTTGAATTTTCGGAGTTAATCATTTTGGTGGAAAATTCTAGAATTGGTGGGCCCCACTCTTGGTTGGTGAAGAAATGTGCTGAGATTTTTATTCAAATATGGTGGGTGGGAATAGTAGCAGGTAAAGCCATCAGGTTGCAGATTAAGTCTGATTCGGCGTGCTAACATTTTCCTATAAATAGAGGGCTAAGTTAGAATTGAAAATCACACCAGAATTCATAAGTTTTTTCTCTTTCTCTCTCTAGATTATTGAGTATATTTTGTGAGTATTTAGATACTTTGAGAGTTTCTATTCATCAGAGCAAGTTTCTTTTAGTCTTATACCGGTATTCCAACCAGAAGTACGGATATTTTGAGGTAAGGGATATTATTTTCTTCTTAAATGATATTATTTTCTTCAATATCATTATGCTGAAATATTGATATGAGTTTTTATCAAATTTGAAACTTTTTGTGTCGGAGTTACTATTCACGTATACGGCACTATTCACGTATACGGTACTATTCACGAATACGACACTATTCACCGAAAAATAAAATTTTCTCTTTTTGTCAAAGATGTCTATTATGGTTACTATCTTTGATTGTATCCATGTTTTGATCTTTATTTTTGAATTCTGCTTCACAATTGATTATTATGAAGTATTATTGATCTTGGATAAACTGTTATACGAATCCCTAATATTTGTCCTTCTGTCTCACTGGATTCGTTTCCTTTAAAATATTTTTCATCATCCTCAGTCCTGAATGATGATATTACTGAATATCTTTGGCCTGTAGTGCAAAGATGAATGATTAACTGATGAATATCTTTGGCCCGTAGTGCAAAGATGAACAGGTGTTGAGATGAACATGACCGACTGGTGATACAAATGAATATCTTTGGCCTGTAGTGCAAAGATGAATATTTGGTTAAAGATGATTATTAATTGATGTTACAGGGATAAAATATTGATGACGGACTTCTAAATCTTAGAAGATAGTAAAATTCTTTCTCTACTTGACTCTTCTAATGGTTTGTTGTTTCCGCTGCAGTTGTTGATCTAAAACTTATTGTCTATTATATTTTATCAGATTTTTTCCTGTTGAAGACTAACGATAATTTGTTGTATATTATCTTAGTCATAATATTTTTTACTGGGCTAGTTGAGCTCACCCTTTTCTTTTTTGTTCCATTTTTCTTCTCAGGAGGTGAGAACATAGCAGGATCTAGTCGGGGTATAGAATGATGGTTCTGGAAAGATGTTTTAGCAGTCCTCACTATTTCTGTAAAATAGTGTTTGAATAATTGTAATGAGGATTTATTTGAGTATGGATATTGTCCAGAAGATAATATTTGTATTTAAACTCACAGTATGTGTTGTCGTATTTTGCACGACAATTGTATTATTGAGGTTGTAGTTTGTTTTCTGTACCATGTATTTGGCGACTCAGAACGGGTGTTGTATACCTATTTTGGGTGCGTCACAGTTGGTATCAAAGCTTAGGGATATGATCCCTGGCTGAGATGTGAGACAAAAACTAGGAGGGGATAGACGGGGAATTCCTTCGCTAGTATGACCGTACTAAGTTTATTTGGTGTTTATTTGGTTGGTCAGAGTATAGGGATAATATATGACATGACTATTAACTCTTGTTTTATGGCAGTATTTAAGAATGGCAGCTGAGAACGTTAATAATGGAGTAAATCAGACCGTGGAGACACCTTTGATCACCAGCCAGGGGAACATGCAATAGGAAGGCAATATTCCTCCTGTAAACAACGTTACCGAGCAAATGATGAATGATGGAATGTTTAGGAGCTTTTTGCAGTTCATGCAAAATCAGACGAGGGAGACTCGTGTGCAGAATACGGGTGAAAATGATAACAACGCGCGGTTTGTCACAGCCAAGCAGTTCAAAGAATTGGGACCACCAGAATTTAAGGGAAAGCCGGATCCGATCATGGCGGAAACGTGAGTCAAGCAAATTACCAAGATATTCGATGTCTTGGGATGCACGGAGGAACAGAAGGTTCCATTCGCCACCTTTATGTTCCGCGGTGAGGCAGACTACTGGTGGGAATCTGTGAAGCGTACCCAGCCTAACGCACTCAACATGTCCTGGGAAACATTTCAGAAACTGTTCAATGACAAGTACTTTCCTGAAAGTATTCGTCATATGAAGGAGGTGGAGTTTATCAGACTGGAACAAAACAACATGACGGTGTCCCAGTACGAGGCGAAGTTTACAGAGTTATCCAGGTTTGCACCTCATTTGGTCGAAAATGAGGAACGAATGACAAAGATGTTTCTGAGAGGTCTAAAACCTGAGATTCGGCAATATCTTATCTCTCATAAATTTTCTTTATATTTAGATGTTATAAACAGGGCCCAATTATTAGAGCGAGATAATGAGTATGTGCAAATGAGGAACCACAACCAGGGTCATACCGGTGGCGGCAGTCATCGAAGCAATGAAAACCAGCAGGGAGGAAAACATTCAGACAAAAGCAGTAACCACTCTGGTGGTAATCGTGGTCGTGATAATAGAAGGAGCGAGTCAGGAGGAGATTTCAAGAAGAGAAGGTACAACAATGATAACGTGAAGACGTCAGCACAAACATCAACTTTTTCTAGGGGAGGAGAACGACCACCGGTTGTATGTTACAAATGTGGGAAAGAAGGACATATCAGCCCAAACTGCCCACAACAATCCAAGGTATGTTATAACTATGGAAAGGAGGGTCATATAGCTCGAGAGTGTTCTGTAGCAAAACCAAGTTCAGCAGGGATGGTGACTCCAAAAGTTGTCCCGGATAAGTCGAAATCAGCGGTTCCTGGAAGGGCGTTTGTCGTGACTGGCCAAAACGCGAGAAACCCGAACGAGGTGATCATGGGAGTTAAAAGTCCAACTACAGGAGTTGTTGGACATCGGTTTTATTCGTCCTAGTACATCTCCTTGGGGTGCTCCTGTTTTATTCGTAAAGAAGAAAGACGGGAGTATGCGATTTTGTATCGACTATAGGGAATTGAACCATGTCACCATCAAGAATAGGTATCTGCTACCTCGCATTGATGACCTGTTCGACCAGTTACAAGGAGCACAATTCTTTTCAAAGATCGACCTTCGTTCTGGATATCATCAACTGAAGATTAAAACTAAGGATATTCCAAAGACTGCCTTTAAAACTCGGTACGGGCATTATGAATTCTTAGTCATGTCTTTTGGATTGACTAATGCTCCTGCTGCCTTCATGGATATGATGAACCGTGTATTCAAAGAATATTTGGATCAGTTCGTTGTTGTCTTTATTGATGACATCCTCATCTATTCCAAAAGCCGTGAAGATCATAAGCGCCATTTGAAGCTGATATTGCAAAGGCTTCGTGAAAACAAGCTATATGCCAAACTGAAGAAATGCGAGTTCTGCCTTGAGGAAGTAGCATTCCTTGGGCACGTGGTGTCAAAACATGGAGTATCTGTCGACCCGGCGAAGATTGAAGCCATACAAAGTTGGGAGAAACTGAAGTCGGTAACCGAAGTACGTAGCTTTTTGGGCTTAGCTGGTTATTATCGGAGATTTGTGGAAGGATTTTCTCGAATCGCTACTCCGTTAACTCAGCTGACTCGGAAAGATACAAAATTCGTATGGAGTGAGGAATGCGAGAAGAGTTTCCAAGAACTCAAGAGGAGACTCATTTCAGCACCTGTTCTGACAATACCATCTGGTTCAGATGGATTTGTTATCTACAGCGATGCTTCAGGCAAAGGGTTAGGATGTGTTCTCATGAAACATGGGAAAGTCATAGCCTATGCCACGCGACAACTCAAAGAATATGAGAGGAATTTTCATACTCATGATTTGGAGTTGGCAGCAGTCGTTTTCGCATTGAAGATTTGGAGACACTACCTGTATGGGGAGAAAGTGGAGATCTATACAGATCATAAAAGCCTCAAATATTTCTTCACCCAAAAGGAACTCAACATGCGTCAGCGACGTTGGCTCGAGCTGTTGAAAGATTACCATCATACCATCCAATATCATCCTGGAAAAGCAAACGTAGCAGCTGACGCATTGAGTAAAAGATCATATGCAGGTACGAGTGTAATGTTGTTAACACAAAGGCCCATTTTGTATGACTTGCAAAAGATGGATATAGAGATGAAGGCTCCAAGTACCCATATGATGATATCAAATATACGAGTAGAACCAACTTTAATCGATAAAGTTAAAGCTGCTCAAGCTACGGACATGGAGTTGATGCATATGAAGAAGAAAGTGCAAGAAGGTGCTATTCCAGAAGCAAGAATCGATGAAGAAGGAATACTTCGAGTCAACTCCAGACTTTGTGTTCCTAACGATTTTGACTTGAAGCATAGAATAATGACACAACACACCGTTTGCAATCCATCCTGGGAGTACCAAAATGTATCACGATCTTCGACATACATTTTGGTGGAGCAATATGAAAAGAGAGATCGCGGAGTTTATCTCGAGGTGTTTAACTTGTCAATGTGTAAAAGCGGAGCATCAAGTAGCAAAGGGTCCATTGCAACCACTTGAGATTCCAAAATAGAAGTGGGAATACATTACTATGGATTTTTTTACGAGTCTTCCCAAGGTTTCTCAAGGCATAGATGCGATTTGGGTTGTTGTTGATAGATTAACCAAGTCTGCTCATTTCTTGTCGATACGTGAGACTTATTCCCTTGAACGTCTTGCTAGTATGTACGTGAACGATATTGTGAGATTGCATGGCATGCCAGTATCCATAGTTTCGGATCGTGACCCAAGATTCACTTCATGATTTTGGGTTAGCTTGCAGAAAGCTATGGGCACGGATTTACGATTCAGTTCGGCATACCATCCTCAAACGGACGGACAATCAGAGAGGACTATTCAAACCCTTGAAGATCTATTAAGACTCTATGTTCTAGATTTCAAAGGAAGTTGGGATAAGTACTTGCCACTGGTGGAATTCTCCTACAACAACAGTTATCAGGCAAGTATAGGTATGGCTCCATTTGAAGCCTTGTATGGACGAAAGTGTCGTTCTCCAGTATGTTGGGACGAGGTGGGTAAAACAACATTGTTGGGACCAGAGTTGGTACGCATGACTACATAGAAGATCCAAACGATTCGACAACGTATACAAACGGCACAAGATCGACAAAAGAGTTATGCGGATCTTCATCGGAAGGACATGAAATTTAATATTGGGGATCATGTATTGTTACGTGTTGCACCATGGAAAGGAGTTACAAGATTTGGGAAGAGAGGAAAGCTCAATCCATGATTTGTTGGTCCATTAGAAATTCTTGACCGAATAGGAAATGTGGCATATCGACTCGCATTACCTCCAAGCATGTCTCGTGTTCATAATGTTTTTCACATATCTGTGCTTCGTAAATATGTGAAAGACCTGAACCACATAATTGAGTTAGAACCAGACGAGATAGCCGAAGATTTAACGTACGAGGAGGTACCTGTTAAGATCTTGGATAGGAAAGAGCATGTCCTACGCACGAAGGTTATACCACAAGTTAAGGTTTTGTGGAGAAATCATGCTATTGAAGAAATGACATGGGAGTTAGAATCAGAAATGAAAGCGAGGTATCCTCACATTTTCAAAATATCAGGTACGTACGTCAATTTCGAGGACGAAATTTCATAAGGAGGGGAGGTTGTAAGACCCCAACTTATTAATGAATAAAATCAAATTTTCTTTAAATATTATTGTGAATAATAAGGGGTTAATTTGATATAATACTTTGGTTATGGGTGAAATGTGCAAATTTTGCAAAATAAGCAAGTGGTTATAAAATATTCATTTTGTCGGGGAATATTCGGTTGGGGAATATTCGTACGACAGAGCAGCCTTGTGTGGGCCCCATAACGGAAAGCGATTGGATGAAGATAACGACAAAAATTGAGTTTTTATAAATAACGGCGTAGTTGTTACCGTTAACACTGTTGGAATACCCGGTGGTTAAAATACAGTAATACGCATGGTTGCACAGTAGCACACGGATTGCACAGTATTTTTGAATTATTGATTCTTACGAAGGAAGGCACTACTCAATAATTGTTATAGTAGTTATTGTTCAATATTTTATTTTATTGATTCAATAATTGTTTCGTTGATATTTTATATTATTATTGTTTCAATCATTGTTGCTGCACAGTATTTTCTATTATCAGATCAATAATTCATATTATTTGAATAATATTATTAGATAACATTATTGGTAATGTCTAGAAAGTTCTGTCTAAGGAGGGGTTTGGTCATCTAATTGCGCACCAGTAAGGAGAAATCCTTATTGAAAAGCTCTCTCTTTCTTGGGAACGGCCTGGTTGTCATAAATGTAATTCTGTAATATTATTTATGAATAATTAATTATTGATTCATATGATAAGGAAATATTTATTTTATGTGGATATAAATGAGGGATATATATTTTTGTGGTTAAAAATGAAGGAGTTAATATTGAGGTTTTTATCAGTATTTTTATCAGAATGGAGGTATTAAAAATTAGGATTTTTGAGATATTTTGCGGGGGTTATAATTTTTAATCCGACCGTTGGATCGTGGTAATATTTGGATATGTTATACATATATAAGTTGATTATATGTCCACAAATTGTGAACCGTTAAAAATGAACGTATGATTTGTTATGAATTTTACGAGATGACTGGTTCAGAAATTGTTGAATTTTCGGAGTTAATCATTTTGGTGGAAAATTCTAGAATTGGTGGGCCCCACTCTTGGTTGGTGAAGAAATGTGCTGAGATTTTTATTCAAATATGGTGGGTGGGAATAGTAGCAGGTAAAGCCATCAGGTTGCAGGTTAAGTCTGCTTCGGCGTGCTAATATTTTCCTATAAATAGAGGGCTAAGTTAGAATTGAAAATCACACCAGAATTCATAAGTTTTTTCTCTTTCTCTATCTAGATTATTGAGTATATTTTGTGAGTATTTAGATACTTTGAGAGTTTCTATTCATCAGAGCAAGTTTCTTTCAGCCTTATACCGGTATTCCAACTAGAAGTACTGATATTTTGAGGTAAGGGATATTATTTTCTTCTTAAATGATATTATTTTCTTCAATATCATTATGCTGAAATATTGATATGAGTTTTTATCAAATTTGGAACTTTTTGTGTCGGGATTACTATTCACGTATACGGCACTATTCACGTATACGGTACTATTCACGAATACGGCACTATTCACCGAAAAATAAAATTTTCCCTTTTTGTACAAGATGTCTATTATGGTTACTATCTTTGATTGTATCCATGTTTTGATCTTTATTTTTGAATTCTGCTTCACAATTGATTATTATGAAGTATTATTGATCTTGGATAAACTGTTATACGAATCCCTAATATTTGTCTTTCTGTCTCACTGGATTCGTTTCCTTTAAAATATTTTTCATCATCCTCGGTCCTGAATGATGATATTACTGAATATCTTTGGCCTGTAGTGCAAAGATGAATGATTAACTGATAAATATCTTTGGCCCGTAGTGCAAAGATGAACAGGTGTTGAGATGAACATGACCGACTGGTGATACAAATGAATATCTTTGGCCTGTAGTGCAAAGATGAATATTTGGTTAAAGATGATTATTAATTGATGTTATAGGGATAAAATATTGATGATGGACTTTTAAATCTTAGAAGATAGTAGAATTCTTTCTCTACTCGACTCTTCTAATGGTTTGTTGTTTCCGCTGCAGTTGTTGATCTAAAACTTGTTGTCTATTATATTTTATCAGATTTTTCCCCGTTGAAGACTAACGATAATTTGTTGTATATTATCTTAGTCATAATATTTTTTACTAGCTAGTTGAGCTCACCCTTTTCCTTTTTGTTCCATTTTTCTTCACAGGAGGTGAGAACATAGCAGGATCTAGTCAGGGTATGGAATGATGGTTCTGGAAAGATGTTTTAGCAGTCCTCACTATTTCTGTAAAATAGTGTTTGAATAATTGTAATGAGAATTTATTTGAGTGTGGATATTGTCCAGAAGACAATATTTGTATTTAAACTCACAGTATGTGTTGTCGTATTTTGCACGACAATTATATTATTGAAGTTGTAGTTTGTTTTCTGTACCATATATTTTGCGACTCAGAATGGGTGTTGTATACCTATTTTTGGGGCGTCACAAATATATATTAAAATTGTGAAACTATGTTTAATACATAGCACAAAATAATTAAAGGAAAGGCCCAAAAGAAATAAAATGCAAGCCCACACTTAGCCCACTTGATTAAGAGTATTTTAGACCTTTGATTACTCTAATTTGTGCTTTTAAATAAAGGCAAAATGGATAGGTTATTGGGCATATGGGACCAGCCATATTAGGCCTCTTAAGGCAAAGTAATTAAGCTAAGCAAGTTCCAAAAGTAGGAAGTCTTACACACAAGGACAAGTGTGACAATCGAAACATCAGTCAATCATAAGGGTATCAAGGAGGGTTTAAGAAAAGAAGTGAAGCTTGCTCTAAATGTGGGAGGAACCATCAAGGGGAGTGCTGGAAGGGACGCATCATCTGCTACAACTGCGGCCAGGAAGGGCACATTTCACCTAACTGCCCAAAACCGAAAAAGATCAAGGGATGTTTCGCGTGTGGCTCAACTGAACATCAAATCAAGGATTGCCCAAAAAAGGGGAGCAACAGAGGAAGCGGCCAACAGGGAGGGGGCAGCAAGCTGATGATTGGCGGACCAACACAATCCAACCGACCGATTGCCCGAACCTTTAACATGACTGTCCAAGACGCGGTGACTGCAAAGGATGTGGTGTCAGGTATTCTCCCAAACAATAATATAAATACTTATGTATTATTTGATTCGGGTGCTACCTATTCCTTTGTGTCTGAAGACTTTGCTAGACAACTAAACATACCCCATGAACGCTTAGAAAATTCGTTGAACATAGAGATTGCGAATAAAGAAGTAATTCCCATAGAGTTTGTTTACCAAAACTGTTGTGCAAACATTAGAGGGCACGAACTAGAGGTAGACTTGATTCTGATTAGATTGGGAGAACTTGATGTGATATTAGGAATGGATTGGTTATCCAGCCACGGTGCGATAATCAATTATCAAGAGAAGAGTGTGAACCTTCAGACTTCAAATTTGTCTAAGGTAGTGTTTTATGGTAGCTCATCGCTCAAGCAATTGTGTTGCCTTACAATGATGCAGGCCAAGAAATTGTTAAAGAAAGGATGTGTAGGTTATTTGGCATATATAGTAGATACTCAGAAAAAAGGAGTAGAAATGATGAATATATCGATAGTCAAAGATTTTCAAGATATGTTTCCAGATGATCTGCCTGGTCTTCCGCCAGACAAAGAAATCAAATTCGTAAAAGACTTAGAATGACACCGATTTCGAAAGCCCCATATCGTATGGCGCCAGTGGAAATGAAGGAATTGATGATACAATTGCAAGAGTTACTAGATAAGGGTTACATTCGGCTAAATGTGTCTCTTTGAGGAGCACCGGTGTTGTTTGTAAAGAAAAAGGATGGATCGATGAGGCTCTGTACGACTATCGGGAGTTGAACCTAGTGACGATTAAGAATAGATATCCATTGCCAAGGATAGACGACCTTTTCGATCAATTGAAGGGAGCAAAGTATTTTTCCAAGATAGACTTACGAACGGGTTATCATCAGTTGAAAGTGCGAGAGGAGGACGTACCAAAGACGACATTTCGAACATGTTACGGACATTACGAATTTCTAGTGATGTCATTTGGGTTAACTAATGCTCCAGCAGCATTCATGGACTTGATGAACCGAGTTTTCAAGCCTTACTTAGATAAGTTTGTAGTAGTGTTAATTGACGACATTTTGATCTACTCAAAAACTAGGGAAGAGCACGCCGAACACCTAAAGATGGTATTGGAAGCCATAAGAAGGGAAAAGATGTACGCTAAATTTTCAAAATGTGAATTTTGGATGGAGAATGTTCAGTTTTTAGGACACGTGATAGATCAAAATGGAATTTCTGTGGATCCTGCAAAAGTGGAGGCGGTAAGTAACTGGGAACAACCAAGGATGCCAACAGAAGTAAGGAGTTTCTTTGGTTTAGCCGGGTACTATCGAAGATTTATCCAGGATTTTTCTAATATAGCAACCCTGCTGACCAATCTAACGAGGAAGACGGTAAAGTTCGTGTGGACGGACAAATGTGAAGAAAGTTTCCAAGAGTTGAAGAGGAGATTGAGTGAAGCGCCTGTATTATCATTACCGGATGATACGGGAGGATTTATGGTATATAGTTATGTGTCGCGTAGAGGACTTGGTTGTGTGCTAATGCAACATGGCAAGGTCATTGCGTATGCGTCACGACAGTTGAAGGACTTTGAAAAGCGATACCCTACCCATGACTTGGAATTAGCAGCGGTAGTATTTGCGTTGAAGATTTGGAGGCATTATTTGTATGGAGAAAAATGTGAGATATACACAGACCACAAGAATCTGAAATATATCTTCACACAAAAGGAGTTGAATATGCGACAAAGAAGATGGTTGGAATTAATCAAGGATTACGACTGCAAAATTTGTTATCACCTGGGGAAGGCAAACGTAGTAGCCGACGCTTTGAGTAGAAAAGGAAGGGAGAAGTTATTCAGATTGACAACTCAAGAGGAATTAATAAGAGAAATGGAAAAGTTGGAATTATAGGTGGAAGAACCGAAAGAAACAAAAGGAAAATTATTCGTGATGGAAGCTCACCCGACATTGTTGGATAGAATCAAGGAAGCACAAGAGAAAGATGAAGAATGTGAGAAGATAAGGAAGAGAATAGTAGAAAATGAGGAAGAAAAGTTCAAAGTAGATAAGGAGGGTATATTAAGATTTGAGGGTCGAGTATGGGTGCCAGCTGTAACAGAACTGAGAGAGGAAATCTTGCACGAAGCACATAATACTACGCACTCTGTTCATCCAGGAGGCATAAAGATGTACCGGGATCTTCGACACCTCTTTTGGTGGCCTAATTTGAAAAAAGAAGTTGCAGAATGTGTAAGTAGATGTCTTACTTGTCAAAGGGTCAAAGCAGAACATCAAAGGTCAAGTGGACTACTTCAATCACTAGAAATACCAGAATGGAAATGGGAGCACATTACGATGGACTACGTGGTTGGACTTCCAATTACACAGAAGGGTTATGATGCCATTTGGGTTATCGTGGACCGACTGACAAAGATAGCGCATTTTCTACCCATCAATATCCGATTCAATTTGAACCAGTTAGCGAATCTATATGTAAAGGAAATCGTATCGCGACAAGGAGTGTCGGTGTCGATTGTCTCCGATCGAGATCCGCGTTTCACATCAAAATTTTGGAAAAGTTTTCAAGATCGAATGGGAACTCAGTTGAGATTAAGTACTGCTTATCACCCTCAAACCGACGGGCAGAGTGAACGAACCACACAAACGTTGGAGGACATGCTTAGAGCTTGCATGATGGACTTTAAAGGGAATTGTGATGACCATTTACCATTGGTAGAATTCACTTACAATAATAGTTATCATATGAGTATTGGTATGCCGCCATATGAAGCTCTTTACGGAAGAAAATGTAGAACACCATTGTGTTGGGACGAAGTTGGAGAGCGACGACTTTTGGGACCGAAATTAGTTCATCAAACGACTGACGTGGTAACAACGATAAGGGCCAGATTGGTGGCAGCTCAAGATCGCCAAAAGAAGTATGCCGATTTGCATTGTCAGAACCGAGACTTTGAAGTCAGAAGTTTTGCATTTTTAAAGGTGTCTCCCTGGAAAGGGAAGATCAGATTCAGAAAGAAAGGAAAATTGAGTCCGAGGTTCATAGGGTCGTTCGAAATTTTGAAACGAGTGGGCAAAGTGGCATACAAAGTTGCATTACCACCTGAATTGGAACACATCCACAACGTATTTCACATTTAGGTATTACGTCCTTACAAGCCCGACTATAGACACGTGATCTCCTATGAGCCTATTCAAGTAGAGAAAAATTTAACGTATGAGGAAACTCCTATTCAAATACTAGATAGAAAGGAGCAAATGTTGAGGAATAAAATTATATCTTCTGTAAAGGTGGTTTGGCGAATCCACGATACCGAAGAAGCCACATGGGAATTAGAAGATAAGATGCGAAGGGATTATCCCCATTTATTTGTGTAACCTTGTACAATTCCGAGGAAAAAAATTTTATAAGGGGGAATGATGTAATACCCACGAATTTTAATAAATTATAATATTGAGAATAAAGATTTGTTTGCATATTTATTTGAATATAAATATATATATAGCATCGACATGTGTTGTGATAAGTAGTTTAATTGATTAAGCCGGTAATAATTAATCAATGAAGCAAAAGTGATGAGAAACTTAGTTTAAACTTGTGGAATTATGCCTAGTGTGGCAAGGTGGTGATATGAGAAGGTACTAATTTAATTAGTGATGATATTAATTAGTACTAATAACAAATAAATAATTTCATAATGTGAACGACTAGTTTCTATTACTATTCATTAAATTATATTTTTTTTTGCTAAATTTTGTTTGTATATATAAATATGCTAAAAACAAAGGATATTACAATGAAGATCAGAACATAACCTTCTTCTCCCGAGAAGGTTAAAACACCTAGATAAGACTAGGGGAACCAATTTCCTAACTTAATTTAATACTTCCTTACAACCTGAAGCTAGAAAGAGAAACCACTAAATAGACACTAACTAAAAGATAATGACATATTTAGTTATAACAAGAAGGACTAGAGTGCTACAATGGACAGCCCACAAGAGGCTACATAATCTTTTAAAATCCAAGCATCAGCCCTCATAAACTCTGTGGGACCCGCATGGCCTAGCTTTAAGCAGTTAGTCACCTTGCCCACGTGGGCCCCACCTGCTGAAACACCAACCAGAAAAAGCCGGAGAACTCCATCCCAACCCAGCAGCTGGATCAATCTGGCAGCAAAGAATCAGGAAATCAAAGAGAACACAACCAAACCAAGCAAATAAATTTAGCATTAACAACTAAGCTAAGATTGGAAGTAAACAAGGAACCATCCTTCGGTACCAGTAACCCAAAGTTGTTCCCACTGAGAAATTCAGATCTAAACATTTAAGAGATATGAGTGAAATGCAAACATTCAAATCAGAAAACAACCGGATAACCCAAAGTCCGGCCTCAAAACCATCCAATCTGAAGGAATGAAATATGCAATAAATTAAACTAAACAGATTGGAAACCCCATAAACACCAAATCAGTCCAACAAGTAGTAGAGCAACAAGCTTTAAGCAACCGATATGGTCAAAAAACGAGAAAGCTCTGCACCATCAAAGGCACCAACCACCTCCAACCTCTGCGAAACACCAGATGGCTCCCAACTCCAACCAGATCAGATCCGAACGCTCCAAGGGAGAGAGAAGGGGTGAGCCGCAAGGAGGGGATATGAGTGTAGAGGAAGAGTGGTCAGAAGAATGGTGGAGGACCGAGCGGACCCAACATCCAAAACCACCCCAACAAACCAACAAGATCCGAACAGAGAAGCCCCCACGATCACATGCCCCGGACTTTGCAAATGGACCAGTAGAAAGATTTTCGGGAAGGTTCAATTTGGTTGCCGGAAGAACAAATCTAACCAAGAAATAAGGGGAGAAGAAAGAAGGAGAGAAGGTGGGCCGAAGAGTAGGAGAAGGGAGGGAGGCGGGTGGGTCGGATGGAAGAGGGCCGGGAGAAGGAGGCAGGTGAAAGAGGAGGGGGGAAAATCTAGAGAGAAGGGGGAGCACCTCTCATTAGCTTCCTACTTGGAACGCTCTCTTTAGCTACAACAACAAGGACTTGTGTGCTGCAATCATTCATTAATTATCACGGATATAGCATGTAAGGAGAAATCTTATATATAAGGTTTTTTTCATTTAACATAAAATAAGGTGTGACAAATGGAATGTAAATAATTATTATATAAACACTATATGACAAAAGTAAGCTTGACTTAAGTAATTAACCAAGTTGTATGAAAAAGTCTTATGTGACATCTTGATGTGTGTGGGTGTAATTAAATGGGTATTGTAAACCTATGAGAGAAAGTAACTTTGATTAAATAAATAATTAATAATAAGTAATGTACACAATTAAATTATATCCTAGTCTAGGATAAATATTATTTGAAATAAATATTGACATGGATTATATGATTTTATGTGTAATGTATGAGTGGGTGTATATGTATGCTCAATTGTGAACAAAGTGTAAAATAAACCTAAGTGTGCTAATAAAATGCTTAGTATTAAATTGTCCCAAAATCATAGTCCCATTCCAAGGAAAAAGGTTCAGCCGTGTTTTACAAAAAGCCTATGGCTCTATACTTGTTGAAAACCAAGAGAGAAATGATGACTATGGGAAGGGCAGAAGATGGAGTTGGTGAAGCTTTCCACCCAACTCTTGTTGCACAATGGTTCCTTCAATCTTCCATGGAAACAAACCTTAGGGCAAAATCTCCAAATGGATAATACTCCCTCTATAAATAGAAGTTCCCCCCTCAAATGTAGATTGTTAAATTCTCTGAGAATTTCTAATAGGAGTGTGAGTATTGCTGAGCTTATTTTATCTGCAAATTGAAGCTAGAGTAGCAATTCAACTTCAGAGAAGGTAACTTTCCTCTATATGTTCCTACATTCAAGTTTTGCAAAGTTCATAGAAAAGTACGAAAACACTTGTTTTGAGTTGAAAGGTTTATGGTTGAAGCATGCTAGAATGCGTAAATTGATGCTAGACATTGTTAATATGGTTAAATAAAAGACCAACGAAAGTTAAATGGAGTAAATTGGTCAAGTAATGAATCCGTCGTGAAGAAAATCGCTAAATGTGTTAAACTTTGGAAAAATGGCAAAAATCTTGAATTGGTCTTTAAATTTAATTATTTTAATGTTTGGGATGGTGAGAAGCATGCTAGGAATGTTTTGTAGCAAGTTTATATCAATTACATATCATTACATTGTTGTTTGGATGAGTGTTGGGTTGAAAATTTCATAATAGCTTGAACAGGGGACGCCTGTGTTCTTCAGGCATCAGTCATGCCCGCCCCGGCGGGGGGGGGGGGGGTGCTGTAGAAACTTAAAATTTGTTTTGTTTGTTTGATGCAAGAAGTCTTACCTTCACTTAACTTCAAGAACATACCTACTCCTTAAATATGTATCAATGTATGTTGCAAGATGTTTAGTAGGTTTGGAGTTGAATCATAACCTTTTTAAATGAAAAGTTAAAAGACAAAGACCATGTTTATGAAACCTTACGCCTTTTTGAATCTAACCTTGTGAGCATATGTTTATAGCTTAGTTGGTCTTGTAAATACACATGAAGTGTGGACTCAACGTACCTTGCATGTATAGATTGTTAGTCATGACATCTTAAATAATTGACAACCAATTGAGTTGGAAACTCTATGAATTGTATTATGAACTTTTAAACAAATATAATAGGATGCTTTATGCCTCTAGAGATAACCGATAAGTTCACACATCTAGTTAGAAACCTTATAAGCATGAACTAAAAGAGTTTTAAGTATCTTATACAACTAAATCTAATACATACAAACATGTGTAGAGAGATGTTGTTTGGAAATATTATGTGGTTTAATGGATACTATGGTTAATGATTAATATAATGAGCTCTTTTAACTTCGAAAAATGGAAATGTATGAGTAAACTTTAATCAAGAGCCAAAACTAGCTTAAAGATTCTTTCATATGTGAAACGACTTAAATACATAAAGTAAGGGATATTTTGTACAAATAAAGGATGAGTATGTAGTACTAAAGATTTTCAAAAGTAAGAATAATGTGAATTATACATAGGAGTTTGACTATGTATATGCTACATGAGTGCAAATATGTGTGATAAATGTATGTGGATATGTACGTCAAGTATATATAACTAATGAATGTATACATACATAAATAGGATAACGTAGTTCATTGAGGTGATTTTATGCTATAAGTGGTAATCAACGCTAAAGGCAAGTTTCCTAACTCTCACAACTTTGGATTATGTGTGAGTTCTCTAACTTCATTTGATTCACATATTGAATGCAAATTTTCTAAATTTTTTACATTGTATATTGTATAATCCGAATTATTGCCATATTAAGCAAATGTCTATTATTATTCGGAAATCAATTGTATACCTTGACATTATTGCGAGCATTGGACTTAGTGTTCTTAAATGCATTATAAAAGTTGTCTAAGCCTTTGATTCGGCTAGACTATTGTCATATGTTAGAAAGCTATCCAAACTAATTGACTTGGTGCAGACTTTGGTAAATCTACTGAGATGAACAACCCTCTTAAGGGGAAATTTTATATTGTCGGGGAACCGACGTGTGCACATAAGTATGATTAAATGTTATGCATAGCGTAGGGTACTTTAGGCTGATCACCTGTTGTACTCGTTTATATTGGGTTTTCAGTATAATACTGTTAAGGTGTGACAAATTCGGTAACAAATCGTTTTTTCACATAATTGTTTCTTGCGAAATAAATATATTAGTTTCATTTTGGAGTTGATGCACATGACTCATATTTGTACTCTTTGAATTAGGATATCATGTTTAGTATTTATTTTTGATAATTGTAGAGCGGTACATGTTGCTACCTTCTTTTGAGACCTTGTGACCATAATTTGATTTGGTTCAGCATGTACATATAGAACCCTTTTGTTGGTATTATGTCGCATGTGTTGTGACATAGTATTTTTGTTGAAATATACCGTAGGGTATACCTGAGCTATAACCACCAGTGGGGGTACCACATGCATGTCGTCTTGGCACGAGAGACATGACACTTTCCATGGCTGTGTGATTAGTCCACGGTGTCTCCGTTTTAGGCTCCGGAGGAAGTGGGGCATTTGGAGTTTTGTTGTGGGAGGCGTATGGGTTAACCCTAGTTTTTTGTTCTGCGGATTGGTGATGTTCTGCCAAACACACTATCCGATTTGCATGCATTTGGATTCACGGTCCAATTGTGATTTGCCTGTGTGGCATTATTTTGGTTGCCTGTGTGGCATCACTTGACTTGCATGTGTGGCATCATTTGATTTGCCTGTGTGGCATTATTTTGATTTGCCTATGTGGCATTATTTTGACTTGCCTGTGTGGGAATGTATATTTATGAGCTCATTCGGTATGAAATAACACCCAACCATTTGATTCAGCCTATTATTTCATTGTATTAATTTTATTTGTTTATGTTCAGTTCAAGTCATTGAGTTAGTTACTTCAGTTCGTTATTTCTTTATTCTTTTATTGGTTTCGTCAATTATGTTGACTCAGCTATATTCCATTCAGATCTTTAGATATTATATTTTCGTTCGTATTTGCACTTGAGGCTTGTTCAGTATTTTGTCTCAGTTGTTTTCGTATATCAGTTGTATATGTTTTGTATATTTGTATCCGTACTGGGCAATTGGCTCATGCTGTGTTTTTCTTCCGACAGGTTTGCAGGGGTGATTCAGGGCTAGTGTGATGAGAGTTTTGCCTTTGACCATTTAGGTTGATTAGAATTTTAAGTTTTGATTATTTTGACTCTATTTGGAGAATTGTACTTATTACTTTATTATTGGATCACCACTATTAATATTTTGAGGTTGTTAGTGCTCTGTTTATTTATTTTGAGATTTGTTGTGCTTTGCACGTGACCTCCCTTTCTTTTTCGGGAAGGGGGTGTTACAGAGATGGTATCAGAGCTTAGGTTCTTTCTTGTAGAAAATATATTTAGGTTTGACCTGTGAGTTGTGGGTAAACCATTGGGTAGACGTAGGAGTTGGATTCGATTTTGTTCTTTATTTGGTTGGTCTCTATTTTGACCAACTGTCGATTTCTTTTCGATTTGTTGTTGATTTGAGGAAAGTGGAATAATTTATTAAGGTCAATATGTAATGATGTTAGTTAAGAATTGTGATTTAATCATTGAGGTGAGTACAGTTATATTTTGTACAGATAAGGAATGATCTTATATGAGATGTGATTATGATGTGATCGAGTTTTTGTATCGACGAGTATGTAATTTTGGAAAATTATTTGTTAGAGTTGTTTTTTTTGTGTGACAATTATTATGATCGTTGAATTGAGGATTTGATTTGAGTTAGGTTTTGATTTATGTTAAGCTTGTGGATAATTTAAGATTTGTGTATTGATGACATACTATGGTAAAATGAAAATTATTAAGTATAGAGGATCTTTTATAAATTTGAGTTATTGATATTCGAGTTAATTGGATTAATCATTTGGAGTTAATGATCAATTTTGTGGCTATTTTCTAGTAGGATATTGGAGTTATGTTCTAGGAAGTTTAATTCGATTTTAGGTTATGATATTTTGAAGCTCTTGAGGACTTAGTGAGAGTTGGTGATATAATTTGAGTTGTTTTGTTTATCCGATGCCATTGAAGTTTTGCTTGAATTTATGTAAAATAAATATAATAATTTGTTAAATCTTTGTCATGTGTGGAAAAACGTTTTACGATTTAAAAATAATTTTTAATATTTTAGGTATTTGAATCGTATTTAGATGAAGAAAATTTTTTGTGATTTCAAATTATGTTCCGAAAAGTACGTACGTTTGCAAAAATGAAACTCAAAGATATTAATGGGGGGACCGCACCAACGGTGGATCATGTGATCTAATTTGATGCAACATGAAGAACCTTACCAAGGCTTGACACGATAGCTGACGAATCTTTTACAAGTTCATGGATAATTGCGTGGAACGATGGACTTACCAGACTTGATCGTTACAAATGGCGGCGCTACATCTTAATTAAAGTTTATGAATAATTATGTAATTTAAATAAAAACTAAAATAAAACTTTATGTAACTTATTTGAATTCCGAGGACGGAATTATTTTTAAGGAGGGAAAAATGTAATAATCCGAATTTTTGTTAATAATTAAATATTAATTTTATTTTTCCTAAAATTATCCGGAGCGTGAAGCTACTTAGGAGATGATAGAATCTATTCGAGCGGAGTATCTGCATCTCTTTAAAAATTAGTTGCGTTCTTTTCTTTTGATTCCGGGGACAGAATCCTTTTTAAGGGGTAGGTAATGTAATACCCAGGGAAAAAATGATAATAATAAATAACATATAAATTTATTTATCAATTTTTAATTTATTAATTGGACTTTATTTTTAATTGGGTCAAATTAGTCATTAAGTTATGTGGACTTTAATAAGTAAAGGGTTACATTAGTTTGGGCTTATATTAATTGGATTTAATTTAAATTTGCGTAATTATAAAATTTAATAAATTAAGGGACTTAATAAAATATATTAATTAATTAATAAACAACTAAAACCTAATTTTCATACATATGAGTATAATCATGTGAAAAAAATAATTGCAGTATAGTACCTTCATCTATACCTCCATTTTTAATTTAGTTATGCAAGTATTATTAATCTTGCACCACCTCACCTAATAGTACATGCATGTGAATCAATAGTACACACACGTGAACAAATAGTTATAAGCATGTGAATTAATAGCAATTAATCCGATTAATTACTCGATTGGTCAATATAACCTCCATACATCAATTATTATAGAAATAGATGTCAATTTTCATTAACCCTAATAATCCCAACACAATGAAAATATCAATTTCATCTTTAACCAATACGAACTTATTCATCATTAATATTATAACTCACAATATTTAACAACCAAATCATTACCAGGAAAGAGGGAGCTTTCCGATAAGGATTTCTCCCTATTGGCGCACAATTAGGTGACCAAATCTCTCCTTGATAGAACTTTCTAGACATTGTTAATATTGCAAATAATAATATGAATAACTTTGTCGTCTCAATTATTGATTTAATAATATAAAATATTATGCAGACGATACTGTGACAATAATTGAATCAATAATATGAGAGATATTATGCAGCAATTACTGTAGCAATACTTAAGTATAACTGACTGACTTCTCACGTAAGCATCAATAATCAATACCGTGTGCTACTATGCACTTTCCATAAACACAGGCGTGAGATGGAGCGTAAAACGCACTCACTATCCATCATTCAAAAAAAATGAATAAAACGGGAAATAAGAGCAAAAAGCCCCCGTAGATGAAAAAATAAAGCATAAGTATCCCATGTTGACCCTCGATATTGGTAATTGTTTGATTTTAGTTGGATCTAGCTTGTTTTTGGATTTCTTGAGTTTACACTGTATGATACTTTCAAAGAGACTTGTTATGTGTTAAATTTGATTTTATATCAATTAACATTGTTGTGGAGCACACACGCACTATACCAGTAATAACAGTTTAAGAATTGATGATTGACTAGGAAATTGTTGATTGGTTTTGATATGAAGTATTGTCGTGTTTCCTTGATTTCTCTAAGGCCGAGTGAATAGATTTGATTCTATCAATACTGCTGGATTCATAGGCATATAGATTAGTTGCATTTCATTGCAATGCATTGCATTATGTTGTGTTGCTTGGGGACAAGCAACGGTTTAAGTTTAGGGGTATTTGATAAGTAGGTTTTATACCTACTTATCTGGTATCTTTTACTTGAATTAGTTGCTTATATTCTTGTGTCTTAGTTACTTTTCATACATTTTGTGTTCATTTCGTAGGTTATACGTTTGGAAGCGGTGTGAGCGACTATTGGTAAGGAAAAGCAAGGAAAATGCAAAGAAAAACAATCTGGACATCATTTGGGCTTTCATGTTAATTTCATGTTCTTAGCTTGGAACTTGGACTATATTGTAGAGCTTCTTTTTAGCTTTCCGGAACATCTTGAATCATTCCAATCGGAGTTCGGATGCAAGAGTTATGACATTTGTACCAACGGATGTCGAACGTCACTGTTTTGGGTGGTCATTTGCATAGCAGTCATTTCCAGACCAATTTCGACCTTCATCCGTTGGTTATTTCTAAAATCTCAAAGAATGAAAATTGTCTATCTCGTCGATATCTTCGATTTGATATGTGGCAGGCCTCGTAACTCTTCCCGGATCAAAAGTTATGGCCATTTTCCCAAAGGACGTCAGTGCAGAAAAGTGACCCCAGCCGGGGCGGGGGTACCAGCTGGAAAACAGACCCAAAGCCAGCCGGGACGGGCCCTTTACAAATATAAACCCCCGCCGGGGCGGGGGTACGCGCAGAAAAGACATTTTTTGGCCAAATTTGAGTCCAAGAAGGATTGTTTCGATCCGATTGACTCAAGGACTTTCAAGAGGACTTAAAGACGTATGAAGAGGCTTATAAAAGGAGGAAAATCACAAGGATTAGGGAGAGATTAGACTAGAGAGAGGATTTCAATAGATTAGATTAGAGTAGACTAGGAAAAAAACCTATATCTAATGAGATTTCGAGATTGAAACAACTTGGAGACCATTGAAGATTCAAAGTAGGAGCAAGGAGGGAGCGTCAAATCTACAGACAATAGATTCTATCTTCTTATCTTCTTCTATCTTTGTCTTTTAATGATTATTCAATTATGGATTCTTAGTTTTAATTCAATAATCATGAATTAATTCTTTATTTGAGATTACAATGGATCTTATTGTGTAGTTTATTTTAATATGCTTCGCTATCAATTATTATGTTCTATTGTGAGGATTGTCTATTGTGATTTGGACTTAATTGTTTAATTAATTGGCCATCAATTACCGTGATAATCTATATGAACTCGAGAGATGAAGTATTGATTTAGATCTTATCATGATAGCATGTGTTCAGGATTTTTTTAGTAGCTTAAACTTGATGAGTGTTAAGGTAGAGATATACTTGACACCGCATGTAATCGGATAGAAAACTTATTCTTCAACCTTCTTCAATTGTAATTCACATAGAGATATAGTGGGTTAGTTGATTAAGGTGTTTAACGGATTTCTATCTTAATTGTGGATTAACGTTAATATGGGTGTTATGCATCGAGAGGTGGTTTTATCTGCTTTAGTGTTCCTGATTAACAATTCAGGATAGAGAATAATTGATTGTGTGTTAACTCAAAGGAAGCAATAAGTGAAGTTGTGATCTTAAATCTCCGTTATCTTAGTTTAACTAGAGGAATTTAAGAGTAGTTTAATTTATATAATTTGAAATTCATTCGTTTAAATAAGATTGAGTTGGTTACGAGTTAGTACTTGGTGATTTTTATTAAATAATTCTCTGTGGGAACGATACTCAACTTATCACTTTATTACTTGTTGACCACGTATACTTGCGTGTTGTGCGTAACTAGATTTTACCCAACAAGTTTTTGGCGCCGTTGCCGGGGAATTAGTTTAATATTTTTTTACCAATATTAATTTCAATCAAATTAGTCTTAGTTTAAAAATTTTTATTTTTATTTTTAATTCTCTTCCTATATTTCTCTCTTTTCAAGTACCATGGATGACTTTGCGTATCAATGGCCATACACGAACATGACTCAACCAAGGGAAACAGGGATTGATGGACTTAATACATCTTCTATAGAGCCAATACAAATTGAGGCAACTTCGAAGACGTTAGAGGTTATTGCAGCCCAACGGAGTCGAAGGATGGCAAGAATAACTCCGCCAAGGGGAGCGGAGATTGACAGACTCGCGACACTTTCTGCATTGTCAGCACAGATTGAAGAACTTTCAAGGAAGTTGGAGGATGGCAGTTATGTGTGACTATTGTGCTGGCAATCACCCGAGTAATCAATGCACCATCAATCTTGGGCCGGTACAGTATGGTGGTAACTACCTCAATCAGTAAGCATATGAAACCGACAAAGCTGGCACCTTATGGGACTCGGGTATGGAGGATGGGTCCTTTCTCACTTGGTGGAACAGCCAAACTGAATCACCGATTAATAAGAAACTGGATTGTGCCTTGGGTAATGCTGCTTGGTTTAACCACTTCTCACTTGCTCAAGCTTCCTTTGGTCCTAGGGGTATGTCAGACCATTCTCCGGTAATCCTCTGCACTGGGCTTATTAACACTAAACCCCAGAGGCCATTCCAATTTTTCAATCACATGTTCCTCTTGGAGGGGTTCACTGAGTGTGTCTCTTTGGCATGGCAGCAACCTGTGTGTATGGAAACCCCTTTCGCATCTTCTCTGAGAAACTCCAACTCATCAAGAAAGCTCTTGTTACTCTCAACCTGTCGACAGGGAATCTCACTTCTGCGGTTAAATCGAACAAAGACGAACTTCATAGAATTCAATCCATACTATCCTCCTCCCCTTATGACCCCACACTCATTGCCCAGGAAAAATCCTACCTTCACTCGCTTTGGCATGCCTTGTCCTTGGAGGAAACCCTACTGCACCAGAAATCTCGAGCTACTTGGCTGGCTACTGGTGATAGGAATTCTAAATTCTTCTTCAACTTGGTGAAAAGCAAATGGAATACTAATAAAGTTCTATCCATCCACAACTCTGTGGGTGAAATCGTCTCAGGTCATGAGGCAGTTGCAAGCTTAGCGGTCGACTACTTCCAGGATCTTTTCAACCCTCCCCAACAGCCTCAATACCAAGGGTTCACGAGCTTTGGGATCACTCCCACTAAGACATTATCCGTTGAACAAACTGATAGCCTCTCGGCACCGATTTCTGCTGCTGAAGTCCTCACTGTTCTTAAGTCAATGAGGAAAAACAAAAGCCCAGGACTGGGTGGGTTCAATGTCAATATTTTTCTTACTTGCTGGGACATTGTCGGCGAGGATTTCACTAATGTTGTCCGTTACTTCTTTTCCATTTGCAAGCTTCCAAAGGGATTTAACTCTACCGCCATTGCCCTCATTCCCAAATGTCAGAATCCAACCTTTATGGCTGATTTTAGACCCATTGCATGCTGCAACACCATTTACAAATGCATTTCCAAGGTCCTTGCGAACAGATTGAAACTGGTCCTTCCCTCCCTCATTGACAAAGCACAAGCTGCCTTCGTCAAAGGGAGGCAAATAAGCAACAACATCCTTCTTGCCCAAGAACTGTTTCGAAACTACCATCGCAGCACTGGTCCTCCTCGGTGTGCTTTTAAGATTGATCTGAAAAAAGCTTTTGATTCGGTCAATTGGGACTTTCTGTTTGATGTCCTAAAATCCTATGGATTTCCTACTGTCTTCATCAATTGGGTCCAGTCATGTATTACCACAGCCATGTTCTCTATCAAAGTTAATGGCTCCCTTACAGGCTACTTTCATAGCTCAAGGGGTCTCAGACAAGGCGACCCCCTCTCCTCATGCCTCTTCATTCTTATCATGGAAATGCTCTCTTTGAAACTACATTGGGGATCAAACCTATCTGATTTTAAACCACATTGGCGTACCACCAGCTTGGACCTCACCCATCTCTTCTTCGCTGACGACATCCTTGTGTTCTATCATGCTAGTGTCAAACCTATCACCATCATCTACTCTTGCATTCACTCATTTTCCCTGATTTCAGGCCTCATCCCCAACATCCACAAAAGCCAATGCTTCATGTCCTGTGTTGATCTTGTAACCACTTCTTTTGTCACCTCAGAACTGGGGTACACCTTGGGTTCCCTATCTACCAAATTCTTGGGTGTCCCTCTTATCTCCACAAAGCTCACCTCTCAAGATTGCCTGCCTCTGATCCACCGTATCACGCACAGAGTCACATCCTGGACAACAAAAGTGCTCGCATATTCGAGCCGCCTTCAGCTCATTAAATTTGTGCTCTTTTCCATTCAACACTTTTGGAGCTCCCACTTCCTTCTCCCTAAAGCTGTCATTCGTGCAATTCAATCTATCCTTTGTCGGTTCTTATGGAAAGGTACTTCCTTGGACCATCATGGGGCCAAGGTTTCATGGAGAAAAATTGCACTGCCGACCAACGAAGGTGGTCCTGCATGTCAATCCGCGATCTATATGGGCTCGATGGGTGAAAACCGTAGTCCTAAAAGGGAAATCTATCTGGCACATTGGGTTCCCCCTGATTGCTCTTGGATTTGGAGGCAAATTCTCAAGCTGAGACCTCTTGTCTAGCAGCACTTACGCTACAAAGTTGGAACTGGGAACAGATTTAGCCTATGGTAATAATTTGCCCATCAACCCGACCCAATCCTTGCTTACAAATTCACAAATTCCTGCAAATGCAAAAGTTATGACCATAATTCGTGATTCCAACTGGTTACTTCCCCAATCAAACCATCATGAAGTCATTATGTTCCGTCTAGCCATAACTGATGCTGTTCCTTCTGGCCCAACTGACTCCATCTACTGGACTTCCAAAGATATCCTTCATGTCAAAGCATACAATATCTGGGATAGTATCCGTTATAAACAAGCCAAGGTGGCCTGGTATAAGACTATTTGGAAATAAGCTTCATGTCCCCATATTTTCTTTCATTCTTTGGCTGGGATTTCTAGGAAGAACTCCAACAAATGACATCACGAAGGGTTATTCAGGGCGTGTGTTCAACTGCCCTCTTTGCAGCAAATGCCCAGAAACCTTCAATCACCTCTTCTTCACATGTGACTACTCCACAATCATCTTGCAAACTGCTTTCGCTCTGGGAGGGTGGACCTACCCTTTGGACTGGACCGACTTAACCACCATGATAAACACCTTCAGAGGACGGAAACTCTCCAAACAAATAATGGGGCTATCACTTGCGGTATCCTTTTACAAAGTTTGGGAGGCAAGAAACAAGAGACTGCATACTAACACACTCATCCCCCCACACTGCCTTGCAGCCGATGTAGTCCACATTATCAAGTCTAGGTTGTCTAGCTCCTTTGTTTTTAACCAAGCCACCGGTTCTTGTCAATACTATTGTAACTGGCTTGCCTAAACTACCTCTCATGTTAGCTGTCCGTGGCTGCCATCATGTCACTGCTGATGGAATCTTGTAATCTTTACATTCTGTTGCTAGCCCTTGGGGATGTTTGATGTCTTTCTGGGGTATGCCCCTCTGCTTTTGTAATTTCTTTTCTTTTTATACACAAACCAACTTAGCAAAAAAAAGAGAGGAGGATAAATCAAGAGCGGTCAATTCAGAATCAAGAGATATCATGTCATAATCTGCAGAACCAGATAGATCAAATGCTCAAAGCCTTGAACAACTGTCCTCAAAACAATTGGTGTTATGACGAGGATTCCGAAATTGACGAAGAACTCGAACCAAATCTGCGACTGGATGAGCAACAAGATATAGGAAGTGTGGAGACAATTGGGGATAATGAAATAGAGGTCGACGAAGATCTAAATAGGTATCCACCAAAGAACAAAGAGTCAGTCAGATTTGCAAAAGCATGCCCACTTGGTAGTCAAGTCATCGGCAAAGCTCTTGTTGACATAAGAGCGAGTACAATTTTCAATCCATGGTGGGAAGAGAAAGAGAAGATAGACGAAGAGCCCATTGTGTGTGACAAGCTTCTATGCTCCAAAGTGATCACATATACAATGGAGAAAACACCTAGCTGTGGGATGTTCTTGATTGAGATCATACCAAATCAGAGCATGCTAGGTGACTTTGATGCATTGGCCATCGTAAATGGGAACCTACCAAAAGCTACATTATTTTCGATGGATGGAGGGTTCCTCAATTACCGAAGAGGAATTGGATAGCGTTGACCAGACAAAGTCTGAAAGACTATAATTCAAGCGCTAACTGGGAGGCAACCCAAGAATTTTATTTATTTATTTATATACTTTCCTAGTTTATTTAGTAGATAGGAATCTAAGTGTTATAATCTAATCCATGTTGTCTCTCTTTATTACAGGTATTGGAGGTTCAGTGGATAGGAAAATGATCGTCGTCGCCATCGCCACCCACAAGCTTAAATGATTATAGGGAAGTCCTCGTCCACTTCATGCTTTTTTTACAATGAAGACAATATAATTGTTAAGTTTGGGGGCGTTAAATAATTTAGTTTTATTTATTTTTGCATTCATGTACTGTAATTGCATAAGTATTTGCATAGTAGTATAGTTTAAATAGCATAATATTCAGTTTTTTTATTCAGTTTTTTTTTAAAAAAATAAAAATAAAAATATTTCAAAAATTCAAAAATAATAGTTAGTTACTATGTTCATCTTGCATGAGTCCAGCTGTTTGATATTTACAGTTTGTTTTGGTCAATGATGAGATTAGAATTGGGTAGACAAGTATAGTACTGACCATTAGAGCTTTGATGTGATTTCCTGTTCTGAATTGAATCTTTTTTTGTTTGAAACAGGTATAATAAGGATAACACAGTAAAAATAACTTGTTGATTGATTGAGTTTAAATTGATACATACTGGGATTCTAAAGGATAATTTTAGTTTAAATGAAAGAATGACAAGAATTAGTGATGGCTAAAGCCAAGAACCCAAGTTTAGGGGAATATTTGGGGTATATAAGCTATAAAATAAAAAAAAAAATATTGAGTTGAATAAATTGAGTCATGTGGTGGGTCGAGAAGAAACGTGAAATGCACTCCCCATAAACACAGGCGTGAGATGGAGCGTAAAACGCACTCACTATCCATCATTCAAAAAAAATGAATAAAACGGGAAATAAGAGCAAAAAGCCCCCGTAGATGAAAAAATAAAGCATAAGTATCCCATGTTGACCCTCGATATTGGTAATTATTTGATTTTAGTTGGATCTAGCTTATTTTTGGATTTCTTGAGTTTACACTGTATGATGCCTTCAAAGAGACTTGTTATGTGTTAACTTTGATTTTATATCAGTTAACATTATTGTGGAGCACACACGCACTATACCAGTAATAACAGTTTAAGACTTGATGATTGACTAGAAAATTGTTGATTGGTTTTGATATGAAGTATTGTCGTGTTTGCTTGATTTCTCTGAGGCCGAGTGAATAGATTTGATTCTATCAATACTGCTGGATTCGTAGGCATATAGATTAGTTGCATTTCATTGCATTGCATTGCATTATGTTGTGTTGATTGGGGACAAGCAACGGTTTAAGTTTGGGGGTATTTGATAAGTTGGTTTTATACCTACTTATCCGGTATCTTTTACTTAAATTAGTTGTTTATATTCATGTGTCTTAGTTACTTTTCATGCATTTTGTGTTCATTTTGTAGGTTATACGTTTGGAAGCGGTGTGAGCGACTATTGGTAAGGAAAAGCAAGGAAAATGCAAAGAAAAACAATCCGGACATCATTTGGGCTTTCATGTTCATTTCATGTTCTTGGCTTGGAACTTGGACTATATTGTAGAGCTTCTTCTTAGCTTTCCGAAACATCTTGAATCATTACAATCGGAGTTCGGATGCAAGAGTTATGACATTTGTACCAACGGATGTCGAACGTCACTGTTTTGGGTGGTCATTTGCATAGCAGTCACTTCCAGGCAAATTTCGACTTTCATTCGTTGGTAATTTCTAAAATCTCAAAGAATGAAAGTTGTAGATCTCGTCGATATCTTCGATTTGATATGTGGCAGGCCTCGTAACTCTTCCCGGATCAAAAGTTATGGCCGTTTTCCCAAAGGACGTCAGTGCAGAAAAGTAACCCCAGCCAGGGCGGGGGTACCAGCTGGAAAACAGACCCAAAGCCAGCCGGGGCGGGCCCTTTACAAGTATAAACTCCCGCCGGGGCGGGGGTACGCGCAGAAAAGACATTTTTTGGCCAAATTTGAGTCCAAGAAGGATTGTTTCTATCCGATTGACTCAAGGACTTCCAAGAGGACTTAAAGACGTATGAAGAGGCTTATAGAAGGAGGAAAATCACAAGGATTAGGGAGAGATTAGACTAGAGAGATGATTTCAATAGATTAGATTAGAGTAGAATAGGAAAAAATACTAGTTCTAATGAGATTTCTAGATTGAAACAACTTGGAGACCATTGAAGATTCAAAGTAGGAGCAAGGAAAGAGCGTCCAATCTACAGACAATAGATTCTATCTTCTTATCTTCTTCTATCTTTGTCTTTTAATGATTATTCAATTTTGGATTCTTAGTTTTAATTCAATAATCATGAACTAATTCTTTGTTTGAGATTATAATGGATCTTATTGTGTAGTTTATTTTAATATGCTTCGCTATCAATTATTATGTTCTATTGTGAGGATTGTCTATTGTGATTTGGACTTAATTGTTTAATTGATTGGCCATCAATTACTGTGATAATCTATATGAACTCGAGAGATGAAGTATTGATTTAGATCTTATCATGATAGCATGTGTTCAGGATTTTGTTAGTAGCTTAAACTTGATAAGTGTTAAGGTAGAGATATGCTTGACACCGCATGTAATCGGATAGAGAACTTATTCTTCAACCTTCTTCAAATGTAATTCACATAGAGATATAGTGGGTTAGTTGATTAAGGTGCTTAACGGATTTCTATCTTAATTGTGGATTGACGTTAATATGGGTATTATGCATCGAGAGGTGGTTTTATCTGCTTTAGTGTTCTTGTTTCACAATTCAAGATAGAGAATAATTGATGAGAAGTGTGTTAACTTAAATGAAGCAATAAGTGAAGTTGTGATCTTAAATCTCCGTTATAATAATTTAACTAGTGGAATTTAAGAGTAGTTTAATTTATATAATTTGAAATTCATTCGTTTAAATAAGATTGAGTTGGTTACGGGTTAGTACTTGGTGATTTTTGTTAAATAATTCTCTGTGGGAACGAAACTCAACTTATCACTTTATTACTTGTTGACCACGTATACTTGCGTGTTGTGCGTAACTAGATTTTACCCAACACATAGATATGTAAAAAACGTTATGAACACGAGACATACTTGACGGTAAGGCGAGTCTATAGGTCATAGTTCCTACTCGATCGAGGATTATAAATGGGCCAATGAATCGAGGATTGAGCTTTCCTCTCTTTCCAAATCTCGTAACTCTTTTCCATGGAGCAACACATAACAACACATGATCTCCAATATTGAATTCCGCGTCCTTTCGATGAAGATCAGCATAACTCTTTTGTCGATCTTGTGAGGTTTTTATACGTTATCGAATCGTTTGAATATTTTTCGTAGTCAGACGTACCAACTCCGGTCCCAACAACATTGCTTCACCCACCTCATCCCAGCATACTGGAGAACGACACTTTCTTCCATACAACGCCTCAAATGGAGCCATGTCAATACTTGCTTGATAGCTGTTGTTGTAGGAAAACTCTACCAATGGTAAGAACTTTGTCCCAACTTCCTTTGAAGTCAAGAACACAGAGTCTTAATAAATCTTCAAGAGTTTGAATAGTCCTCTCCGACTGCCCGTCCGTTTGAGGATGATATGTTGAACTAAATCGTAAATCTGTGCCCATAGCTTTTTGCAAACTAACCCAAAATCGTGAAGTGAATCTTGGGTTCCGATCAGAAACTATAGATACTGGCATACCATGCAATCTTACAATCTCGTTTATGAACATACGAGCAAGACGTTCAAGTGTATAAGTTTCTCGTATCGGTAAGAAATGAGCAGACTTGGTTAATCTATCAACAATGACCCAAATCGCATCTATGTCTTGAGAAACCTTGGGAAGACCAATAACGAAATCCATGGTAATGTGCTCCCACTTCCATTCTGGAATTTTAAGTGGTTGCAATGGACCTTTTGGCACTTGATGCTCCGCCTTGACTCGTTGACAAGTTAGACACGTTGAGATAAACCCCGCTATCTCTCTCTTCATATTGCTCCACCAAAATGTATGTCGAAGATCACGATACATTTTAGTACTCCCAGGATGGATTGAAACGGTGTGTTGTGCGCCTCCATCAAGATTTTATACTTCAAGTCAGAATCGTTAGGAACACAAAGTCTGGAGTTGACTCGAAGTATTCCTTCTTCATCAATTATTGCTTCCGGAATAGCGCCTTCTTGCACTTTCTTCTTCATACGCAACAGCTCCAGGTCTGTAGCTTGAGCAGCTTTAACTTTGTCGATTAAAGTCGGTTCTACTCGTATATTCGCCATCATCACATGGGTCCCTGGAGTCTTTAACTCTATCTCCATCCTTTGTCAGTCATACAAAATGGGCCTTTGTGTTGACAATATCGCACTCGTACCCGTATATGATCTTCTACTCAATGCGTCAGCTACTACATTCGCTTTTCCAGGATGGTATTGAATGGTATGATCGTAATCTTTCAATAGCTCAAGCCATCGTCGTTGCCGCATGTTGAGTTCCTTTTGAGTAAAGAAATATTTGAGGCTTTTATGATCCGTATAGATCTCCACCTTCTCCCCACACAGGTAATGCCTCCAAATCTTAAGTGCCAACACGACAGCTGCCAACTCTAGATCATGAGTAGGATAATTCCTCTCATATTCTTTAAGTTGTCGTGAGGCATAGGCTATGACTTTGCCTGAAGCATCGCTGTATATGACAAATCCCTCCGAACTAGCTGGTATTGTCAAAACAGGTGCTGAAATGAGCCTCCTCTTGAGTTCTTGAAAACTCTTCTCACATTCCTCGCTCCAACCAAATTTTGTATCTTTTCGAGTCAGCTGAGTTAATGGAGTAGCGATTCGAGAAAATCCTTCCACGAACCTCCGATAATAACCAGCTAAGACCAAAAAGCTACGTACTTCGGTCACTGACTTAGGTTGCTCCCAGCTTTGAATTGCTTCAATCTTTGTCGGGTCAACAAATATTCCGTGTTTTGACATCACGTGCCCAAGGAATGCTACTTCCTTAAGCCAGAACTCGCATTTCTTCAACTTGGCATATAGCTTGTTTTCACGAAGCTTTTGGAGTATCAGCCTCAAGTGTTGCTCATGATCTTCACGACTTTTGGAGTAAATGAGGATGCCATCAATAAAGACAACCACAAAGTGATCCAAATATTCCTTGAATACTCGGTTCATCATATCCATGAAGGCAGCAGGAGCATTAGTCAATCCAAAAGACATGACTAGGAATTCGTAATACCCGTACCGAGTTTTGAAAGCAGTCTTTGGAATG
This sequence comes from Panax notoginseng, assembly GCA_016801055.1. NCBI lineage: Eukaryota > Viridiplantae > Streptophyta > Magnoliopsida > Apiales > Araliaceae > Panax > Panax notoginseng. The sequence goes on along the minus strand of CM029023.1, from coordinate 107,813,991 downwards.
TCATCAGTTTTAATATTTAATTGATGATATCCGGAACGAAGATCGATCTTTGAAAAGAATTTGGCGCCTTGCAACTGGTCAAACAGATCATCAATAACGGGTACCTATTTTTGATGGTGACATGATTCAACTCCCGATAATCAATACAAAGTCGCATACTTCCATCTTTTTTCTTCACGAATAGAACAGGAGCACCCCAAGGAGATGTACTAGGACGAATGAAACTGATGTCTAACAATTCCTGTAGTTGGGTTTTTAACTCCTGAAGTTCAATAGGAGTCATTCGACCATGGCTTTGGAAATGGGTTTTGTACAGGATTCAAGGTCGATACAAAATTCAATTTCACGTTCTAGGGGTAGGCCAGGAAGTTCTTCAGGGAATACGTCAAGAAATTTATTAACAATAGAAATATCATTCAAATCTGACGTATTTTTGTTTAAATCCGTGACATGTGATAAGAAAGCTTGACATCCGTTTTTCAATAAACGAATAGCTTTATGACTTGATATGATAGTGATTGACTTTAGTGGTTTGGTTATTTGAATTCGCATAATAGGTTGGTTAGGAATATGAAAGCTAACAACCTTACGAAAATAATCAATTTTTGCACGATGAGTAGTTAACCATTCAATCCCTAAAATCACATCAAATGCAAGTATTTTTAAGGAAATAAGATCGACAGGTAATGTGAGGGTACCGATTTGAACCAAACAAGACTTATAAACAGTGGATGTAATGAAGGTTTCTCCCAACGGAGTTTCAACAGATAAGTCAACGTCTAATTTCTCCGGAGTCAAATTTAAACGTTGAGCGCAAGTAGGAGAAATAAAAGAATGGGTAGAACCGGTATCAAATAAGGTATAGACTTTGCTAGAGTTTATGATTAGCTTACCCGTGATCACCTCGTTTGGATTCCTCGCTTTTTGGGAGGTTACGACAGACGCTCTCCCTTAAACTATCGATTTTGTCTTGTCTGGAACGGCCTTTGATGCCTCCATCCTAGCTGGACTTGACTTCGGTGCACGACAAAATCGGGCTAGGTGACCTTCTCTTCCACAATTATAACATGCTTTGGACTGCTGCGTACAGTTTGGACTGATGTGTCCCTCCTCTCCGAATTTGTAACATACGACCGGCGGTCATTCTCCTTCCTTAACAACATGTGCTAGTGCTGACGTCCTTCCATCATTATTGAATCTCCTCTTCTTGAAATTCCCACTTTTATTATCTTGGCCATGATTACCACTGAAGTGGTTACCATTTCTGGCATGTTGATTTCCACCACGTTTATTGTCACCGCTTCGATGACTGATATCATTTTGTCGGCTGCTTTCTCTTGGTTGGGTTGACTCGTTATCGCGCTCCAATAACTGAGCCCTATTTACAACATCTGAATACAAATACAGTTTGTGAGAAATTAGATATTGACGTATCTCGGGTTTTAAACCTCTTAGAAACATCCGCATCATTCTCTCCTCATTATCAACCAAGTGGGACGCAAACCGGGACAACTCGGCAAACTTAACTTCGTACTGCGACACGGTCATATTGTTTTTCTCCAGCTTGATAAACCCGGGGTTATCTCCAAGCTTGTGGAATGAGTGCCTCGGGGCTTTTTTCGAGTGTTTTGAAGCTGTTTGCATGGCTTTGAAACAAGCATTTCCAAGGTTATCTCCGGAATCGCAACTGTACGCCTCGGGGTTATCTCCAAGGTTGATACTATCTTTCTCGGTGTTGTTCGGGGCTGAGACTGAATATCTCGGGATTATCTCCAAGATGACACGGTCTTCTCTGTTGTGATTTTCGGTATCTAAACTGCAGTCCTCGGGGTTATCTACGATGTTGAAACTGAAACTCCTGGTGTTATCGCCGAGGTTGAGGTTGAAACTTCCGGTGGTATCCGGGTTTGAGCTAGATGTCTTGGGGTTATCTCCGAGATGGTAATACTGAGTATCCCAGGGTTATCTCTGGGATTGAACTGAGCTGTCTTCCAGGGTTATCTCTGATGCCCTCCTGCAATGTTAGTAACAGGTATGCAGAAAAATTTCTAGTGTCTACATATAATAATTTATTAATCATAAGTATTGTTATAATAAAAACTATAATTATTAAAACTATAATTGTAAGTTATGTAAATTGGTTACATGTGTGACAAATAAAACTATATAATAAAAATAATATAAAAATAATCTAGAAGGTGGGAGTTATGTTTAGCCAAACAAGGCCTTATGGCCTTTAGTTTAATTTAACGGACAAAACCAACAGGGTTTGTAACCTAGCGTACGTGGGAGAGAGAGGCCATATCAGTTTATATTTACGCGTCTTGTTTTTCTAAGGCTAGCACAGAGAAAATAGAGAAGAGAGAAAACACAGTGGTTTTATGAGAGAGTTTTCTGAGATTGTCAAGAGGAAGGAGAGTGTCACCATCTTTTTGCAACATACAATCAAGGATTGAAGGTATACTTTACTCCTAATGTTCATTATTTGAGTTTCTAATGATTATTTTCTGTAAATTGCTAAGTCATGTTGGATTGTTGTATATATATGTACCTATAGTGTTGTAAAAACTGCTAATCATCATATATGAGTGATATTTGATTACCAAACACGTGAAAATTGGGTTTGAAGAAGAAAATTGAATAACAGTGTTATGTTTATGTGATATGGCTTAGTAAGTCCAAAATTCGATGTCCAGTACTTGCTATAATCTGTAAATTGGTGTTAGATTGTGATGATATGTTAAGAAACGAAATCAACGCAATTGGAATGGTGTCCATTGGTTAAGAAACGAAGTTGTGACAATCAAATTCGCTAAAAGTATTAAAATAAGAAGAAATTGGTAAAAACAAGATTTTTATTCTCTAAATTTGGTTATGTAGGTTGTTTTAAGTGTTAGAAGGATTGTGTGTATATGTTATGTGACTTTAGTTAAGTTTGTAGTGTGAGGGCTATCCATGTTATCGTGAAATTGAGATTTTTGGCCTAGAACAGAGTTTGATTTCGTGTTTCTGCAAAACTGTTTCTGGTGCCAAGCGTGGGCGCGCTGCCTCTTGGCGTGGGCGCACTGCCGCGCGGGCGTACCGGATACAAAAGGTGTCATGGCACTGCCATGCCAGTGGTCAGTCAAACCCAGTGTTGAGCTGTTAACAACATAACCTTAAAAATGCTAACCTAACTGATTTTAATGACCCTAAAACATGTTATAAGACATAACACCATGTTGTAGTAATAACGTTGAAACTATAGATTATGAATTAGTAAGTTGTGAAAGTTCGTAATGTGATGTTATTTGGATTGGAATTGGTTTGCAGTCACCATGTCGTATACTATGATATAATTGAGAATTCAGTTTCGTGTTACGTGAATGAGTAGGATATAATCAAGTCATAAGTTAAGGATTATAAACTTGATTAAAATGAAAACTAAACTAATGAAATTGATGTTAATATAACTAATTAGTATTGTGATTCTAATGGTATATGTATGGTAATTGGTGAACGTTTATTATATTTGGGTAGCTTACACCCGAGGCAAGTTCCCTAACTTCATTCTCTTATTAATGAATGCAAGTTTCATAGCTATGTTATCTTTTATGTCAATCAAGCTTTCTATTTCTAAATTTTACCTTAAAGTTGAGCAAGCCTATTGATTCTATCTCGTGTATGATTGTACAAGCTCTTGTACTATAGTTCGTTACATCGAGCGTGTTTCACTTTCCTAAGTCATGTTATTGTTATTCAAAGTATATGTTGTTCTAATACATTGATTCAAATGAGATTATTCTAACTCTTTTGAATGTAGTACTTTGTATACATACTATGTCTATTCGATTGTACATTTCTGTTATTCAATCTTTGACATAGATAACCTTTTTCAATTCCATATTATTGTGTTGAACCTTCAACAAGTGAGCAAACTTGTATTGATTGAATTGGTCTATAATTGAATAGCGTTCTAAAATTCTAGAACCACTATTAAGCTAGTTCCAAGCTAAACTTTCTTTAGTGTGGAAGTTCTAAATCTAAACTGAGACAAACAACCTTAACATAGGGGATTTTGTACGTGTTAATGTTTAGATGTTTGTGCACAATACATGGTACAAAGGGCTGATCCCCTAAGTACGTAAAGAAGGGTCTGTATAGTCTAAATGACTATTAAGGTTGGGGTAGTAATACCTAAACACCGGGGACATAGTTCATGGTCTTAAAGACCCTCAAATATTAAATTCAAACTTATTTTCTATTCTGATATGTAGAACAAGTTCACCATTGTTCAGCATTCGTTGTTCACTCTCACGTTGTTATTATTGTTACTCTTTATATCAGTGAGCAATTGTTTGCTCACTCTTGCAATTAACACTGTAGCTAAGTTCTTTTTATGCCAATGGTTCCGGCATAGACCAATTAAGTTGCACCAATGGTGTGTAAGTTCTTTTTTAACTCCCCTTTTTCAAATTCTCCTTTTTCTTGACTTGTAAATTTTTTTATAATCAAATATTAATTTCTCTTTATATCTTGAATTAGAGGGTGTTTGGCAATGACTTATAAGTTGGTCAAACTAAGTTATAAGTCATTTGTTATTATTTAGTGTTTGACAATAACATAAATTTTAACTTTTTTTTGACTTATAAGTCATTATTAACTTTTTTCATGCTTCATGTGCTATATTTTTTATGTATTAGATAAATATATATATAAACAAATATTCATATAAATTTATCTCTAAATATTCATATCTAAATTTTATAAATTTTAGATGAAATATTTATAAATTTATAAATAAATATTTGTTTATAAATTTTAAAGATAAATTTATATGAATATTTGTTTATAAATATCTATATGAATATTTAGAGATAAATTTATATATATATATATATATATATATATATATATATATATTAAAATATTCATAATTACGTTATATAAATATTCATAGTTACTTTATATATATTTAGTTTAATGTGGAGATTTAAGATGGGTATATATATATATAGATGGTAATAGAATTTATCTAATACACAAAAAATATAACATAAGAAGCAAAAATATCACAACTAGGTTTCGAACCTAAAACCTATGGGTTATTGGGCCATTAAGCTACCACTAAGTCATTCTAATTTATTAGTTAACTAAACTGCCGCCATAACTTGTAGCAATAGACAGTGTAGCACATGAGCAAATGAGGGGCAAATGAGTAATTTTTAATGTCGCTACAGCCTGTAGTGGCAAGGGAAAATCCATTTCAATCTGTGTCATCCAATGTTACGATCAACGGTATAGATTATGGTTGTTGAAATAGTACCCGTGACAACCGATTGCCAAACATGTTAGTTCCGGGCCTCCGACCCAAATAAACCCAACCTCATCAAACCTGATTATTATTGTAAGACCCCAACTTTTTATAAATAAAATTAAAATTCCTCTAATTATTATTTTGAATAAAAAGGTGTTAATTTGATATAATATTTTAGTTATGGGTGAAATGTGTAAATTTTGTAAAATAAGTAAGTGGTTATAAAATATCATTATTATCGGGGAATATTCGTTTGGTCGTGAATATTCTTGATGTCGGAAAATATTAGTACATCGCACAGCCATTTGTGGGCCCCATAATGAAAAACTGTCGGATGAAGAAAACGACAAGTATTAGTTTTTTTATAAATAACGGCGTAATTGTTACCGTTAACACTGTTGGAATACCCGGTGGTTAAAGTATAATAATACGCGTGATTACACAGTAGCACACGGTATTGCACAGTATTTTTAGATTATTGATTCTTACGTAAGAAGACACTACTCAATAATTGCTACAGTAATTACTGTTCAATATTTTATTTTATTGATTCAATAATTGCTACGTTGATATTTTATATTATTGTTGTTTCAATAATTGTTACTACACAGTATTTCCCATTATCAGATCAATAATTCATATTATTTGAATAATATTATTAGATAGCATTATTGGCAATGTCTAAGGAAGTTCTGTCTAAGAAAGGAGTTTGATCACCTAATTGCGCGCCAGTAATGAAAAATCCTTATCGGAAAGCTCAATCTTTCCTAGGAAAGACCTAGTTGTCATTATTGTGATTCTGTAATATTATTTGTGAATAACTAATTATTGATTTATATGATAAGAAAATATTTATTTTATGTGGATATTAATGAAGAGATTAATGATGTGGTATTTTATCAGTATTTTGTCGGATTTGAGGTATTAAAAATCATCCGTATGTGGATTTCAGTCATTTTTTGTTTGGAATTTGAAAAAATTTCTTCGACAAAGTTGTAGAGAATTAAATTTCTTATAGAATGGACATAAAATTCATATTTTTCTGATAAAGAGCTATTTATTATGAATTATTGAAGTTTCAGAAATAAATATTTTTATTAAAAACATGGGTGGGCCCCACTTTTGGTTGTGGAATTTTTTGAATTTAGTGGGCCCCACTTGTGATGTGCTGAGTTTGGTCAAGAGGTGTGCGTGAAAATTTTTACTAAAATATTATTTTATTAAATTTTAGTCTGCTTTGGCGTTCTGGCATTTTCTTATAAATAGGGTACTTAGTTATAATTGAAAATCACACCAGAATCAGAAGTTTTCTCTCTCTATAATATCGAGCGTATTTTTACGAGTATTTAGATACTTTGAGAATTGCTATTCAGTGCAAGTTTCCTTCAATATTATATCTGATATTCCAGTCAGAAGTGCTGTTCTTTTAAGGTAAGGGATGTTATTTTCTTCGTAAATGATGTTATTTCATTTCATATCATTATGCTGAAATATTGGTATGAATTTTATTATGAAATTTTTACCTTTTTATGTCGAGGTTACTATTCACGTATACGACACTATTCACGAATACAGTACTATTCACTAAGTATAATTTTTCTTGTAAAATTTTTACATATTCGTGTTGGGGTTACTATTCACGTATACGATACTATTCACAGAAAAATTAAATTTTATTTTCTTTGTCCAAGTTGTCTATTATGGTTACTATCTTTAATTGTATCTATGTTTTGATCTTCATTCTTGAATTTTGCTCCACAATTGAGAGTATTATGGAGTATTTTTGAACTTGGATAAACCAAAGTATGAATCCCTAATCTTTGTAAATCTCACTGGATTCGTTTTCTTTAAGATATTTTTCATCATCCTCAGTCCTAAATGATGATATAACTTAATATCTTTGGCCTGTAGTGCAAAGATAAATGATTACCTGATAAATATCTTTGGCCCGTAGTGCAAAGATGGACATGTGTTGAGATGAACATGACCAACTGGTGATACAAATGAATATCTTTGGCCCGTAGTGCAAAGATGAATATTTGGTTCAAGATGTATATTGATTGATGTTACAGGGATAAAATATTGATGATGGACTTTTAAATCATAGAAGATAGTAGACTTCATTTTCTACTTAACTCTTCTAATGAATTGTTACTTTCGCTGCGAATATTGATCTAAAACTGCCATTATATTTTATCTGATGTATTGAAGGCTAACGATAATTTCTTCTACATTATCTTAGTCATAATATTCTTTACTGGGCTAGTTGAGCTCACCCTTTTCCTTTTTGTTCCATTTTTCTTCTCAGGAGGCGAGAATATAGCGAGAACTAGTCGGGGTGTGGAGTGATGGGTCCAGACAGTTGTTTTAGCAGTCATCACTATTTTGTAAAATAGTGTATCAATAATTATAATGAGGACTTATTTGAGTTTGGATATTGTCTAGAAGACAATATTTGTATTTAAACTCACAGCATATGTGTTGCCGTATTTTGCACGATAATTGTAATAATGAAGTTTGTAGTTGTTTCAGTACCATGTATTTGGCAACTCATAATGGGTTGTGTGGACCTATTTTGGGGGCGTCATAGTTGGTATCAGAGCTTAGGGATATGGTCTCTGGCAGAGATCGGGGAATAGAACTAGGAGGGGAGAGAAGAGTAAATCATTCGCTAGTGTGTCCTACCTAAGCTTATTTGTGTTTAATTGGTCAGACAGAATATAGGGATAATATGTGGAATGTCAATGGCAGCTGAAAATGTTAACAATTGAGTGAATGAGACCATTGAGACACCTCTAATCACCAACCAGGATAATGTGATGTCAGGCGAAGAAGAAATTAGAGATATCCATGTGATGAGTGAAGAATTAATAGTTGCACCCGAGCTAGTCGCAAAGGTAGCAGCTGAGAGTGAGGAGGAGGATTTATTAGGAGAACTTTATGATCGAAATGTAGAACTACAAAATCGTATTCATGAGTTAGAAGAGCAAGTTGAAGAACGACAGGCGGTCGTAGAACAAAAGAATGCAACAATTCAAGCTTGTGTTACCCGATATGTGATGCTTGAACAGAAGCACTCTTTGGCAGAGTATAAGATAATAAAGCTAAAATCTGAGAATTCAAATGTCAAGGATCAGCTGAAAGAAGAAACAACTGAACGAATGAGAATGAAGGATACATGGGTAAAAGCCGCACAACGCGTTGATATTATGGAAAGAGAAGTCCGATCCAAGAATGCTAAAATAGATGATATGTATTTTTCTTTTTGGACAGCAATTGGGAGAACCCAACATCAAGTTTTGAATTACACTATACATTGCGGTCAACCCCAATTCGATATGGACCGAAGATTAATGATTCAGATCATGGAACAGGAGTACGACAAAACAGTTGAGGGTGGAATATGCCCTATAGCGAAAGTTAATTTTAGCGGTAATGATGACACCAAAGGCTGTTCTAGACAAGTCAAAATCGGTGGTTCAAGTTAGAGAGCTTTTCATAACTTCCCAAAAGCGAGGAACCCAAACGAGGTGATCACGGGTAAGCTAAACATAAACTCTTACGAAGTTTATACCTAATAGATACCGGTTCTACCCATTCTTTTATTTCTCATGCGTGTGCTCAACGTTTGAATTTGACTCCGGAGAAATTAGACTTTGACTTATCTGTTGAGACTCCGTTAGGAGAAACATTCATTACATCCACTGTTTATAAATCTTGCTTAATTCAAGTTGGTACCATCACATTACCTATCGATCTTATTTCTTTGAAAATACTTGCATTTGATGTGATTTTAGGGATTGATTGGTTAACCACTCATCATGCCAAAATTGATTATTTTCGTAAGGTTGTTAGTTTTCATATTCCTAACCAACCTGTTATGTGAATTCAAGTAACTAAACAACTCATATCAAGCCATAAAGCCATTCGTTTATTGAAAAACGGATGTCAAGCTTTCTTAGCCCATGTCATGGACTTGAATAAAAATACGCCAGATTTGAATAATATTCTATTGTTAGTGAATTTCCTGACGTATTTCCTGAAGAACTTTCCGGTCTACCCCCAGAACGTGAAGTTGAATTCTTTATTGACCTTGAACCTGGTACAAAACCCATTTCTAAAACCCCATATAGAATGGCTCCTATTGAACTTCAGGAGTTAAAGGTCCAACTACATGAGTTGTTAGACATCGGTTTCATTCGTCCTAGTACATCTCCTTGGGGTGCTCCTGTTTTATTCGTAAAGAAGAAAGACGGGAGTATGAGACTTTGTATTGACTATCGGGAATTGAACCATGTCACCATCAAGAATAGGTATCCGCTACCTCGCATTGATGACATGTTCGACCAGTTGCAAGGAGCATAATTTTTTTCAAAGATCGATCTTCGTTCTGGATATCATCAGCTGAAGATTAAAACTGAGGATATTCCAAAGATTGCCTTCAGAACTCGGTACGGGCATTATGAATTCTTAGTCATGTCTTTTGGATTGACTAATGCTCGTGCTGCTTTCATGGATATGATGAACTGTGTGTTCAAGGAATATTTGGATCAGTTCGTTATTGTCTTTATTGATGACATCATCATCTATTCCAAAAACCGAGAAGATCATGAGCACCATTTGAAGCTGGTACTTCAAAGGCTTCATGATAACAAGTTATATGTCAAGCTAAAGAAATGCGAGTTCTGGCTTGAGGAAGTAGCATTCCTTGGGCACGTGGTGTCAAAACATGGAGTTTCTGTTGACCCGACGAAGATTAAAGCAATACAAAGTTGGGAGCAACCGAAATCGATGACCGAAGTACGTAGCTTTTTGGGCTTAGCTGGTTATTATCAGAGATTCGTGGAAGGATTTTCTTGAATCACTACTCCGTTAACTCAGCTGACTCGGAAAGATACAAAATTCGTATGGAGCGAGGAATACGAGAAGGGCTTCCAAGAGCTCAAGAGAAGACTCATTTCGGCACCGGTTCTGACAATACCATCTAGTTCGGATGGATTTGTTATCTACAGCAATGCTTCAGGCAAAGGGTTAGGATGTGTTCTCATGCAATATGGAAAAGTCATAGCCTATGCCTCGCGACAGCTCAAAGAATATGAGAGGAATTATCCTACTCATGATCTGGAGTTGACAGCAGTCGTTTTCGCGTTGAAGATCTAGAGACACTACTTGTATGGGGAGAAAGTGGTTTATACGGATCATAAAAGCCTCAAATATTTCTTCACCCAAAAGGAACTCAACATGCGGCAACGACGTTGGCTCGAGCTGTTGAAAGATTACGATCATACCATTCAATACCATCCTGAAAAAGTGAACGTGGTAACTGACGCGTTAAGTAGAAGATCATATGCAGGTACGAGTGCGATATTGTTAACGCAAAGGCCCATCTTGTATGACTTACAAAGGATGGAGATAGAGTTAAAGACTTCAGGGACCCACGTGATGATGTTAAATATACGAGTAGAACCAACTTTAATCGATAAAGTTAAAGTTGCTCAAGTTATAGACCCGGAGCTGATGCGTATGAAGAAGAAAGTGCAAGAAGTTGTTATTCAAGAAGCAAGAATCGATGAAGAATGAATACTTCGAGTCAACTTCAGAATTTGCATTCCTAACGATTCTAACTTAAAGTATAAAATCATGATGGAGGCGCACAACACACCATTTGCAATCCATCTTGGGAGTACCAAAATGTATCATGATCTTTGACATATATTTTGGTGGAGCAATATGAATAGAGAGATCGCGGAGTTTATCTCGAGGTGTTTAACTTGTCAACGTGTAAAGGCAGAGCATCAAGTGCCAAAGGGTCCATTGCAACCACTTGAGATTCCGAAATGGAAGTGGGAACACATTACCATAGATTTCTTCCCAAGGTTTCTCAAGGTATAGATGCGATTTGGGTTATTGTTGATAGGTTAACCAAATCTGCTCATTTCTTGCCGATACGGGAGACTTATTCCCTTGAACGTCTTGCTCATATGTACGTGAATGAGATTGTGAGATTGCATGGCATGCCAGTATCCATAGTTTCGGATCGTGACCCAAGATTCACTTCACGATTTTGGGTTAGTTTGCAAAAAGCTATGGGCACGGATTTACGATTCAGTTCGGCATACCATCCTTAAACGGACGGGCAATCGAAAAGGACTATTCAAACTCTTGAAGATCTATTAAGACCTTGTGTCCTAGATTTCAAAGGAAGTTGGGATAAGTTCCTACCATTTGATCACCCTTTTCCTTTTTATTCCATTTTTCTTCTCAGGAAACAAGAATATAGCGGGAACTAGTCGGGGTGTAGAGTGATGGGTCCAGACAGTTGTTTTAGCAGTCCTCACTATTTTGTAAAATAGTGATCAATAATTATAATTAGGACTTATTTGAGTTTAGATATTGTCTAGAAGACAATATTTGTATTTAAACTCACAGCATATGTGTTGTCGTATTTTGCACGACAATTGTAATAATGAAGTTTGTAGTTATTTCTATCCTATGTATTTGGCGACTCAGAATGGGTTGTGTGGACCTATTTTGGGGGCGTCACAGTTATATATGTGTTTCCCAATGTTTTCTATTTCTAGATAGAAGTAGGATATACTTACAAGTACTCCCTCACTCCGAGAATGAAAGTGATGATTGAATTTATGCGAATTTAAAAAACATGTCAAATGATAAAATTATTCATATTTAAATTCTCATTTAATTGCATATTTTTCTATACATAACTAGTGATATTATATAAATATTTATAATTAATAAAAATACGACATTTAATACTAAGGATATTACGCACAAATTATTGTAAAAAATATATATTATTTAATATAAGTAAATATTTAACTTGAGATTACATAAAATAATAAGAACTTTTATTCTTAGACGGAGAGAGTAACTTAAATCATGAACATATTTTTAAGTCCAAAAATAAAACATAAAAAGAAGAATAGTAATGGTATACCCCTAGCTATTCCTATTACCTTTTTTCCAAATATATTATAAAAATAAATTATAATACTATCAGTTTTAAGAGAAAACATAAAAGATGAAGAAAAATTTATTATGTTTTATGAACTAAAACAGAATAAAGTTATTTAAAAATGACTTATAAGTCATTCCTAATAAGTTAGTTTGACCCATATAAATGTAATATCAATTTTATCCCTGTTTTATTTAATTTTTTTAAAAAAAACTAATTTGTAAAAAATAAGAGTAAGATACAACGTCACTTTAATTGACATTAGAAATTTTATTTTTATTTTTTTATAACTGAAGTCTTATATACTCATTCATTTCGATATGTATAATTAATTATATTCTTACTATAGTAGTATACAACTACAAGTGAACTTTATAACCCATTTTTGGCTGGAAAGATCCATTTCGAGTCTAAAATTCTCTCTCTTGTTCCTTCACCTTCTCTTTATTTCTATTCTCTTTTTTTGGCTCAGTCGGATAACCAGAAGAGAGTGACGTCAGTCAGGAAGATGAACGGACCACCGCTAGAGCCCTTACTCGAAGCGGCGGAGTACCACCTCTCTCAGTGCAACTTCGACAGCTATCGGAGCTACGCCCTTCAGGCCCTAAAATCTGCCCCCAACCACACTGGCGCTACCCAAATCCTCACCGTCTCCGACTCCCTCGCCGCCTCGGTGACCTGCATTTCCGAAAGCCTACCGGACTGGTACGTGATTTTGCAAATCTATCACTACTCACAAGACTCAAATCTCATCAGGGACTCTGTGTTCGTACTGTTACTGTATGTACGAGTATCTTAGGGTTTATGAGGATTGTTACTTGAGGTGTCAGAATAAGAGATGTGGAAGAGGGTTTCATGCGGTGGCTGTTAAGTCGCCGCCGTTGGAGGTTGTGGAGAAGGGCCAGTACACGTGTATGGGGTTTTTCCCGCTAGGGTTTGATAGAGGCTAGAGAAAGGGGGTTTCTTCGTGGAGTCCATTTTCACCCATGGTTAGGGTGAATGAGAATGTTAAAAAGAACAATGATGGGGCTGGGATTGGTAATGAATGCAATAGCGAGAATTTTGTTGAACTATCTGATGAAAGTAATGATTCAAATTATGGGTTTGTGAGGAAAATTTTATGTGGGGACGTATGTCAATGACAATGGTGAAGTAGTTGAAACAAGGGTAATACAGCAGAAGGCTGTCGGTGTTGGGAGGCCTGTAGTGAAGAGGATGAAAAAATCAGTGCGTAGAAATGCAAAGAAATTGATGGGAAAAGGGTCCAGGATTGGGAAAATGGAGACTGTTGCTCAGAGTGCAGAAAGATTGGATTTGAATGCAGAAGCTGGTGTAGACGATGCTGATGGTGGCAATGGCAATGTCAATGTCAATGAGCTTGGGGGTGTTGGAGCGAATGTGGGAAATGGGCCTGATTTTGATACGAGTGGAGTCGAACTTTTTGCAGGAGATGATGATATCTTTGTGAGTTTTCCAGATTGCTTCTAATGTGGAATGTTGGGAATGTTTTGCACTACTTAGGTATGTAATTGGAATCTCTCTGTTCATAAGTTCTAGGAATGGGTGATACAGCAGATGGCAACCTCTTTTTTGTTTCAGTGGTTGCATCATTGTCAAATGGTAATGCAAATACTTTAGTGTAGTGACTGACCGTATCCTATGCTCTAGCTATGTATATCGAATGTTTTGTTTTGACTACATGAATTTCTATCTTGTGGAAGTAGATCATAGTACTTATTCCACTCTCTTTCCTTTCTGTTTTTGGTTGAGGACATTCAAATTATTATGTTGTTTGTTTAGCCTTACTGGTCATCCTGGTTAAATTATGGAATGCATAATTAATAGTTTAGCAGATTGTCATTGTCACAATTGAACTTATTGTAATGTCAGCTCTTATAGAGATCTTAGAAAGATCTATGCTATTTGATACTTTTCTTCCCTATTATACTTTGTACTATTTGATACTTTGGGACTATCACAAACTAGATAAGAGCTTTACCTTGATAAATTTATAACACTTGAAGAATAAATCAAACTCTTTCTCAATAAGAATTGTTTGTCCATAGATTGGGAAGATTAGTAATTGGTCAATATCTTATTGAGCCTTTTATAGTCGTACCTTTTATTGGAACTTTAGCTTTAGAGTGCATTAGTGGTTAAAGATTATTTCATAGTGAAACAGAAATTTGCATCAACATCAGAGTTATTCTAGGTTTTCAAGCATTCCAGCATCATCTTATGCACCATGAAACGAAAATTTTGATTGCTCACGTCTTTCAGTGTTATCTTTATTGATTAATTCCTATTTTTGAGTTGCATTGTTTTTGGAACAAAAACCAAGGTGAACATAAGACAGACTACCAGAATCAGATACTTTATTTTGGTTATAATCCACCAATTATTATGTTAACATGCTTGTAGATTCTCTTCGGCCAAGGGTGCAAAGATGAATTGTTTTATGGCATGATCAGAACCGTTGATGAAAACACGATTATCTTTGGCCCGTAGTACATGGATAATTCGTGGTCGTGATACTAATGAATATCCTTGGCCTGTAGTGTAGGGATGATTCGATGATGTGGATTAATTATTGAGCTGAGTCTCAGCGATGAAATATTAATTTATGGATGTGATAATAATGAATATCCTTGGCCGTAGTGCATGGATAATTCATGGATGTGATACTAACGAATATCCTTGCCCGTAGTGTATGGATAATTCATGGATGTGATACTAACGAATATCCTTGGCCGTAGTGCATGGATAACTCGGTGATGTGGATTATTTATTTAGCTGAGTCTCAGCGATAAAATATTAATAATAAACTTTTAATTTGTAGAAGATAGTAGATATCATTCTCTACTTGACTCTTCTAAAATACAGTTGTATGTATTTGGCCTGTAGTGCAAAGATGAAATGATAATGAATATCGTTGGCCCGTAGCGCAAAGATGAATTTATTACTATGATTATAAACAAGAACTATGATTTGGTATAACCATGATCTTTGATGTTTCAGGTAAAGACAGGTGAAGAAAATTATCTTCGTCCTGGGTGCGAAGGGGAATTTAGAATCACAATTATGATTATGAGTTATTCATATGGTTGTAGAAAGGAACTGTTGATTAATGTTACAGGGATAAAACATTGTTGGTGGACTTTTAACGTGGAGAAGATAATAGACTTTATGGTCTATTTGACTCTTCTAATGGATTGCTCGTTCCGCTGCAACTATGGTTGAAAAGTTTTATCATCTACCATATGTTCTAAATCTCTGATTTATTACTGATGAAGGCTATTGATGATGTAAATTATCTTTAGTCATGATATTCTTTATTGGGCTAGTTGTGCTCACCCTTCTGCTTCACAATTTCTTTTAGGTAATAAGAGTCTAGCTGGGTCGAGCAGGGGTAATAGGAGAATAGAACGGTGGTCGCTAGCTGTGGAGGTTCTCCCTAAACAGTATAGAAAAGTGTGTTGTATTTTATACATCATTTAGTAGTTATATTTGATGAATAAAATAGGGTGAGGCGAACCCAACTTTGGAAGGGTATTTTGCCACTATCATACAAGATGTCTAATGACATACAACCTCGTGTTCTCATAAGACATGGTTGTGCACATCCACTTGCTGAGTATATATACGAGCACTACCTATATGATCTTGGAGTTTATTTGAAATATAATTTTCACTTAGAGACAATGGAGATAATTATATGTCAAGAGAAGACTCACCATTGGAAAGAAGATGATAGTAATCTTCTCATTTTTCTTTGGGGTCTATTGAGTCAACAAAGAATAATTCTGTGGACATATGATATCTATCATAACCTAGACGCATGGCTTCCCATGTACGAAGGTTTCCTTGAGTACTTTCCAAATATTTTAATTTCTAAAACAGTTTTTGACTGTACTTTTATGTAAAGTACCATTGTAAGTATGACGCCCCCAAAATAGGTCCAATCCATCCAACCCATTCTGAGTCGCCAAATACATGGTACAGAAAATAACTACAACTTTATTATTACAATTGTCGTGCAAAATACGACAACACATATACTGTGAGTTTAAATATAAATATTGTCATCTAGACAGTATTCATACTCAATTAAGTCCTCATTATACTTATTGATACACTATTTTACAAAATAGTGAGGACTACTAAAACAACTGTCTTGAACCATCATTCCACACCCCAACTAGTACTCGCTATATTCTCGCCTCCTGAGAAGAAAAATGGAACAACAAGGAAAAGGGTGAGCTCAACTAGCCCAGTAAAAAATATTATGACTAAGATAATATACAACAAATTATCATTAGTCTTCAACAGAGAAAAATCTAATAGAATGTAATAGACAACAAGTTTTAAATCAATATTCGCAGCGGAAAATAATAATTCATAGAAGAGTTACGTAGAGAATGAAATCTACGATTATCTATGAGTTAAGTCCATCATTAACATTTTATCAATATTCGCAGCGAAAAATAATAATTCATAGAAGAGTTACGTAGAGAATGAAATCTACGATTATCTATGAATTTAAAAGTCCATCATTAACATTTTATCCCTGTAACATCAATCAATAAATATCTTGAATCAAATAGTCATCTTTGCACTACAGGCCAAAGATATTCATCAGTTGGTCATGTTCATCTCAACACATGTTCATCTTTGCACTACGGGCCAAAGATATTCATCAGAAATCATTCATCTTTGCACTACAGGCCAAAGATATTCAGTTATATCATCATTTAAGACTGAGGATGATGAAAAATATTTTTAAAAAAACGAATCTAGTGAAACAAAATAATAAATATTAAGGATTCGTATTTCAGCTATTCCATGTCCAAAAATACCTCATAAATAATCATAGTGGAGTAAAATTCAAAAATGATCAAAACATGGATACAATCAAAGCTAGTATCCATAATAGATATTTTGGACGAAAAGAAAAAAAAACATTTTTCGGTGACTAGTAACTCGTGAATAGTAACTCGTGAATAGTAATCCCGACATGAAAAGTTCTAAAAAAATTTCCAACCAAAATTTTGGCATAATGATATTGAAGAAATAATATCATTTACGAAGAAAATAACATCCCTTACCTCGGAAAGACGGTACTTCTGACTGGAATACTAGATATAGTGTTGAAAAAAACTTGCACCGTATAGCAACACTCAAAGTATCAAATACTCACAAGAATACGCTCGATATAGAGAGAGAAATAGAGAGAAACTTGTGTTTCTGGTATGATTTTCAATTCTAACCTAAGCACCCTATTTATAGGAAAATACTTAGAACACCAAAGCAGAAAATTGAATATAATAATATTATATTTACAAAATTGTCAAGCCCACCTTGGAAGATCTGAATTCAACCCATTCTTATCACATGTTGAGCCCACTAATTTGCAAAAAAATGTTTTTCTTTAAAATAATAATTAAAACTTCCAAAAATCAATTATTTCGGAACTTCAGAACTTCAATAATTCATAATAAATAGCCTTTTTGTCAGAAAATTCGAATCTCACGCCTTTTAATAGGAAATTCAATTCTCTACAACTTTACAGAAGAAAGTTTTTCCAAATTCCAAACAAAAATTGACCGAAATCTACAAACGGACGATTTTACAGTCTATAATAAATTTTCGGTCAAGAATTGTGTCCACCAACACACAAAACATGTGTTAAATATTTAATCCAACAAAAATAATCTTCCTCCTCATTTATTCATATATCTCACATTCATTGTAAAAATATCACCATTAATATATTATTAAAATAATATATTTAAATGAATTATTTTATCAGAAAAAGATAAAATATTAATTTTCAACAATTGTCACATTAAAAATTTTCTCCATCTATATCCACATAAAATTAATATTTTTCTCATCATAGAAATCAATAATTAATTATACACAAATAATATTACAGAATTACAGTACTGGCAACCAGGCAGTTCCCAAGAAAGAGTGGGCTTTCTAATAAGGATTTCTCCTTACTGGTGCGCAATTAGATGAACAAATCTCTCCTTAGACAGAACTTTCTAGACATTGCCAATAATGTTATTTAATAATATTATTCAGATAATATGAATTATTGCTCCGATAATAGAAAATACTGTGTAGTGACAATTATTAAAACAACAGTAATATAAAATATCAACGCAGCAATTATTAAATCAATAAAATAAAATACTGAACAGTAATTACTGTAACAATTATTGAGTAGTGCCTTCTTATGTAAAAATCAATAATTGGTGTAGTACCGCGTGCTACTATGCAACAACGCGTATTACTGTGTTTTAACTACCGGGTATTCCAACAGTATTAACGGTAACAACTACGCCGTTATTTATAAACAACTTGTTTTTGTCGTTTTCTTCATCCAATCGCTTTCCGTTATGGGGCCCACAAAAGACTGCGCCGTCGTACGAATATTCCCCGACAGGAAGAATATTCCACGACCAAAAGAATATTCCCCGACAACAATGAATATTTTATAACCACTTGTTTATTTAAAATATTTACACAGTTTACCCATAACTAACCACATTAATCAAATCAACCCTTACTATTTCAGAATAATAAATAGAGGAAATAAAATTTCATTTATTAATAATTTGGGGTCTTACAGTAAGGTTGTGGTACAGTTGTATTAAAACTCACAGTTTATCTGTTGTCGTACTCTGCACGATAGTTCAACAGTTATATAAACGAAGTTTATATTTGATTTTTATAGTGCAATATCTGGTGACTCATAATGGGTGATGTATACCTATTTTGGGGGCGTCACAATAATTTCATGTCTTATATTTAATTGGAACATTGTATGGTAGAAGGATTGAATTGTACAGTAACTATTTACTCAAAGGATCTTTTATGATTAATGTTGAAATCTATATTATCTGGAAAGTCGTTAATCGCTAAGGAGGCTTATCCCTATTGTAAAATAAATATTATTTATTTAAATAAATTAATTATTTAATTTATTTATTTAAATAAGATTAGAATTGTTCTAATTGATTTATTCACAACCGGTTTAATATGGAGAACCTAAAGGGTCACACCATAAAAGGAAGAATAATTATTTAAGAAGCAAATTGCATAATCATAATAATAAGTTAAGTATATTTAATTTAATCTATGGTGATAGAATAAATTAAATAATTTAATATTTATTATTTAATATTTTAGAAATATTAAATATAAATAATAAGAGGAGTCTTATTATTATTATTACTATTATTATTATTTAATTCCTAAAGGAGTTTGGGAATCAATTAATAAAAGTACTCTCATAAATCCTAATAAGATTATGAGGCTAATTAATTAAAAGATTTTAATTAATTATTCCTAATAAGATCGGGAGCATAATTAATTAAAGGAGTTTAATTAATTAAAATAAAATCTAATTCCTTAATTGTTAAGGAGGGTTGTCCACATCTATAAATAAGAGAAGTCTTATTATGAGTGGTGGTTGACACTTTCTCAAAATACGTGAATACGTAATTCTAATAGTTGGGAGAGTACACCATTTTCTATGAGAGATAAAAAAACTAGGGTTTTGCCAAATACCTATCTTCTAAAATCTTTCTTCTTCCTTAGTGGATCACCTCTAGAGGTCAAACACTTGGGTAGTTAACGTTGATCAAAGGAAGGAATCAAACCCGATGGATTCAAGTTGAACGTGAAAAATATTAGAGGTGAACTTGTACCTAAGGAAGCTCGAATCTTCAAGGGTATGATTCTTGTTCTTCATATTTTTGTTTAATTAATAATTGTGCATAGAGGATGATCCGGGTATATGGTTTGTAAAATTTAAAACTCTATTTTTACATGCTTATGCTTATTTTGTGTAATTTGATTGCGTTCATGAATATTACAAACTTAATAGTGGCATTAGAGCCAAACCTTTATGCGATTTATTAATTATTTTGATTTGATATGTATATTGATATGTGTTTAAAATAATTTAATTGGGCATAATTTATTGTATAAAATTATAGTTTATGAAGAAAAAAAAAATATTTGCGAAACCATTTTTTGAAAAACGGTAACATGGTTAATTGGTCCCGACCTTAACAGGATTTAAAAGTAATCATAATCATGCAGGATCACTTTTATGCACTATTTATATATATGAGTAATGCTACACAGACCGGATTATTGGACAGTTGCAATTTTATTTTATTTTATTTTATTGGCTTGTGACTCTTAAAAAATGTATAATATTTATTCCAATAGGAAATTTTACAAAATATAGTGTTTTAGGTGTAATTTGGATACATATACAAAAATAAGATTATACAGTCTGTATAACCTTATTTTTGTATATATATCCAAATTACACCTAAAACACTATATTTTGTAAAAATTTCTATTGAAATAAATACTATACATTTTTTTAGAGTCGCAAGTAAAAAAAATAAATTAAAAATGTCCAATAAAAATGTCTGCCAAGACTTATTCTTTATATATATGATATATATAATTCTGTTACCTGGTGTACCATTACCTGGAAGTATTTTATATATATATATATATATATTATACTTACTAGTTACCAGGAAATCATATTACCTAAGGATATATATATATATATATATATATATATATATATATATATATATATATATATATATATATATATATATATATTATTTTATAATTAAAATAAAGAGTTTATTTTAATTTTAAATTGGATTTCATGCTAACTAATTAGAGTTGGAATTGGATTCTATGATAACTAATTGGAGTTAAAATTGGATTCCATGTTTCTTAAAATAAAGGAGTTTATTTGTGAATAAGAAAGAAAATCCGTGTTTCCTTAAATAAAGGTGTTTATTTAGATATGGAATAATGTGACGCCCCCAAAATTAGGTATACATCACCCATCTTGAGTCGTCAGATACATAGTACAGAATACAAATACAACTTAATAATACAGCTGTCGTGTACAATACGACAAAACATAAACTGTGAGTTTGAATACAAATATTATCTTCTAGAGAGTATTCATACTCAAAAGGAGTCCTCATTACATTTATTAACACACCATTATATAGAATAGTGAGGACTACTAACTAATACTATTCTTCGGACCATCACTCCGTTCCCCGACTTGCCCCAGCTACGTTCTCATTTCCTGAAGAGAACAGTGAAAGAAATGGTGAGCTCAACTAGCCCAGTAAGAAATATTATGACTAAGATAATGCAAAATAAATTATCATTAGCCTTCAACAATGTTAAACTGATAAAATATAATAGACATCAAGTTTAACTGCAGCGGAACAAGCAATCCATTAAAAGAGTCAAGTAGAAAATAAACTCTACTATCTTTTATGATTTAAAAGGTTTTTCAACACTGCGATCGCTGAGACTCAGCTTAATAAAATAATCCACATCATCGAATCATCCCTGCACTACGGCCAAGGATATTCGTGTATTCATTAATGGTCATGATCATGCCAACAACTGTCCATCAATGCACTACGGGCCAATGAGGACTTTTACCACATCATTTGTAACATTACGGTCATGATTATACCGAATAATCCCTGGTCATAATCATACCAAGTCCATCTATGCACTACAGGCCACAGATGACTTTCAACATTTTATAAACATGAGGATGATGACAATGATATAAGAATTCAATAAAACAAGTTCAAGAATTAATTTATCCAAGAATTAACAGCGTCCAAATTGTCAACATGATACTGCATTGTGGAGTAAAATTCAAGAATACTTAGAAGAATATTTTCATGAAAAGATACTGGATGAAACGCAATTATCAAGGATATTCCACAAATTTCATGAAGTATAGAAGTCAAAGTTTTAATCAACTGAGTATAATAAAGAATGGAATAACAAAAGAAATCACCATGCATGCGATAGACCGCACAGACAGGTTGTTCCAACAGAATAATAAATAATGGAACCAGGTCCGGCGTAAACGCACAGACAGGATATTCCGACAGAATAATAAATAATGGAACCAGGTCCGGCATAAACGCACAGACAGGATATTCCGACAGAATAATAAATAATGGAACCAGGTCCGGTGTAAAACACACAGACAGGATGTTCCAACAGAATAATAACAAGACGGAACCAGGTCCGGTGTAAAACACACAGACAGGATGTTCCAACAGAATAATAGAAGAATGTCACCAAGTATAGGGTATTCCGCATATACAGGTTATTCCAACAGAATAATAAAGAAATAGAATAACAGAAATTCTCTTCTTGAATACAAAAGAATAATATCCCTTACCTTAAAAGAACTGGATATTGGAAAAGTGATGTAGCAGAATACTTTTATTCTCTCTCTCTCTTATTCTCTCTATACTTTCTCTCTCTATAGCTTGAATGAATTCGTGAAAAATAATGAAGCCCTAGGCCTCTATTTATAGAAAAACTGAGGGTGGCTCTTGGTCTTAACGAAGGGTCAAATGACTCTTGGTCTTAACGAAGGGTCAAATGACTCTTGGTAATATTGAAGGGACAACTACTATTGACGAAAGTAATTACTATTGACCAAGGTAAATACTATTGACGAAGGTAATTACTATTGACCAAGGTAAATACTATTGACCAAGGTAAATAATATTGACGAAGGTAATTACTATTGACGACGGTAATTACTATTGACGACGGTAATTACTATTGACGAAGAGACTCTTAGATGATGACATATGGCCCCCCATAAAATAACCAAACTTACCACAACGTCTCAATTATTGATTTAATAATATAACATATTATACAAATGATACTATGACAATAATTTAAGAGATATGATGCAGCAATTACTGTAGCAATAATTGAGTATAGCTGAGTGACTTCTCACGTAAGCATCAATAATCAATACCGTGTGCTACTATGCAACCACGCGTATTACTGTACTTTTACTACCGAGTAGTTCAACAGTTTTAACGGTTTTAACGGTAACACCTCAGCCGTTATTTTTATAGAAAGATAATTCTGTCGTTTTCTCAATCCGACAATAATTCCGTTGTGGGGTCCACCAATGATTGTGTCGTCGTACGAATATTCCCCGACAAAAAGAATATTCTCCGACCAAACGAATATTTTATAACAACTTGCTTACTTTGCAAAATTTATAAATATTACCCACAACTATAACATTATATCAAATTAACTCCATAATATTCAAAAATGAAATTTATAGAAAATTCATCTTTATTTATAAAAGTTGGGGTCTTACAACCTCCCCTTCTTATGAAATTTCGCCCTCGAAATTAGGGTACGTACCTGGTATGTCGAAGAGGTAAGGATACCTTGATTTCATTTCTGATTCTAACTCCCAAGTCATTTCCTCAACATCGTGGTTTCTCCACAAAACTTTAACTTGAGGTATAACCTTGGAGCGTAGAATATGTTCCTTCTTATCCAAGATTTGAACAGGAACTTCTTCATACGTCAAATCCTCCGCTATTTCGTCCGGTTCTAACTCAATAATGTGGTTCGGGTCTTCCACATATTTGCGTAACATTGATATGTGGAAAACGTTATGAACACGAGACATACTTGGCGGTAAAGCGAGTCTATAAGCCACAGTTCCTACTCGATCGAGGATTAAAAATGGACCGATGAATCGAGGATTAAGCTTTCCTCTCTTTCCAAATCTCATAACTCCTTTCCATGGAGCAACACGTAAGAACACATGATCTCCTACATCAAATTCCACGTCCTTTCGATGAAGATCAGCATAACTCTTTTGTCGATCTTGTGAGGTTTTTATACGTTGTCGGATCGTTTGAATCTTTTCTGTAGTCATACGTACCAACTCCGGTCCCAACAACGTTGCTTCGCCCACCTCATCCCAGCATACTGGAGAACGACATTTTCTTCCATACAATGCTTCGAATGGAGCCATGCCAATACTTGCTTGATAACTGTTGTTGTAGGAAAACTCCACCAATGGTAAGAACTTGTCCCAACTTCCCTTAAAGTCAAAGACACAGAGTCTTAATAGATCTTCAAGAGTTTGAATAGTCCTCTCTGATTGTCCGTCCGTCTGAGGATGATATGCTGAACTAAATCGTAACTCCGTGCCCATAGCTTTTTGTAAACTAACCCAAAATCGTGAAGTGAATCTTGGGTCTCGATCAGAAACTATGGATACTGGCATACCATGCAGTCTTACAATCTCGTTTATGTACATACGAGCAAGACGTTCAAGTGTATAAGTTTCTCGTATCGGTAAGAAATGAGCAGACTTGGTCAATCTATCAACAATGACCCAAATCGCATCAATACCTTGAGAAACCCTAGGAAGACCGGTAACGAAATCTATGGTAATGTGCTCCCACTTCCATTCTGGAATTTCAAGTGGTTGCAAAGGACCTTTTGGTACTTGATGCTCCGCTTTGACTCGTTGACAAGTTAGACACCTTGAGATAAACAACGCTATCTCTCTCTTCATATTGCTCCACCAAAATGTATGACGAAGATCATGATACATTTTGGTACTTCCAGGATGGATTGCAAACGGTGTGTTGTGCGCCTCCATCCTAGCTGAATTTGTCTTCGGTAAACGACAAAATCGGGCTAAATGACCTTCTCTTGCACAATTATAACATGCTTTGGACGGCATCGCGCAGTTTGGACTGATGTGCCCCTCCCCTCCGCATTTGAAACATATGATAGGTGGTCGTTCTCCTTCCTTAACGACAGGTGCTGGTGCTGACGTCTTTCCATCATTGTTGAATCTCCTCTTCTTGAAATGTCCATTCTTATTGTTTTGGCCCTGATTACCACCGAAGTGGTTACCATTTATGGCCTGTTGATTCCCTCCACGCTTGTTGTCACCGCTTCGATGACTGCTCTCACTGGTATTATCATTTTGCCGGCTGCTCTCTTTTGGTTGCGTTATCTCGTTATCGCGCTCCACCAACTGAGCCCTATTTACAACATCTGAATACAAACACAGTTTATGAGAAACAAGATGTTGACGTATCTCCGGCTTCAAACCTCTTAAAAACATCCGCGTCATTCTTTCTTCATTATCCACCAGGTGGGACGCAAACCGGGATAACTCCGCAAATTTTGCCTCGTACTGCGACACGGTCATATTATTCTGCTCCAATTTGATGAACTCCACCTCCTTCATGTGACGAATACTCTCGGGAAAGTATTTGTCGTTAAACAGATCTTGGAACTTCTCCCAAGACATCTTCAGTGCGGCAGGTTGAGTACGCTTTATCGATTCCCACCAGTAATCTGCCTCTCCTCGCAACATAAAGGCGGCAAAGGGAACCTTTTGCTCCTCGGAGCAACTCAAGACATCAAATATCTTGGTGATCTTCTTTATCCATGTTTCAGCTACAAGTGGTTTGGGTTCTCCCTTAAACTCCGGTGGTCCCAGCTCCTTAAACTGTTTAGCGGTGACCGCCTGAGAGTTTCCAGTATTTCCACCTACGTTGTGGACAGGAGCCGCTTTCACCTGTTGTTGCATGAATTGCATAAAGCCTCTGAACATTTGATCATTCATCATTTGGTCAGTGTTGTTGTTTGCATGAGGATTGACACCTTCCTGATGCACATTATCCTGATTATTGATATGTGGTGAATCAACAGTCGTCTGTGCTCCATTGCTATTCTCAACATTCTCGGATGCCATTTTCAGATACTGCCACAAAATAAAAATTAATTGATATGTCATATATTATCCTTATATTATGACCGACCAATTAAATACCATGCAAATAAACTTAGGTATGTCATACTAGCGAAGGAATTCCCCGTCTCTCCCTTCCTAGTTCTATTCTCACATCTTAGCCAGGGATCATATCCCTAAGCTCTGATACCAACTGTGACGCCCCCAAAATTAGGTATACATCACACATCTTGAGTCGTCAGATACATAGTACAGAATACAAATACAACTTAATAATACAGCTGTCGTGTACAATACGACAAAACATAAACTGTGAGTTTGAATACAAATATTATCTTCTAGAGAGTATTCATACTCAAAAGGAGTCCTCATTACATTTATTAACACACCATTATATAGAATAGTGAGGACTACTAACTAATACTATTCTTCGGACCATCACTCCGTTCCCCGACTTGCCCCAGCTACGTTCTCATTTCCTGAAGAGAACAGTGAAAGAAAGGGTGAGCTCAACTAGCCCAGTAAGAAATATTATGACTAAGATAATGAAAAATAAATTATCATTAGCCTTCAACAATGTTAAACTGATAAAATATAATAGACATCAAGTTTAACTGCAGCGGAACAAGCAATCCATTAAAAGAGTCAAGTAGAAAATAAACTCTACTATCTTTTATGATTTAAAAGGTTTTTCAACACTGCGATCGCTGAGACTCAGCTTAATAAAATAATCCACATCATCGAATCATCCCTGCACTACGGCCAAGGATATTCGTGTATTCATTAATGGTCATGATCATGCCAACAACTGTCCATCAATGCACTACGGGCCAATGAGGACTTTTACCACATCATTTGTAACATTACGGTCATGATTATACCGAATAATCCCTGGTCATAATCATACCAAGTCCATCTATGCACTACAGGCCACAGATGACTTTCAACATTTTATAAACATGAGGATGATGACAATGATATAAGAATTCAATAAAACAAGTTCAAGAATTAATTTATCCAAGAATTAACAGCGTCCAAATTGTCAACATGATACTGCATTGTGGAGTAAAATTCAAGAATACTTAGAAGAATATTTTCATGAAAAGATACTGGATGAAACACAATTATCAAGGATATTCCACAAATTTCATGAAGTATAGAAGTCAAAGTTTTAATCAACTGAGTATAATAAAGAATGGAATAACAAAAGAAATCACCATGCATGCGATAGACCGCACAGACAGGTTGTTCCAACAGAATAATAAATAATGGAACCAGGTCCGGCGTAAACGCACAGACAGGATATTCCGACAGAATAATAAATAATGGAACCAGGTCCGGCATAAACGCACAGACAGGATATTCCGACAGAATAATAAATAATGGAACCAGGTCCGGTGTAAAACACACAGACAGGATGTTCCAACAGAATAATAACAAGACGGAACCAGGTCCGGTGTAAAACACACAGACAGGATGTTCCAACAGAATAATAGAAGAATGTCACCAAGTATAGGGTATTCCGCATATACAGGTTATTCCAACAGAATAATAAAGAAATAGAATAACAGAAATTCTCTTCTTGAATACAAAAGAATAATATCCCTTACCTTAAAAGAACTGGATATTGGAAAAGTGATGTAGCAGAATACTTTTATTCTCTCTCTCTCTTATTCTCTCTATACTTTCTCTCTCTATAGCTTGAATGAATTCGTGAAAAATAATGAAGCCCTAGGCCTCTATTTATAGAAAAACTGAGGGTGGCTCTTGGTCTTAACGAAGGGTCAAATGACTCTTGGTCTTAACGAAGGGTCAAATGACTCTTGGTAATATTGAAGGGACAACTACTATTGACGAAAGTAATTACTATTGACCAAGGTAAATACTATTGACGAAGGTAATTACTATTGACCAAGGTAAATACTATTGACCAAGGTAAATAATATTGACGAAGGTAATTACTATTGACGACGGTAATTACTATTGACGACGGTAATTACTATTGACGAAGAGACTCTTAGATGATGACATATGGCCCCCCATAAAATAACCAAACTTACCACAACGTCTCAATTATTGATTTAATAATATAACATATTATACAGATGATACTATGACAATAATTTAAGAGATATGATGCAGCAATTATTGTAGCAATAATTGAGTATAGCTGAGTGACTTCTCACGTAAGCATCAATAATCAATACCGTGTGCTACTATGCAACCACGCGTATTACTGTACTTTAACTACCGAGTAGTTCAACAGTTTTAACGGTTTTAACGGTAACACCTCAGCCGTTATTTTTATAGAAAGATAATTCTGTCGTTTTCTCAATCCGACAATAATTCCGTTGTGGGGTCCACCAATGATTGTGCCGTCGTACGAATATTCCCCGACAAAAAGAATATTCTCCGACCAAACGAATATTTTATAACAACTTGCTTACTTTGTAAAATTTATAAATATTACCCACAACTATAACATTATATCAAATTAACTCCATAATATTCAAAAATGATATTTATAGAAAATTCATCTTTATTTATAAAAGTTGGGGTCTTACAAATAAGATTTCATATTATTCAAAATAAAGGGATTTATTTGTGAATAGGAAAGAGAATCTGTGTTTCTTTAAATAAAGTAGTTTATTTAGATATGTAATAAGATTTCATATTATCCAAAATAAAGGAGTTTATTTTGACTTGGAATTGGATTCCATAATTAATTAAAATAAATGAGTTTATTTTGATTAAAGATTTTGATTAAAATAAAATAGTTTATTTTATTCAAAATTAGATAAATTAAAATAAAAGAGGTTTATTTTGATTTAAATTTGGATTAAAATAAAGGAGTTTATTTTGATTCAAAATTAGATTTTATGCTAACTAATTTTGCACATTAAATGATATCAATATATATATTGAATGTTTATTATTCATGAGATGAATGTTATTTATTGATGCATATGGTGATGTGTATGATAATAAATGGGATTGATTATGGACTATTGACCAATGTGATTGGATTTTATTTTAGTTGGATGCGTGAATGTATGAGTTTTATTAAATGGGGTATGCGTACCTCGTCTTCTCTAATTTTTTTCTTAATGTAAATTCTATCTTCCTCCTATGTACTTCCCCTTGACTGCTGATCAAGGTTTCTATTTATTTTAAAATAGTTTTGTGATAGGAATAGTTAGAATTAATTTGGAAGAATTAGAGATCAAGGAGCAAGGAGCGCTTGAAGACCCGTTTGTAATGGAGCCCGGGTTTAAATGTAATAGTTTTATTTAAATATTAATTCTTGCATATCTAGGGTTTGACCTTTTGGTTCACTTGGTGGCTCTAGTGAACCAAACTAGAATAAAAGTCCATAATCAATCCGGATAGAATATAGTATTCTATATGTGCATGCTTATACTATATATATATATATATATATATATATATATATATATATATATATATGTGTGTGTGTGTGTGTGTGTGTGTGTGTGTGTGTGTCTGTGTGTGTGTGTGTGCGCGCGCGCTAAATAAGATGAGACAAATTAATAGCATGCAAACCCCTTAAATTTTTATATTAAGTCCTAAGCGTTCAAAGATATTTGGAATATCGAACGTCGCCTTCTAGCATGATAAAAATAATAGAATATCAATTAATTATTATAAGTTTGTTATGTCCCAAACTTAATTTTATCACATTTTATGCATCTAAAGAAAATTCAACAATGTTATTTTGTTGTGTCACCACAAGGATAATATTTTTCTTTTTTGAATATATGGAATGCTAGGTTGGACTTAACTTAAATCATTTTAGTTCGGATGTGCACACACTTAACCATTATGATCTAAGAGGCAAAATACATGGAGTTGTATAGTTGATGTAATTGTTGACAAGAGTTGTCTACCTATTTATTTATATATAGTTTATTGTGTCACCACAAGGCTATATACATTTGAAATGGAATCCTTATTCTCACTAGCAAATCTTTAATTAAATTTTGCCGAACTATATAAGTGAGGGTAATATAGTTTAATAAAAATAGTGGGAGATACCAATTTAAAACAAGACCTAAATTATTTTGATAATTAATAAAAGAATATATGCTAAAATTGTTAAGAACAAATTCATTTACAGAATTTTACAATATCTAGATTACTATCACTACGAAATATATTAGATGTTAATTAACCGGACCGAATTATTCGGATTGATTAAGAAATTTGAGAATAGTTCTCATGACTGAAAAGCTATCTTATGTCCTTAATACGTCTTTCCTGCAATGGTTGCAGACAATGCCTCTGAGGAAGAGATTGCTAATTTTAAAAAGTGGCAAGACGATGCACAATTGGCTCAATGCATCATGCTCGCATCCATGAGTAACGAGCTTCAGCGTCAGCATGAAACTATGGATGCTCTTACTATATTTCTGCACATTAAGTAGTTAATGGTGAGAAAAGTAGGAGTGATAGATATCAAATATCTAAGGAGCTCTTCCGATCTAGAATGACCAACGACACTACAATACAGACGCATGTCCTAAATATGATCAATTTGATTGAACAATTAGGACAACAGGTTTTGTCATGGATGGAGAGTTGAGACAAGATTTGATCTTGCACTCACTCCCTGACTCCTTCTCACAGTTGTTGTGAATTTTTTATATGAACAAGCTAGATATCAGCTCCGCTGATGTGCTTAACATGTTGAAAAATGTTGAGAGTCACTTTTCAACCAAGAAAGACCAAGTCTTACTGGTAGAGGCCAAAGGATCTTCTGAAAAGAAGAACGATTCAAAGAAGGTAAATAGAAAGGCAAAAACAAAGGATAATAAGAATAAAACTGATACAGATAGCAAAGGAGTTTGCTTCCACTACAATAAGCCTGGACACTGGAAAGGAAACTACAAGAAGCATCTTGTAGAGGTTAACCAGAAGAAGCTTAGTGAAGCTTCGATTACAAATATAGTTTTTGTTCATGATTGAAATAAATTTTTCTTTAAGTCAAAGTTCTACTTGGGTATTGGATACCGACTTTGGTTATCATAAATATAGATTTATAAAGGGACCAAGCAGAAGTAGAAAGCTAAACAAAGGATAAGTAATCATATGTCTGGTCAATGAAGCAAAGGTTGCTGCATTAGTCATATGAACATATAGTTTAGCAATGCCTACGGGTAAATCTATTAAGTCAATAAGTTGTTATTGTATTCCAGTTCTTGTTAGAAATATTATTTCCATTCTGTTGTTGGACAATGAAATCTTTGGTATTATATTTAAGAACAATTATTGTTCTATTTATAATAATAATATTTTGTATAGAACTGGAATATTAGTTAATGGATTTTGTATAGTTGACTTACGTGAAAAATTATTTTGCAAATTGAACAAACTAGTATAAGAAAAAGGAGATGATCATTCAAAAAGTTTAATATGTGTATTTGCTGAAATACAATTGTGAATTATTTGAAAGGTTCAAAGAATTCAGAAATAAAATAAATTGGCAAAGTATTAGGATTCTTTGATCGGATCAATGAAGGAATACTTGTGCAATGAGTTTCTAGATCATCTTAAATGGTTTACTCACAATAGGCGTCTCCTGATACGCAATAATTGATTGATGTATCTGAATAGAAAAATCGTACTTTGTTGAACATGGTGCGGTCCATAATGATTTTACCGACATTTAAGTATCCTTCTGGGATAATGTCCTAAAAATGGTTATGCATCTACGAAAAGGTAACCTCAAAATCCGGCCCAAAGACTCCATAAAAGTTATGGACAAAGAGGATTCCTAATCTTAAGTATGTTAAGATAAAGGGTTGTCCAACTTATGCGAAAAAGGTTTCAAAGGAATAAGTTTGGGACAAGATTTGACAAGTGCAGATTTGTGAAAAATCCTAAAGTAAGTTTAGGGTATATGTTCTATAATCCTACTTAGCAAAATGTGTTTGTTGCGAAACATGTTACCTTCTAAGATAAAGGTGTTTATCATCGAAGGGGCTAGTGGGAGGATAATAGAATCTTGAAGAGTTCAAGAACCACAAAACACTATAAGTCAAATAAGAGGAACTTGTAGATAGACTTATTGTACCACAACCGAATCGTAAATCTAGAATAGTACCGAAGATACCTAGGAGGTATGGATTCATCATAGATGATGATGATGAGGTACACATCATGAAAGATGATGATCCAGTTACATACGATGAGGTAAGAGTTGTAGACACTCAGAGAAATGGATTGAAGCAAGCTTTTCAAATATGGAACATTCGTTTTGATGAAACAAATCAAAAGAGTTTGATTTTATCACAAATAAGAATGAACCTAATGTGTACAAAAGGGTCAGTAGAAGCGTCGTGACATTCCTAGTATTATATGTTGATATAATACGGATAAGGAATGACATGCCAATGCTAGAATCAGTAAAGATAAAGTTGTCGAAACATTCCTCTATGAATGATTTGGGAGTATCTTAATTGGGGATACAAATCTATATAGATAGATTAAAGAGGATGCTTGACTTAACCCAAGGAACGTATATTCATTTGATGCTAAAGTCGTTTAGCATGGCAAACTCCAAGAAATATCTCATGTTGATGAGACATAGAGTGTATCTCTCTTAATAGTCCCCATAGACTCCTAAAAAGAGAGATCGCATGAGTGACAATCATGTATGCAATAAAATATACGAGACCTGATGATGATCGGTTATATTCTAGAGAAGATAACTGTGCAGTGAATTGGAAAGGTTTTAAATAGCAAAGAGTTGCTGGTTTAGTGATAAAGACAAAGTATATAGCTATAAATGAAGCTGCAAGTTGATTGTTTGGATGAAAAGTTCATTACAGAACTAAGAATAGTTCCTAAATCTCATCTTGGATCTAAACATGTGTTGTGGTACTTTCATTTGATTATGGAATCATGGAAAGATGGGAAATCACTATAGAGATAGTGGACTCTCAAGAACAACATTACATATTCATTAACTAAAGTTTATCCAACAGCAGGATAATCGTCACTTAGAGAAGAAGGGTATGAGATACCATGGCGATTGGCTTTAGTGCAAGTGGGAGATTGAAAGTAGTATGCACACAATCCAATCATGTTTGATGATAAAGCATATACTTTGTAACAATCTTATTCATTTATTAATAAAAGTATTAATTTATTAAAGGCTTTTAATTATCTACATGATGCTGCTTTATAATACGTGATAAACCCATAGTTTTAAGCAATACTTTTAGAATAATGATGATGATCATTCTAATGAGATCTAAATTCTTAGAAAGCTTAAAACTAAAATAGTTCCCAATCGTTAGATTACTAAATTAGGGATTAGTGAATTCGGATAGATTGGTATATACGTTGCTTGCTCATTGGATGAGGATGATTGATCTCATGATCATTTGTGTGGAGACACTAAAGTAAGTATGTACTTATTAGAGAATAAGTTCACTAAATGTGGCTCGCTAAGGAATATCTAATGGATTTTTACTTGCATGTCAATAGGAATTCCTATAGTGATAGTAGTATAAGTGATCCTTGGACTTGAGATCATCATAGTATCTTGTGTATAATGAGTTATATTTTGACTTATTCCTTAAGACCCTTAGGGTATAAGGGTATGCTTGGGTATAATAAGTTGTACATAGAGATAATGTATGATCAAAAAAAAATTTACCGCTTCTAATAAAAGAAGAGAAATGTCCTATGTGATTTGATAAATGACAACACAGCAGTCCTTGGCCAAGGCAGAATGAAATTAGAAATGAGTTTCTAATTTGCATTATTTTAATTAAATAAAATAAGACTTGACAATAATTTCATGTCTTATATTTAATTGGGACATTGTATGGTGGAAGGATTGAATTGTATAGTAACTATTTACTCAAAAGATCTTTTATGATTAATGTTGAAATCTATATTATCTGAAAAGTCGTTAATCGCTAGGGAGGCTTATCCCTATTGTAGAATAAATATTATTTATTTAAATAAATTAATTATTTAATTTATTTAAATAAATTAATTATTTAATTTATTTAAATAAATTAATTATTTAATTTATTTATTTAAATAAGATTACAATTGTTCTAATTGATTTATTCACAACCGGTTTAATATGGAGAACCTAAAGGGTCACACCATAAAAGGAAGAATAATTATTTAAGAAGTAAATGGCATAATCGTATAAGTTAAGTATATTTAATTTAAGTGGAATTTAAATATTTTAAATAGTTTAATATTTATTATTTAATATTTTAGAAATATTAAATATAAATAATAAGTGGAATCTTATTATTATTATTACTGTTATTATTATTTAATTCTTAAAGGAGTTTGGGAATCAATTAATTAAAGTACTCTCATAAATCCTTATAAGATTAGGAGGCTAATTAATTAAAAGATTTTAATTAATTATTCCTAATAAGATTGGGAGCATAATTAATTAAAGGAGTTTAATTAATTAAAATAAAACCCAATTTCTTAATTGTTAAGGAGGGTTGCCCACATCTATAAATAAGAGGAGTCTTATTATGGGTGGTGGTTGACACTTTCACAAAACACGTGAATACGTAATTTCAATAGTTGGGAGAGTACACCCTTTTCTATGAGAGATAAAAAAATTAGAGTTTTGCCAAATACTCATCTTCTTAAATCCTTCTTCTTCTTTGGTGGATCACCTCTAGAGGCCAAACACTTAGGTGGCTAACGTTGATCAAAGAAAAGAATCAAACCCGGTGGATTCAAGTTGAACGTGAAAAAGATTGGAGGTGAACTTGTACCTGAGGAAGCTCGAATCTTCAAGGGTATGATTCTTGTTCTTCATATTTTCATTTAATTAATAATTGTGCATAAAGGATGATCCGGGTATATGGTTTGTAAAATTTTAAAACTCTACTTTTTCATGCTTCCGCTTATTTTGTGCAATTTGATTGCGTTCATTAATATTACAAACCTAACAGGTTCAACTCCCGATAGTCAATGCAAAGTCGCATACTCCCATCTTTCTCCTTTACGAATAACACAGAAGCACCCCAAGAAGATGTACTAGGACGAATGAAACCAATATCTAACAACTCTTGTAGTTAAGTTTTTAACTCCTGAAGTTCAATAGGAATCATTTGATAAGGAGATTTAGAAATGGATTTTGTACCAAGTTCAAGGTTAATACAAAATTCAATTTCACGTTCTAGGGGTAGACCCGAAAGTTCTTCAGAAAATTCATTAACAACAGAAATATCATTCAAATCTGACGTATTTTTGTTTATATCTATGATATGGGCTAAGAAAGCTTGACATCTATTTTTTAATAAATGGATGGCTTTATGGCTTGATATGATAGTGATTGACTTTAGTGGTTTGGTTGCTTGAATTCGCATAACAGGTTGGTAAGGAATATGAAAACTAACGACCTTACGAAAATAATCAATTTTAGCATGATAAGTAGCTGACCAATCAATCCCTAAAATCACATCAAATGTAATTATTTTCAAAGAGATGAGATCAACAGGTAATATGATGGTGCCAACTTGAATCAAGCAAGATTTATAAAAAGTGGATGTAATGAAGGTTTCTCCTAACGGAGTTTCAATAGATAAGTCAAAGACTAATTTCTCAGGGATCAAGTTCAAACGTTGAGCACAAGCAGGTGAAATAAAAGAATGGGTAGAACCGATATCTAATAAGGTATAAACTTCGCAAGAATTTATAATTAGCTTACCCGTGATAACTTCGTTTAGGTTCCTCGCCTTTTGGGACGTTACGACAAATGCTCTCCCTTGAACCACCGACTTTGTTTTGTCCGTAGCCGCCTTTGGTGCCACCGTCCCAACTGGACTTGACTTCGCTATCGGACAAAATCGGGCTATGTGACCGTCCTTTCCACAACTGAAACACACCTTGGAAGGCTGTGAATAGTTTGGACTTATGTGTCCCTCCTCTTCGCATTTGTATCATCTAATTGGCGGTCGTTCTCCTCCCCTAGAGTTTGTTGCTGGTGCTAGTGCTGCTGCCGATGTCTTCCCGTCATTGTTGAATCTTATTTTTTTGAAATTTCCACTTGACTCACCTCTCCTATAAGCCATGATTACCACCGAAGTGGTTACCATTTCTGGCACGCAGGTTATCACCGCTTCGATGACTGTTACCACTGGTATGACTATTATCGTGTTGCCGATTGTTGTCTTTTAGTTGAGCTGACTCATAATCTCGCTCCAATAATTGAGCTCTATTCACTACATCTGAATACAAACAGGGTTTATGAGAGATGAAATATTGACGAATTTCGGGTTTTAAACCTCCTAAAAATATTCGCGTCATTCGCTCCTCATTATCTATCAAATGGGATGCAAATCGGGATAATTCCGTAAACTTTACCTCGTATTGCAATACAGTCATATTGTTCTGAGTTTGATGAATTTTACCTCCTTCATGTGACGAATACTTTTTGGAAAGTACTTGTCGTTAAAAAATTCTTGGAACCTCTCCCAAGACATCTTAAGTATGGACAGATGAGTACGTTTTACGGATTTCCACCAGTAATATGCCTCCTCGCACAACATAAAGGTGGCGAAGGGAACTTTTTGTTCTTCAGTGCATCCTAAGACATCAAATATCTTGGTAATCTGCTTAATCCATGCCTCTGCCTTAAGTGGCTCTGGCTTTTCCAAAAACTCCGGCGGTCCCAACTCCTTGAATTGCTTAGCATGCATTTTGAACAAGAGTTTCTCTCGTTTGGTGTTGCATGAATTGTAAAAAGCTCCTAAACATCCCATCGTTCATCATTTGGTTGGTGTTGTTGTTTACATGAGGATTATTATCTTCTTGATGCACATTATCCTGGTTATTGATTAGCGGTGTCTCAACGGTCTCATGTGCTCCATTGCTCATCTCAAAATTTTCAGATGTCATTCTCAAACACTGCCACAAAACAAGGGTTAATTAAAGAAATTAACATGCCACATATTATCCCAATATTCTGACCGACCAATAACAAATAACAAATAAGCCTAGGTAGGATACACTAGCGAAGGATTTACTCGTCTCTCCCCTCCTAGTTCTAATCCCAGATATCCACCAGAGATCATATCCTTAAGCTCTGATACCAACTCTGATGGCCCCAAAATAGGTACACAACAACCCATTCTGAATCGCCAAATACATGATACAGAAACCAAATACAAACTTCATTAATACAACTGTCGTGCAAAATACGACAACACATATGCTGTGAGTTTTAATACCAATATTGTCATATAGACAATATCCAAACTCAAATAAAATTCTCATTACAATTATTGATACACTGTTTTACAAAATAGTGAAGACTGCTATAATAACCGTCTTGAACCATCACTCCACAGGGACTAGTCCCAGCTATATTCTCGCGTCCTGAGAAGGACAATGGAATAAAAAGGAAAAGGGTGAGCTTAACTAGCCCAGTAAAGAATATTATAACTAAGATAATACATAACAAATTATCCTTAGTCCTCAACAGGGAAAAATCTAATAGAATACAATAGACAATAAGTTTTAGAGTACAACAACTACAGCGGAAACAACAATCCATTAGAAGAGTCAAGTAGAGCATGATATCTACCATCTTCTATGATTTAAAAGTCCATCATCAAAATTTTATCCTTGTAACATCATTCAATAAATTTTTTAAATCAACGAATTATCTATGCACTACGGGCCAAGGATATTCGTTAGTATCACCAGTGGTCATGATCATGCCAAATACCTGTCCATCTATGCACTACGGGCTAAAGAATACTCTCACCACAAACCTTATCTATAACATCAAAAGTTATGATTATACCAAAATATAATTCCTAGTCATAATCATACCAATCAACAGTCCATTTTTACACTACGGGCCAAAGATGACTTTCAACACAATATAAGCACGAAGATGATGACAATGGTATAAAGATTTAATCAAGTGAGATAAAGGATAAATATTAAAGAATTCTAATTCAATTTATCCAAAGTTTAAAAATGTCTAAATTGTCAACATGATAACTATTTGTGAAGTAAAATTCAAGAATGATATTCATGTATCAAAAATAATTTGGACAGAAAAAAAAATTAAATTATGTTGTGAATAGTACTCGTGAATAGTACCGTATGAATAGTACCCAGACATGAAAAGTTTAAAATTTAATAAGAAAGTTCAAACCAATATTCCAGTGAAATAATATTAGATGAAGCACAAAACTTAAGGAATTTCTAATCATTTCATGAATTATAAAAGTAATACTTACCATAGTAAGTTTAAATTTAGGAATATGAAATGAAATAATATTTCTTACATAATATGGAGTATAAAAGAAAATAATATTTCTTACGAGTATTGCAATAAAATAATATCATTTACCTTAGTAGAAACTGGATTTGACTGGAATATCATATATTATTCTGAGAAAATCTTGAACAAAAAGCTACACTCAAAGTATCCATATACTCAAGAGAAATACTCACAATACTATAGAATAAGAATTTCTGATATTGAATGTGTGTTTTGGAAGGAGGGGTAACCCCCCTTTTTATAGTGCAACACGAAGGAGTAAAACAAAGCATTTCTGCCTAATTCGCGCTTAACTTTCCTTTTTCTTTTCCTTCTGCCTAACTCTTATTTTCCAAGGTTGAGGCCTACTCTTTGAAATCAAGCTTGCAAGCAATCACTCAACCACCAACCATCACTTTGGGAAAAATACGCAGAAGAGAATTCAGAATGTGCACGGAAGAATTCAAAACAAAAATGATAACCTTCACTCCACTTTTATGCTAAAATTATATATTATTATAATAATAATATTACCAAAAATTTATATTATTATATTATCACATTATTATAATGTAATATTATAATAATATATTTGAATGAATATTTTATCGGAAAAAAAAATTGCCAAACTTTCAACAAATTCCTTCATTTATATCAAAATTGAACCAATATCGACCACATAATAATTATTCATAAATAATATTATAAACTCACAATATTAGCAATCAGATCATTCCCAGAAAAGATGATGCTTTCTGATAAGAATTTATCCTTATTGGCGCGCAATTATATAACCTAACCCCTTTTCTCGATAGAATTTTCTAGACATTGCCAATAACGCTAACTAATAATATGAATAATTGTGTCGTGTCAATTATTAATTTAATAATATAAAATATTATACAGATGATACTGTGACAATAATTGAATCAATATTATGAGATATTGTGCAACAATTATTGTGGCAATTATTGAATGAAACTGAGTGACTTCTTACGTAAGAATCAATAATCAAAAATATTGTGCAATACCGTGTGCTATTGTGTAACCACGCGTATTACTGTACTTTTATCACCGGGTATTTTAACAGTTAACGGTAAAAGTTTTGCCGTTATTTCTGTCGCTTTCTATATCCCACAATTATTCTGTTATATGGTCCACCAATGATTGCGCCGTCGTACGGAGATTCCTCGATAAAAAGAATATTTCTCGACCAAAAGAATATTTTATGACAACTTGCTTATTTTATAAAATTTGTAAAGTTCACCCATAACTAAAGCATTATATCAATTCAACACCTTATTATTCAAAATAATAATTAGATAAATTAAATCTTTATTCATAAAAAGTTGGGGTCTTACACATTCAAATCCTAACTGTTCAATTTTATCAAACACCACCTTTGAGTACCCAACATGAGTGATGAAATCAAGTAATGACGAATTTGAAGAGAATTGATCCTAAACAACTTTCCATGTTTGCGGTATGTTCTAACATTTGTCATCAGAGGAAAAACTATCATACTCCCTCCGTCCCAAGATAAAAGTCTTTATTACTATTTCAAGTAGTCACAAGTTAAATGTCTACTTACCTTAAATTATCTATTTTTTACAATAATTTACCAATAATTTCCTTATTATTAATTGTTATATTTGTAGCATCCCCATATTCGGGTCCTAATCACCAAGGATCTGGTATACTATTTCTATGACTATTGCGAAAGATATAAACATAAATTGTTTATACATTAAACATTACACACTATTCCCAAGGTCGAGAACATTCACATAATACCTGAATCAATATCCTATTTAACAAACAAAGTTATTATCATACATTACTGTTACAAAATTTATCTGTACATATACTCCAAAGCTGGACTTATCTTTGACTTTATCTGTATCCTATGTATCCGTCCTAATCTGTAATGTTTATTATGATATAGCAAGGGTGAGCAACAAGTTTGCCTAGCAAGTATAAGTTTAATTGAAGATATATCATGATTGAAAGATTTTGAATAATAGATTTACATTCAACAATATAATTATGAACTAGCATGAGCAAACTTTCATAGCTAAACGAACATTGAACATAAATAAATATATCTGAACCAGATGGTAATGAAGGTGATCAGCCTTTCATACCTGATGGACACATGCAATATACACAGAGTACGATTCAACAATTCATAGCCATGGTAATCAACAATGATTAACCATAAGTATTTTTGAATGAAACAACTCGAGGTCGAGTTAAAGAAAACTTGCCTATTCGGTTGATTGCTATTACGCAAATTATCTAACTTTGCCTAAAGAACTATTATAAATAATATCGATCTACAAATTAAAATAATATCATCACAATATTTAAAATAACCTAAACACATTATCACATAATTCTATCAGTGTATAAAATACATAAAACCTAACCTCAAGTTAAACTTTTACACTCTAAGTTGAATCTGACATAATTCCGACATCCCGATGGCCTAGTCGGATAATTATCGAGTTTAAGTTCAATTA
Organism: Panax notoginseng; assembly: GCA_016801055.1. Taxonomy (NCBI): domain Eukaryota; kingdom Viridiplantae; phylum Streptophyta; class Magnoliopsida; order Apiales; family Araliaceae; genus Panax; species Panax notoginseng. The sequence goes on along the minus strand of CM029023.1, from coordinate 107,773,257 downwards.
AACTCTGCCTAAACACTTAACAATTATCTTAGATATTTATATTATCAATCAAAATAATTTTCAAAGTCTCAAAATAATTTTTAAATAATTATTATCATTTATCAGGATTTTTCAATCATTAATATCATATTTATATGATTTAATTCATTTAATCTTATATATTATAAGTTCTTCTTTAACATCTAATAAGTTAAATACCAATCCAGCAAACCAAACTGCAATCCAGCAAACTGGATTCTAAATCCAGCAACTAGATTGTAATTTAGCAAGCTGGATTCAACATATTTTCAATTCAGTAAACTGTTTTTCAATCCAGCAAGCTGGATTCATCAAATTTTTCAATTCAGCAAGCTGGATTCATTATCCTTTTCACGAAAATACCAAATCAACTTATTATTTTTTTATCTTTTGTCCAAACACATATACATATATTTCATACACAAAATGTATTTTTTCATAATTTTTCAACTTCCTTTAGTATTTTTTAAAAATCATTTTTAGTGTGTAGCTTAAGAATTTAGCTTCATCATACTCAACTCCAAAAATTTCCATCTCTGGACACAATCTTATACGTGTTAACGTGAGCCTCCAGTTTAAATTTCGTGGCCATCGGAGTTATAGAACTCCGGTTATAGCCATTTTTGTCAGAAAATCACAAAAATTAAAATGGCCATAACTTGGTCATTTTAAGTCGGAAAGAGCTCATTTTTGGACAGGAGGTACTTAATACTATATGTTTTCATGTCCCAAAAGTCCCGATTTTTCTCACAAATTCAGTGGCCGAAAATGGCCTCGTAAAGTTCTGGGCAGTAGTTTTTTGCAATTTTTTAATTTTTCTTACTTTGTTAAAAATAATCCATACGGAAATATACAATTCTTTTTTCAGTGATTCCACTTGGAGATGTTAGAAAATTTATCATAGTATCCTCCCAAATATTTCTAGAATTTTTAAATGTCTGAAAAATGACAAAACTACCCCTAGCACTGACTGGACCAAAACAGTCTGTTTTCCTTTTTAACAACGAAACTTTTTTTGCTAAAATGGCCACTACGGCTGGTGTACTCAATATTTTTGAGTGCTACCACTTGAGTTTAGTAGATAACGTATATATCTAGCACCTCTCTTTGACGGATCGCAACAAGAAGGTGTAGATCAAAAACGGTAAAAATTCAAAGTACATAGAAATTTTATGGTTTATAAACTAGAAAAATCACTTTTCTTTACTTTTGATTTCCAACTAAAATAACACCCAATATGGATATATCTAAATATGAAACACTCATTGACAAGTATATTCATGGTTTTTAAGTTTAGAAACATAGACTCATGATTTGAATTTAAACAACCAAATAAATTACATAAACTAAGTTATTAGGGTGTAGTTATTAAACCTATTTCTTGTGTTATCTTCCTTCTTCAAAATAAGAGATGAACTTTGGGATGTATGAGAACATTTCTCCTCCCCTTCCTCTCAAGTGGCTGCCGAAAATGGCCTCCTCCCTCTCTCTCTCTTGATTTTCTTTCTTTCTCTCTTTTGTTAGTTAATTTAGAAATAGGAAGTAAAATTTATTTGCAAAATAGTTTAGGAGTATATATAGACAATTAAAATGTATAGATATATAGAGTGTATATTTCTTATAAATCTCCCACAATCCTCATCTTGCTTGCAAATTTGAGCATAAGTGTTAGTTAAATAAATAAGTGACAAGTAAGAGGAGTTGGTAAATGTTTGGTAGGAGTAGGTAACTTTTAATCATTTCATACATGAATCTCTCCTCTTCCCTCTTGTATGGCCGGGCATCATGGCCCCTTTGTTGCCCCAAATTTTTGTTTTGTTTTCATGCTTTATTTACTAATGGTCCAAAATGTCCCTTATTAATTGGGCTAAAAGTTTGGGATTCAATTTAATGTTTTGGGCTTACAAATTAATTCTTTTGGGCTTTTAAATTAATTACTTGGGCCATAAAATTTACATAGTTCAATACCTTTAATTTTTATCCAACCCAAATCATTTAATTAGGGTTTTTATTTTCTCAATTATAATTTAAATCCCTACTCATGTACATTTAATTTTTTAACCCAATTAGACTTGCTATAATTAAGTTATAAAATTAATTAATTGAGATATATAAAATAAATCTCTTGGGATTAGTATATATTATAAATACTATTATTCTCCCATACCATAACATTTAAGTTATTCAATTTTTCATTCCTAATATATAATTAGATTACCTTAGTTTCTTTTATTTGTTTACATAATAAATAAATAAAAACAAACACATAATATTCATATTCATTACTCACATAACTTTTAACCCTTAGGATTTTATACTTAGCATTAGGGTTTGCCAATGTTACACTTATCTTATTCATATTTGACCCTTAACACACATATATTATCATATACACAGAACATATACCCTTGTACACTTATTCCTGTAAGCCATCACCAAAAAAAATTTAAATTCATAAAAATCCATCACAAAAATGTCAAATCCATACACTTATTTTCTGTCTAGATCTATTATTTAACCTTAATTTAATTTTTTATAATTTTAATAAATATCCAAATTCTCGGGTTGTCACATTCACCCATCTTCTAAAAATTTTGTCCCCGAAATTTACCTTACACCTTATACCTTGAACCATTCACCTTTCATTCTCATCATTACATGCTACCCAATATACCACTCACCCGAGTTAAAATTTTGAAATTGTGCTGAGGAGTCATATAGACCATGAACTTCTAAGGTTTATAGGTATTACTACCCTTGACCTATTTCAATTAAGAAAAATGTACTCTACCCCTTATAAAGGTAAACCTTATGTTTACAATCACGAAGAAGGTAAACTACCGTTACTAGTACGTATACTTTAATCATTTCTGGAGAATATTCTTGCTATTGAATAATTTTATCCAATTTGCACAGTTCACCTCAGTCTTATCATAGAATTCTGCACCAAAACAATTTGGTTCGGAAAAATTTTCAAAGACCGCTTAGAGTTTTCATAAATGTTGGTCTAGTCGAATCAAATAGCTTAGACTCATATCAATAATTCAATTCAATCGAAATATTTAGGTATAGCCAAATCCCGTTGGTAAACTAAAATTTTAAAATTAGTTTGAAAATGACGTCATGATGTCGTACTGTATTAACAGCCCATTTGAGGATGCCGTCATCGAATGACTTTGTCATAACACATCATACAATAGTGGAACAACGATTTTTGATCAAATTCAACACTAAGTATTCATGTATTTACAACTCCATCACCTTTTTATCATCTTTGCACCAGGTTACATGGTACATAAGTGATAAATAAAAATATATTTTGATATTTCAAATCATTTTCGTCTAGCCGAAAAAAGTGGCATAGACTATATACTTTAAACCATTCCAAAACCATTGCAAATTAGTTTTATCATTTCAACAGATAACTATGTGTCGGTGGCCCGAAGTCCACACATACACAATTGTCACCAGAAGTTGAGAATAAAAATTTATTTCCAAAAGGCACATAATGCGTATTTAGCTTGATGTCAAAAATTTTGAAATCTAGCATAGCTAGGAGATTTGGAAAAATCTATGTCTCCACTAATGATCAATTCCTTAATAATGCTATCTATTCTTATTATCCTCAATGCTCCTTTCACACATATCTACCCAGTTCGTCAAACTTACCACACTTATGAGTTCAGGAACTTGTCGCAATTATATGAGTTTAAGAACTTATCATAGTCAGACCTTTGGCGTCCATTCGCTGAGGGGTTCATAAACATTTCATATAATTATGAGTCACGAACGTACCATAAGTATGAGTTTTAAGAACTCGTACTTAACCTTATATTCTCTAACTATATCCTACCTATCTGTTATACACCTGAGAAAAGAATCACCTTCTCAACAGGTATATAGCAAATAGCGCGACACAGACATTTCAATGATTATTAGTACCAGAAACTAAGTGATTTTTACACCAAGTACAATTCCCCGTCCATAACAAAGAATCATACAACTCAGCTGCTGACATGAATCCTCAATTGAAATCTCCACCAAATCTTAACTCCCTTCTCAATACTAATTTTGTTTAATCTGTATTCATAGTCCTTTCCTGAATTTACCTCGTACCAATTCATAGTACAACTGACACACAACAATCTTGCTGTAAACTTTTCAATCATTGATGAATTCTCCTCCCCGTTATAACCTTATTAGATCACGGGGTGATCTCATCATATATATTACGATTCATTTCTATGTCTCCATCGTTTTGTTTTTAGATCTCCTGCCCCTGTACTTTTAGTCTTTTAAACTCTATCTATTCATCACTACTGTTCACCTTTATTATCAAAGTTAGGGAACTCTGTATCTTTATAACTCGCCTAGATTCGTCTTTGAATCCTAGCGACACACTAACTCTATATAAGTTAGTAATTTATCCTAATCATTGCGGTTATTAGTCTCAGGTATTCCTACCTAAGATTTATAACCTACAGCTTTGATACCAACTGTAGCATCCCCAGATCCGGGTCCTAATCACCAAGGATCTGGTATACTATTTTTATAATTATTGCAAAAGATATAAACATAAATTGTTTATACATTAAACATTACACACTATTCCCAAGGTCGAGAACCTTCACATTATACCTAAATCAATATCATATCTAACAAACAATGTTATTATCATACATTACTGTTATAAACTTTATCTGCACGTATACTCCAAAGCTGGACTTGTCTTTGACTTTATCTGTATCCGACCTATTCGTCTTAATCAGTAATGTTTATCATGATATAGTAAGTAGACCTGGCAAACGGCCGGGCCAGGCCAAAAAGGCCCGGGTTTTGGCGGGCTGGAAATGGTCAGCCCGTGGCGGGCGGGCCGGGCCGGCCCGTGGGCTTCGGCCATTAATTTTTTTTTTTTTTGCAAACTCTTTGTTACACCAAAAATAATAATAATAAATATTAAAAATAATAAAATAATTAATAATAAACAATAATACAAACAAACACGATTAATTAATTACATACATTAACTACATATCTCAATTATAGTTAAAATATATTAAAGATTACATTAAAAATAAATAGTTGTTGTAGCTCAGTTGATTTGAACTCTTATTTATTTACTTGCAAGTCTTGTGTTCAAGCCTCACAACCTAACACTTTATTTTAATAAATAAAAAAATAAAATTAATGGTTGGCGGGCGGGCCGGGCCTCCACGGGCCGGGCCAAAAATGGGTCGGGCCAAAAAGGCCCGGGTTTTCATGGGCTTTTAAAATCAGCGGCCCAAAGGCCGGGCCGGGCCGGGCCGGCCCGCGGGCTTTGGGCCCGTTTGCCAGGTCTAATAGTAAGGGCGAGCAACAACTTTGCCCAACAAGTATAAGTTAAATTGAGGATATATCATGATTGAAAGAATTTGAATAATAGTTGGCTAACATTCAACAATATAATTGTGAACTAGCATGAACAAATTTTCGTAGCTAAACGAACATTAAACATAAACAAATATATCTGAATCAGATGGTAATGAAGGTGATCAGCCTTTCATACCTGATGAACACATGCAATATACACAAAGTACGATTCAACAATTCATAGACATGGTAATCAACAATGATTAACCATAAGCATTTTTGAATGAAACAACACGAGGTCGAGTTAAAAAAAACTTGCATGTTCGGTTGATTACTGTTACACAAATTATCTAGCTTTGCCTTCACCTATTATAAATAATATCGATCTACAAATTAAAATAATATCATCACAATATTTAAAATAACCTAAATAAATTATCACATAATCCTATCAGTGTATAAAACACATAAAACCTAACCTTAAGTCAAACTTTTACATTCTGACTGGAATTTGACACAATTCCGACATTTCGATGGACTAGTCGGATAATTATCGAGTTTAAGTTCAATTAAACTCTGCCTAAACACTTAACAATTATCTTAGATAATTATATTATCAATCAAAATAATTTTCAAAGTCTCATAATAATTTTTAAATAATTATTATCATTTATCAGGATTTTTCAATCATTAATATCATATTTATATGATTTAATTTATTTAATCTTATATATTATAAGTTCTTCTTTAACATCTAATAAGTCAAATACCAATTCAGCAACCCATATTACAATCCAGCAATCTGGATTCTAAATCCAGCATCCAGATGGCCAATCCAGCAAATCAAATTACAATCCAACAAACTGGATTCAAAATCCAGCAACTAGATTGCAATCCAGCAAGCTAGATTCATCAAAATTTTCAATTCAACAAGCTGGATTCATTATCCTTTTTACGAAAATACCAAATCAACTTATTATTTTTCTATCTTTTGTCCAAACATACATACATATATTTCATACACAAAAAGTATTTTTCATAATTTTCTAACTTCATTTAGTATTTTTCAAAAATCATTTTTAGTGTGTAGCTTAAGAATTTAGCCCCATCATGCTCAACTCCAGAAATTTCCATCTCTTGACACAATCTTATGCGTGTTGACGTGAGCCTCCAGTTTAAATTTTGTGGCCATCGAAGTTATAGAACTCCGATTATAGCCATTTGTGTTAAAAAATCATAAAAATTGAAATGGTCATACCTTGGTCATTTTAAGTCGGAATGAGTTCATTTTTGGACAGGAGGTACTTAATGCCATATATTTTCATGTCCCAAAAGTGCCGAATTTTTCTCATAAATTAAGTGGTTGAAACTGGCCTTGTAAAGTTCTGTGCAGCAGTTTTTTGCAATTTTTCACTTTTTCTTACTTTGTTAAAAATAATCCATACGGAAATATACAATTCCTTTATCAGTGATTCCACTTGGAGATGTTAGAAAACTTATCATAGTATCCTCCCAAATTTTTTCAGAATTTTTGAATGTATAAAAAATGACAAAAATACCCCTAGCACTGACTGGACCAAAACAGTTTGTTTTCCTTTTTAACTACGAAACTATTTTTGCTAAAACGGTCACTACGGCTTGTGTACTCAATATTTCTGAGTGCTACCACTTGAGTTTAGTAGACAACATATATATCTAGCACCTCTCTTTGTCGGATCGCAAAAAGAATGTGTAGATCAAAAACGGTGAAAATCCAAAGTACATAGAAATTTTATGGTTTATAAACTAGAAAAATCACTTTTCTTTACTTTTGATTTCCAACTAAAATAACACCTAATATTGGTATATCTAAACATGAAACACTCATTAACAAGTATATTCATGGTTTTTAAGTTTAGAAACATAGACTCGTGATTTGAATTTAAACAACCAAATAAATTGCATAAACTAAGTTATTAGGGTGTAGTTATTATACATATTTCTTGTGTTATCTTCCTTCTTCAAAATAAGAGATGAACTTTGGAATGTATGAGAAAATTCTCCTCCCCTTCCTCTCAAGTGGCTGCCGAAAATGGCCTCCTCCCTCTCTCTCTCTTGATTTTCTTTCTTTCTCTCTTTTGTTAGTTAATTTAGAAATAGGAAGTAAAGTTTATTTGCAAAATAGTTTGGAGTATAGATAGACAATTAAAATATATAGATATATAGAGTGTATATTTCTTATAAATCTCCCACAATTCTCATCTTGTTTGCAAATTTGAGCATAAGTGTTGGTTAAATAAATAAGTGACAAATAAGAGGAGTTGGTATATGTTTGGTAGGAGTAGGTAACTTTTAATCATTGGTATATGTTTGGTAGGAGTAGGTAACTTTTAATCATTTCAAACATGAATCTCTCCTCTTCCCTCTTGTATGGCCGGGCATCATGGCCCCTTTGTTGCCCCAAATTTTTGTTTTGTTTTCATGCTTTATTAACTTACTAATAGTCCAAAAAGTCCCTATTAATTGGGCTAAAAGTTTCGGCTTCAATTTAATGTTTTGGGCTTACAAATTAATTCTTTTGGGCTTTTAAATTAATTACTTGGGCCATAAAATTTATATAATCCAATACCTTTAATTCTTATCCAACCCAAATAATTTAATTAGGGTTTTTATTTTCTCAATTATAATTTAAATCCTTAGTCATGTACATTTAATTTCTTAACGCAATTTGACTTGTTATAATTAAGTTATAAAATTAATTAATTGAGGTGTATAAAATAAATCTCTTGGGATTAGTATATATTATAAATACTATTATTCTCTCATACTATAACCTTTAAGTTATTAAATTTTTCATTCCTAATATATAATCTTAGTTTCTTTTATTTGTTTATATAATAAACAAATAAAAACAAACACATAATATTCATATTCATTACTCACATAACTTTTAACCCTTAGGATTTTATACTTAGCATTAGGGTTTGCCCATGTTACACTTATCTGATTTATATTTGACCCTTAACACACATATATGATCATATACACATAACATATACAGTTGTACACTTAACCCTGTAAGTCTTCACCAAAAAAATTTTAAATTCATAAAAATCCATCACAAAAATGTCAAATCCATACACTTATTTTCTGCCTAGGTCTATTATTTAACCTTAATTTAATCTTTTAAGATTTTAATAAATATCCAAATTATCAAGTTGTCACATTCACCCCTTCTTTTAAAAATTTCTTCCCAAAAATTTATCTTACACCTTATACCTTGAACCATTCACCTTTCATTCTCATCATTACATGCTATCCAATACACCACTCACCCGAGTTAAAATTTTGAAATTGTGCTGAAGAATCATATAGACCATGAACTTCTAAGGTTTATAGGTATTACTACCCTTGACCTATTTCAATTAAGAAAAATGTACTCTACCCCTTACAAAGGTTAATAGTATGTTTACAATCACGAAGAAGGTAAACTACAGTTACTAGTACGTATACTTTAATCATTTCTCGCGAATATTCTTTATATTGAATAATTTTATCCAATCTGTACAGTTCACCTCAGTCTTATCATAGAATTCCGCACCAAAACAATTGGGTTCGAAAAATTTTTAAAAGAACGCTTAGAGTTTTCATAAATGTTGGTCTAACCGAATCAAATAGCTTAGACTCATATCAATAATGCAACTTAATCGAAATATTTAGGTATTGCCAAACCCCGTTGGCAAATTAAAATTTTAAAATTAGTTTGAAAATGATGTCGTATTGTCGTATTGTATTAACAGCCCGTTTGAGGATGCCGTCATCGAGTGACTTTGTCATAACACATCATACAATAATGGAACAACGATTTTAGATCAAATTCAACACTAAGTATTCCTGTATTTAAAACTCCATCACCTTTTTATCATCTCTGCACCAGGTTACATGGTACATAAGTGATAAATAAAAATATATTTTGATATTTCAAATCATTTTCGTCTAGCCGAAATAAGTAGCATAGACTATACTTTAAACCGTTCCAAAATCATTGCAAATAAGTTTTATCATCTCAACAGGTAACGATGTATCGGTTGCCCGAAGTCCACACATACACAATGGTCGCCAGAAGTTGAGAATAAAAATTTATTTCCAAAAGGCACATAATGCGTATTTAGCTTGATGTCAAAAATTTCGAAGTCTAGCATAGCTAGGAGATTTGGAAAAACCTATGTCTCCACTAATGATCAATTTCTTAATAATGCTATCTATTCCTATTATCTTCAATACTCCTTTCACACATATCTACCCAGTTCGTCAAACTTACCGCACTTATGAGTTCAGGAACTTGCTACAATCATATGAGTTTAAGAACTTATCCTAGTCAGACATTTAACATCCATTCGGTGAGGGGTTCATAAACATTTCATATAATTATGAGTCACGAACGTACCATAAGTATGAGTTTTAAGAACTTGTACTTAACCTTATATTCTCTAACTATACCCTACCTATCTGTTATACACCTGAGAAAAGAATCACCTTCTCAACAGGTATAGCAAATAGCGCGACACGGATATTTCAATGATTATCAGTACTAGAAACTAAGTGATTTTTACACTAAGTACAATTCCCCGCCCATAACAAGGAATCATACAACTCAGCTGCTGACATGAGTCCTCAATTGAAATCCCCACCTAATCTTAACTCTCTTTTCAATACGAATTTTGTTTAATCCGTATTCATAGTCCTTTCCTTAATTTGCCTCGTACCAAATCATAGTACAACTGACACACAACAATCTTGCTGTAAACTTTTCAATCATTGATGAATTCTCCTCCCTAATATAACCTTATTAGATCACGAGGTGATCTCATATATATATTACGATTCATTTCTATGTCTCCATCGTTTTGTTTTTCGATCTCCTGCCCCTTTACTTTTAGTCTTTTAGACTCTATCTATTCATCACTACTGTTCACCTTTATTATCAGAGTTAGGGAACTCTGTATCTTTATAACTCGCCGAGATTCGTCTTTGAATCCTACCGACACACTAACTCTATTTGAGTTAGTACTTTATCCTAAACACTGCGGTTATTAGTCTCAGGTATTCCTACCAAAGGTATAACCTACAGCTTTGATACCAACTATAGCATCCCCAGATCTGGGTCCTAATCACCAAGGATCTAGTATACTATTTCTATAACTATTGAGGAAGATATAAATATAAATTGTTTATACATTAAACATTACTCACTATTCCCAAGGTCGAGAACCTTCACATAATACCTGAATCAATATCTTATCTAACAAACAATGTTATTATCATACATTACTCGTAAGACTCCAACTTTTATAAATAAAGATGAATTTTCTATAAATATCATTTTTGAATATTATGGAGTTAATTTGATATAATGTTATAGTTGTGGGTAATATTTATAAATTTTACAAAGTACGCAAGTTGTTATATAATATTCGATTGGTTGGGGAATATTCGTTTTAACAGGGAATATTCGTACAACGGAACAATCATTGGTGGACCCCACAACGGAATTATTGTCGGATTGAGAAAACGACAAAAATATTTTATTAAAAATAACGGCGAAAGTTTTACCATTGATACTGTTGAACTACTCGGTAGTAAAAGTACAGTAATACGTGTGGTTGCATTACGGTATTGATTATTAATGCTTATGTGAGAAGTCACTCAGTTTGATTCAATTATTGTCAGTTAATAATATGAATTATTTAGCTATAATGAAGTTTTGTTTTATTCGTATTATTAACGTAATAAAACAGAAACATCTTTTTATATAAAACAGAATACTTTATTAAAGTTATTCTATAAATAAAATATATTATATTTTATTTAAAAGATTTTTCTTTAAATATGGACCGTCAGATTAAAGTAATCAATATGGACCGTTCATGGATTAGTTACTATGCATTCTATTTTTCTATAAATAGCAGCTCATTCCTTCATTATTTCTTACGAATTCACTGAACTCTAGAGAGAGAAACTATAAAGAGAAACTATAGAGAGAAAGAAGAAAAGTATTCTGCTACTTAACTACTTCCTTATTTCAGTTCTTCTTTAAAACGGTAAGGGGTGTTATTCTTTCTTATTCATGAAGAGAACTGTTGTTATTCTATTTCTTATACGCGGTCTACCCTATACTTGGTGACATTCTTCTATTATTCTGTTGGAACATCATGTCTGTGTGTTTTACACCGGACCTGGTTCCGTCTTTATTATTATTCTGTTGGAACATCCTGTCTGTGTGTTTTACACCAGACCTGGTTCCGTCTTTATTATTATTCTGTTGGAACATCCTGTCTGTGTGTTTTACACCGGACCTGGTTCCGTCTTTATTATTATTCTGTTAGAATATTATGTCTGTGCGTTTTAAGCCGGACCTGGTTCCATTATTTATTATTCTGTTAGAATAACATGTATGTGCGGTCTATCGCATGCATGGTGATTTCTTTTGTTATTCCGTTCTTTATTATACTCAGTTGGTTAAGTTTTGACTTCTATACTCCATGAAATTTGTGAAATATCCTTGATAATTACGTTTTATCCAGTATCTTTTCATGAAAATATTCTTCTAAGCATTCTTGAATTTTACTCCACAAAACAGTATCATGTTGACAATTTGGACATTGTTAATTCTTGGATAAATTAATTCTTGAACTTGTTTTATTGAATTCTTATATCATTGTCATTATCCTCATGTTTATAAAATGTTGAAAGTCATCTGTGGCCTGTAGTGCATAGATGGACTTGGTATGATTATGATCAGGGATTATTCGGTATAATCATGACCGTAATGTTACAAATGATGTGGTAAAAGTCCTTATTGGCCCGTAGTGCATTGATGGACAGTTGTTGGCATGATCGTGACTATTAATGAATACACGAATATCCTTGCCCGTAGTGCAGAGGTGATTTGATGATGTGGATTATTTTATTAAGCTGAGTCCCAGCGATAACAGTGTTGAAAAACCTTTTAAATCATAGAAGATAGTAGATTTTATTTTCTACTTGACTCTTTTAATGGATTGCTTGTTCCGCTGTAGTTAAACTTGATGTTCGTTATATTTTATCAGTTTAACACTGTTGAAGGCTAATGATAATTTATTCTGCATTATCTTAGTCATAATATTTCTTACTGGGCTAGTTGAGCTCACCCTTTCTTTCACTGTTCTCTTCAGGAAATGAGAATATAGCTGGGACGAGTCGGGGAACGGAGTGATGGACCAGATGATAGTATTAGTAGTCCTCATTATTCTGTTAAATAGTGTGACAATAATTATAATGAGGACTCCTTTTGAGTTTGTATAGTCTCTAGTAGACAATAATTGTATTCAAACTCACAGTTATGTTTTGTCGTATTGTATTAGTAAGTTGTATTTGTATTCTGTACCATGTATCTGACGACCCAAGATGGGTGATGTATACCTAATTTTGGGGCGTCACAGTTGGTATCAAAGCTTAGGGATATGATCCCTGGCTAAGATGTGAGAATAGAACTAGGAGGGGAGAGACGGGGAATTCATTCGCTAGTATGACCTACCTAAGCTTATTTGCATGGTATTTAATTGGTCGGTCAGAATATAAGGATAATATATGACATATCAATTAACTTTTGTTTTGTGGCAGTATCTGAAAATGGCATCCGAGAATGTTGAGAATAGCAATGGAGCACAGGCGACTGTTGATTCACTACATATTAATAATCGGGATAATGTGCATCAGGAAGGCGACAATCCTCATGCAAACAACAATACTGACCAAATGATGAATGATGGAATGTTTAGAAGCTTTATGCAGTTCATGCAACAGCAGACGAAAGCGGCTCCTATTCAAAATGTAGGTGAAAACACTAAAAACTCTCGGACGGTCACCGCTAAACAGTTCAAGGAGCTGGGACCACCGGAGTTTAAGGGAGAGCCAAAACCACTTATAGCGGAAACATGGATAAAGCAGATCACCAAGATATTTGATGTCTTGGGATACTCCGAGGAGCAAAAGGTTCCATTTGCCGCCTTTATGTTGCGAGGAGAGGCAGATTACTGGTGGGAATCGATTAGCGTACTCAACCTGCCGCACTGAAGATGTCTTAGGAGAAGTTTCAAGAGCTGTTCAGTGACAAATACTTTCCCGAAAGTGTTCGACACATGAAGGAGGTGGAGTTCATCAAATTGGAGCAGAATAATATGACCGTGTCGCAGTATGAGGCTAAATTTGCTGAGTTGTTCCGGTTTGCGTCCCACTTGGTGGATAATGAAGAGCTAATGACGCGAATATTTTTGCGAGGTTTGAAACCTGAGATACGTCAACATCTTATTTCTCATAAACTGTGTTTGTATTCAGATGTTGTGAATAGGGCTCAGTTAGTAGAGCGCGATAACAAGTCAACGCAACCAAAAGAGAGCAGTAGACAAAATGATAATACCAGTGAGAGCAGTCATCGAAGCGGTGACAACAAGCATGGTGGGAATCAACAGGCCAGAAATGGTAACCACTTCGGTGGTAATCAGGGCCAAAACAATAAGAATGGTCATTTCAAGAAGAGGAGATTCAACAATGATGGAAAGACGTCAGCACCAGCACCCTTTGTTAAGGAAGGAGAATGACCACCTATCATATGTTTCAAATGCGGAGGGGAGGGGCACATCAGTCCAAACTGCGTGATGCCATCTAAAGCATGTTATAATTGTGGAAGAGAAGGTCATTTAGCTCGATTTTGTCATTTACCAAAAACAAGTTCAGCCAAGATAGAGTCACCAAAGGCCATTCCAGAAAAGTCAAAATCGGTAGTGCAAGGAAGAGCGTTTGTCGTGACCTCCCAGAAAGCAAGGAACCCGAATGAGGTCATCACGGGTAAGCTTATCATAAACTCTAACGAAGTCTATACTTTATTTGATACCGGTTCTACCCATTCTTTTATTTCTCCTACTTGCGCTCATCGATTAAATTTGACTCCGGAGAAATTAGACTTTGACTTATCTGTTGAAACTCTATTGGGAGAAACCTTCATTACATCCACGGTTTATAAGTCTTGTTTGGTTCAAGTTGGTACCCACACATTACCTGTCGATCTGATTTCATTAAAAATACTTGCATTTGACGTGATTCTAGGGATTGATTGGTTAACTACTCTTCATGCAAAAATTGACTATTTTCGTAAGGTTGTTAGCTTTTATATTCCTAATCGACCTATTATGCGAATTCAAGCAACCAAACCATTAAAATCAATCACTGTCATATCAAGTTATAAAAAGCTATTCGTTTATTGAAAAACGGATGTCAAGCTTTCTTAGCTCATGTCACGGATCTAAACAAAAATACGTCAGTTTTGAATGATATTTCTATTGTTATTAAATTCTCTGACGTATTCCCTAAAGAACTTCCTGGCCTAACCCTAGAGCGTGAAATTGAATTTTGTATCGACCTTGAACCCGGTACAAAACCCATTTCCAAAGCCCCATATCGAATGGCTCCTATTGAACTTCAGGAGTTAAAGATCCAACTGCAGGAATTGTTAGACATTGACTTTATTCGTCCTAGTACTTCTCCTTGGGGTGCTCCTGTTCTATTCGTGAAGAAGAAAGATAGAAGTATGCGACTTTGTATTGATTATCAGGAGTTGAATCATGTCATCATAAAAAACAAGTACCCATTGCCACGTATTGATGATCTGTTTGACCAGTTGCAAGGAGCACAATTCTTTTCAAAGATCGATCTTCGTTCTGGATATCATCAGCTGAAGGTTAGAACTGAGGATATTCCAAAGACGGCTTTTAGAACTCGGTACGGGCATTATGAATTCCTAGTCATGTCCTTTGGATTGACTAATGCTCCTGCTGCATTCATGGATATGATGAACCGGGTATTCAAGGAATATTTGGATCACTTTATGGTCGTCTTTATTGATGATATCCTTATTTATTCCAAAAGTCATGAAGATCATGAGCAACACTTGAGGCTGGTACTCCAAAAGCTTCGTGAATACAAGCTTTATGCCAAGTAAAGAAATGTGAGTTCTGGCTGGAGGAGGTAGCATTCCTTGGGCACGTAGTATCAAGTCGTGGAATATCTGTTGACCCGGCAAAGATTGAAGCTATTCAAAGCTGGGAGCAACCTAAATCAGTAACCGAAGTACGTAGCTTTCTCGGTTTAGCTGGTTATTATCGGAGATTCGTGGAAGAATTTTCTCGAATCGCTACTCCACTAACTCAGCTGACTCGGAAAGATACAAAGTTCGGTTAGAGCGAAGAATGTGATAAGAGTTTTCAAGAACTCAAGAGGAGACTCATTTCAGCACCTGTTCTAACAATACCATCTGGCTCGGAGGGATTTGTCATCTACAGTGATGCTTCGAGCAAAGGGTTGGGATGCGTTCTCATACAACATGAAAAAGGCATAGCCTATGCATCAAAACAACTCAAGGAATATGAGAGGAATTATCCTACTCATGATCTAGAGTTGGCAGTTGTTGTCTTTGCACTTAAAATTTGGAGGCATTACTTGTATGGGGAGAAGGTGGAGATCTTTACGGATCATAAATGCCTCAAATATTTTTTCACTCAAAAGGAACTCAACATGCGACAACGACGTTGGCTTGAACTGTTGAAAGATTATAATCATACCATTCAATACCATCCTGGAAAAGCGAACGTGATAGCTGACGCGTTGAGTAGAAGATCATATACAAGTATGAGTGCGATATTGTCAACACAAAGGCCCATTTTGTGTGACTTGCAAAGGATGGAGATAGAGTTAAAGACTCCAGGGACCCATGTGATGATAGCGAATATACGAGTAGAACCGACTTTAATCGATAAAGTTAAAGCTGCTCAAGCTACAGACCTGGAGCTGATGCGTATGAGGAAAAAAGTGCAAGAAGGTGCTATGCCGGAAGCAAGAATCGATGAAGAAGGAATACTTCGAGTCAACTCCAGACTTTGTGTTCCTAACGACCCTGATTTAAAGTATGAAATCATGATGGAGGCGCACAACACACCGTTTGCAAGCCATCCTGGGAGTACCAAAATGTATCATGATCTTCGTCATATATTTTTGTGGAGCAATATGAAGCGAGAGATAGCGTTGTTTATCTCAAGGTGTCTAACTTGTCAACGAGTCAAGGCGGAGCATCAAGTACCAAAAGGTCCATTGCAACCACTTGAAATTCTAAAATGGAAGTGGGAGCACATTACCATAGATTTCGTTACCGGTCTTCCTAAGGTTTCTCAAGGTATTAATGCGATTTGGCTCATTATTGATAGATTGACCAAGTCTGCTCATTTTTTACCGATACGAGAAACTTATAGACTTGAACGTCTTGCTCGTATATACATAAACGAGATTGTAAGACTGCATGGTATGCCAGTATCCATAGTTTCTGACCGAGACCCAAGATTCACTTCACGATTTTGGGTTAGCTTAAAAAAAGCTATGGGCACGGATTTACGATTTAGTTCGGCATATCATCCTCAGACGGACGGACAATCAGAGAGGACTATTCAAACTCTGAAAGATTTATTAAGACTCTATGTCCTTTGACTTCAAGGGAAGTTGCGATAAGTTCTTATCATTGGTGGAGTTTTCCTACAACAACAGTTAACAAGCAAGTATTGGCATGGCTCCATTCGAAATGTTGTATGGAAGAAAGTGTCGTTCTCCAGTATGTTGGGATGAGGTGGGTGAAGCAATGTTGTTGGGACCGGAGTTGGTACGTATGACTACAGAAAAGATTCAAACGATCCGACAACGTATAAAAACCTCACAAGATCGACAAAAGAGTTATGCTGATCTTCATCGAAAGGACGTGGAATTTGATATAGGAGATCATGTGTTCTTACGTGTTGCTCCATGGAAAGGAGTTGCGAGATTTGGAAAGAGAAGAAAGCTCAATCCTCGATTCATCGGTCCATTTTTAATCCTCGATCGAGTAGGAACTATGGCTTATAGACTCGCTTTACCGCCAAGTATGTCTCGTGTTCGTTTTTCACATATCTATGTTACGTAAATATGTGGAAGACCCGAACCACATTATTGAGTTAGAACCGGACGAAATAGCGGAGGATTTGACGTATGAAGAAGTTCCTGTTCAAATCTTGGATAAGAAGGAACATATTCTACGCTCCAAGGTTATACCTCAAGTCAAAGTTTTGTGGAGAAATCACGATGTTGAGGAAATGACTTGGAGTTAGAATCTGAAATGAAGTCAAGGCATCCCTACCTCTTCGACATACCAGGTACGTACCCTAATTTCGAGGGCGAAATTTCATAAGAAGAGGAGTTTGTAAGACCCCAACTTTTATAAATAAAGATGAATTTTCTATAAATATCATTTTTGAATATTATGGAGTTAATTTGATATAATGTTATAGTTGTGGGTAATATTTATAAATTTTGCAAAGTACGCAAGTTGTTATATAATATTCGATTGGTCGGGGAATATTCATTTTAACAGGGAATATTCGTACAACGGCACAATCATTGGTGGACCCCACAACAGAATTATTGTCGGATTGAGAAAACAACAAAAATATTTTATTAAAAATAACGGCGGAAGTTTTACCATTGATACTGTTGAACTACTCGGTAGTAAAAGTACAGTAATACGTGTGGTTGCATAGTAGTACACGGTATTGATTATTAATGCTTATGTGAGAAGTCACTCAGTTTGTTGTCAGTTAATAATATGAATTATTTAGCGATAATGAAGTTTTGTTTTATTCGTATTATTAACGTAATAAAATAGAAACATCTTTTTGTATAAAACATAATACTTTATTAAAGTTATTCTATAAATAGAATATATTATATTTTATTTAAAAGATTTTTCTTTAAATATGGACCGTCAGATTAAAGTAATCAATCTGGACCGTTCATGGATTAGTTACTATGCATTCTATTTTTCTATAAATAGTAGCTCATTCTTTCATTATTTCTTACGAATTCACTGAACTCTAGAGAGAGAAACTACAGAGAGAGAGAGAAGAAAAGTATTCTGCTACTTAACTACTTTCTTATTTCAGTTCTTCTTTAAAACGGTAAGGGGTGTTATTCTTTCTTATTCATGAAGAGAACTGTTGTTATTCCATTTCTTATTATTCTGTTGGAACAACCTGTATACGCGGTCTACCCCATACTTGGTGACATTCTTCTATTATTCTGTTGGAACATCCTGTCTGTGTGTTTTACACCGGACCTGGTTCCGTCTTTATTATTATTCTGTTGGAACATCCTGTCTGTGTGTTTTACATCAGACCTGGTTCCGTCTTTATTATTATTCTGTTGGAACATCCTGTCTGTGTGTTTTACACCGGACCTGGTTCCGTCTTTATTATTATTCTGTTGGAATATCATGTCTGTGCGTTTTACGCCGGACCTAGTTCCATTATTTATTATTCTGTTGGAATAACCTGTTTGTGCGGTCTATCGCATGCATGATGATTTCTTTTGTTATTTCATTCTTTATTATACTCAGTTGGTTAAGTTTTGACTTCTATACTCCATGAAATTTGTGGAATATCCTTGATAATTGCGTTTCATCCAGTATCTTTTCATGAAAATATTCTTCTAAGCATTCTTAAATTTTACTCCACAAAGCAGTATCATGTTGACAATTTGGACGTTGTTAATTCTTGGATAAATTAATTCTTGAACTTGTTTTATTGAATTCTTATATTATTGTCATCATCCTCATGTTTATAAAATGTTGAAAGTCATCTGTGGCCTGTAGTGCATAGATGGACTTGGTATGATTATGATCAGGGATTATTCGGTATAATCATGACCGTAATATTACAAATGATGTGATAAAAGTCCTCATTGGCCCGTAGTGCATTGATGGACAGTTGTTGGCATGATCATGACCATTAATGAATACACGAATATCCTTGGCCGTAGTGCAGGGGTGATTCGATGATGTGGATTATTTTATTAAGCTGAGTCCCAGCGATAACAGTGTTAAAAAACCTTTTAAATCATAGAAGATAGTAGATTTTATTTTCTATTTGACTCTTTTAATGGATTGCTTGTTCCGCTGCAGTTAAACTTGATATTCATTATATTTTATCAGTTTAACACTGTTGAAGGCTAATGATAATTTATTATGCATTATCTTAGTCATAATATTTCTTACTGGGCTAGTTGAGCTCACCCTTTCTTTCACTGTTCTCTTCAGGAAATGAGAATATAGCTGGGACGAGTCGGGGAACGGAGTGATGGACCAGATGATAGTATTAGTAGTCCTCACTATTCTGTTAAATAGTGTGACAATAATTGTAATGAGGACTCCTTTTGAGTTTGTATAATGTCTAGTAGACAATAATTATATTCAAACTCACAGTTATGTTTTGTCGTATTGTATACGACAGTTGTATTAGTAAGTTGTATTTGTATTCTTTACCATGTATCTGACAACCCAAGATGGGTGATGTATACCTAATTTTGGGGGCGTCACATTACTGTTACAAACTTTATCTACACATATACTCCAAAGCTGGACTTGTCTTTGACTTTATCTGTATCTGAACTATTCGTCCTAATCTGCAATGTTTATCATGATATAGCAAGGGTGAGCAACAAGTTTGCCCAGCAAGTATAAGTTTAATTGAGGATATATCATGATTGAAAGAATTTGAATAATAGTTGGCTAATATTCAACAATATAATTATGAACTAGCATGAACAAACTTTCATAGTTGAACGAACATTGAACATAAACAAATATATCTGAACCAGATGGTAATGAAGGTGATCAGCCTTTCACACCTGATAAACACGTGCAATATACACAGAGTACGATTCAACAATTCATAGACATGGTAATCAATAATGATTAACCATAAGCATTTTTGAATGAAACAACTCGAGGTCGAGTTAAAGAAAACTTGCATGTTCGGTTGATTACTGTTACACAAATTATCTAGCTTTGCCTGAAGACCTATTATAAATAATATTGATCTACAAATTAGAATAATATCATCACAATATTTAAAATAACTTAAACAAATTATCACATAATCCTATCAGTGTATAAAACACATAAAACCTAACCTTAAGTCAAACTTTTACATTCTGAGTTGAATTTAACACAATTCTGACATCCCGATGAACTAGTCGGATAATTATCGAGTTTAAGTTCAATTAAACTCTGCCTAAACATTT
This sequence comes from Panax notoginseng, assembly GCA_016801055.1. Classification (NCBI taxonomy): domain Eukaryota; kingdom Viridiplantae; phylum Streptophyta; class Magnoliopsida; order Apiales; family Araliaceae; genus Panax; species Panax notoginseng. The sequence goes on along the minus strand of CM029023.1, from coordinate 107,752,722 downwards.
AACAATTATCTTAGATAATTATATTATCAATCAAAATAATTTTCAAAGTCTCATAATAATGTTTAAATAATTATTATCATTTATTAGGATTTTTCAATCATTAATATCATATTTATATGATTTAATTCATTTAATCTTATATATTATAAGTTCTTTTTTAACATCTAATAAGTCAAATACTAATACAGCAACCCATATTGTAATCCAGCAACCTGGATTCTAAATCCAGCATCTAGATGGCCAATCCAGCAAACCAAACTGCAATCCAACAAACTGAATTTCAAATCCAGCAACTAGATTGCAATCCAGCAAGCTAGATTCAACATATTTTTTATTTAGTAAACTGCTTTTCAATCCAGCAAGCTGGATTCATCAAATTTTTCAATTCAGCAAGCTGGATTCATTATCCTTTTCACAAAAATACCAAATCAACTTATTATTTTTCTATCTTTTGTCCAAACACATATACATATATTTCATACACAAAATATATTTTTCCATAATTTTCCAACTTCCTTAAGTATTTTTCAAAAATCATTTTTAGTGTGTAGATTAAGAATTTTGCCCCATCATGCTCAACTCCAGAAATTCCCATCTCTTGACACAATCTTATGCGTGTTAACGTGAGCCTCCAGTTTAAATTTCGTGGCCATCGGAGTTATAGAACTCCAGTTATAGCCATTTTTGTCAAAAAATCACAAAAATTGAAATGATCATAAATTGGTCATTTTAAGTTGGAATGAGCTCATTTTTGGACAGGAGATACTTAATACCATATATTTTCATTTCCCAAAAGGCCCGAATTTTTATCACAAATTAAGTGGCCGAAACTAGCCTTGTAAAGTTTTGGGCAGTAGCTTTTTGTAATTTTTTACTTTTTCCTACTTTGTTAAAAATAATCCATACGGAAATATACAATTCCTTTTTCAGTGATTCCACTTGGAGATGTTATAAAACTTATCATATTATCCTCCCAAATTTTTCCAAAGTTTTTGAATGTCCGAAAAATGATGAAACTACCCCTAGCACTGACTGGACTAAAACAGTATGTTTTCCTTTTTAACAACGAAACTATTTTTGCTAAAACGGCGACTACGGCTTGTGTACTCAATATTTTTGAGTGTTACCACTTGAGTTTAGTAGATAACGTATATATCTAGCACCTCTCTTTGACGGATGTCAAAAAGAAGGTGTAGATCAAAAACGGTGAAAATCCAAAGTACATAGAAATTTTATGGTTTATAAACTAGAAAAATCACTTTTCTTTACTTTTGATTTCCAACTAAAATAACACCCAAAATGGGTATATCTAAACATGAAACACTCATTAACAAGTATATTCATGGTTTTAAGTTTAGAAACATAGACTCATGATTTGAATTTAAACAACCAAATAAATTGCATAAACAAAGTTATTAGGGTGTAGTTATTATACATATTTCTTGTGTTATCTTCCTTCTTCAAAATAAGAGATGAATTTTGGGAAGTATGAGAAAATTTCTCCTCCCCTTCCTCTCAAGTGGCTGCCGAAAATGGCCTCCTCCCTCTCTCTCTCTCTCTTGATTTTCTTTCTTTCTCTCTTTTGTTAGTTAATTTAGAAATAGGAAATAAAGTTTATTTGCAAAATAGTTTAGGAGTATATATAGACAATTAAAATGTATAGATATATAGAGTGTATATTTCTTATAAATCTCCCACAATCCTCATCTTGCTTGCAAATTTGAGCATAAGTGTTGGTTAAATAAATAAGTGACAAGTAAGAGGAGTTGGTATATGTTTGGTAGGAGTAGGTAACTTTTAATCATTTCATACATGAATCTCTCCTCTTCCCTCTTGTATGGTCGGGCATCATGGCCCCTTTGTTGCCCCAAATTTTTGTTTTGTTTTCATGCTTTATTAACTTACTAATGGTCCAAAATGTCCCTTATTAATTGGGCTAAAAGTTTTGGCTTCAATTTAATATTTTAGGCTTACAAATTAATTCTTTTGGGCTTTTAAATTAATTACTTGAGTCATAAAATTTACATAATCCAATACGTTTAATTCTTATTCAACCCAAATCATTTAATTAGGGTTTTTATTTTCTCAATTATAATTTAAATCCTTACTCATGTACATTTAATTTCTTAACCCAATTAGACTTGCTATAATTAAGTTATAAAATTAATTAATTGAGATGTATAAAATAAATCTCTTGGGATTAGTATATATTATAAATACTATTATTCTCTCATACCATAACCTTTAAGTTATTCAATTTTTCATTCTTAATATATAATTAGATTACCTTAGTTTCTTTTATTTGTTTACATAATAAACAAATAAAAACAAACACATAATATTCATATCCATTACTCACATAACTTTTAACCCTTAGGATTTTATACTTAGCATTAGGGTTTGCCCATGTTACACTTATCTGATTCATATTTGACCCTTAACACATATATATGATCATATACTCAGAACATACATATACTTGTACACTTAACCCTGTAAGTCTTCACCAAAAAAATTTAAAATTCATAAAAATCCATCACAAAAATGTCAAATCCATACACTTATTTTCTGTCTAGGTCTATTATTTAACCTTAATTTAATTTTTTAAGATTTTAATAAATATCTAAATTCTCGGGTTGTCACAATATTTCTATTCTCTATGCATATTTATGGAGGATCACTAATAATGCGCAGAAAACTATGTAATTAAATAAGAATTTAAATATGGACAATTTTGTCATTTTATCTCCTTTCTTAATATGCGCAAAAAGTCAATCAGAACTTTTATCCTAGGACGGAGGGTGTATCAACATTAAGGTCACATAATTGACCGAAAAAGATAAAATTTAAAGTAACATTTTGGAATGAAATATGTAATTAGTCTATGCATTATTTATTTTGGACAAATTTTATTCCTCCCGTTCTTTAATATAAGTCGTTTTAGAGAATTAATTTTTTTCATTAATATAAGTCGTTTGAGAATTTCAAGTAAGCATTAATTGCTTAGTTTCTAATATTACCCATTGTACTAAATATAACTTTGGTTCTCTCACTATTTTTTGTCCAATAAATAATACTCTATTTTTCCAATACAAGGGTAATATAGACAATTAATATTATATTTAATGTTATACAATCATTTCTTTAATACTTGTGCACAAGTCTAAATTGACTTATATTAAGAAACGAATGGAGTATTGTTTATTTTTGTTTTCATAATATGTCCCCTACCCTCATTTTGTAATTATTTTTTTTCCTTAATATAAGTCGTTTGAGAATTTCAAGTAAGCATTAATTGCTTAGTTTCTAATATTACCCCTTGTAATAAATATAACTTTGGTTCTCTCACTATTTTTTGTCCAATAAATAATACTCTATTTTTCCAATACAAGGATAATATAGACAATTAATATTATATTTAATGTTATACAATCATTTCTTTAATACTTGTGCACAAGTCTAAATTGACTTATATTAAGAAACAAATGGAGTATTGTTTATTTTTGTTTTCATAATATGTCCCCTACCCTCATTTTGTAATTTTTTGAGAATTAATACACAAAGGTTGGCGCTAATGCTAAATGCCCCAACTCGTTAAACATGCTTTATTTATGACTATTAGACACGTTTAATGGTTACATGTTAAACCCAGACTATTAAATTGAGGATAAGGAGACACGACAACCAAGTCCCAGGTAAAGGATTGGGCCTACTTCTCCCCCCTCCCCCTCCCCCTCCCCCTCCCCCTTCGCCTCCGCCTCTGGCCCTACCCCTACACAAGTAGTATTTGTAAGACCCCGAATTTTATGAAATAAAAGTATTCAATTTTTCTATTCAGTAAATGGTTAAATTGATAAATGTTAAAGTTAAGGGTGATATATAAATTTTTTTCAAAATACACAAGTGGTTATAAAATATTCATTGTTGTCGGGGAATATTCGTTTGGTCGTGGAATATTCTTTCTGTCGGGGAATATTCGTACGACGGCGCAGCTATTTGTGGGCCCCATAACGAATAACTGTCGGATGAAGAAAATGATAAATTTGAGTTTTTACAAATAACGACGTAGTTGTTACCGTTAACACTGTTGGAATACCCGGTGGTTAAAATACAGTAATACGCGTTATTGCACAGTAGCACACGGTATTGCACAGTATTTTTGAAATTATTGATTCTTACGTAAGAAGGCACTACTCAATAATTATTACAGTAATTACTGTTCAATATTTTATTTTATTGATTCAATAATTGCTGCGTTGATATTTTATATTATTGTTGTTTCAATAATTGTTGTTGCACAGTATTTTCTATTATCAGATCAATAATTCATATTATTTGAATAATATTATTAGATAACATTATTGGCAATGTCTAGAAAGTTCTGTCTAAGGAGGGGTTTGGTCATCTAATTACGCGCTAGTAAGGAGAAATCCTTATTGGAAAGCCCCCTCTTTCCTGGGAACGGCCTGGTTGTCATAAATGTGATTCTGTAATATTATTTGTGAATAATTAATTATTGATTCATATGATAAGGAAATATTTATTTTATGTGGATATAAACGAGGGATATATTTTTGTGGTTAAAAATGAAGGAGTTAATGTTGAGATTTTTATCCGTATTTTTGTCGGAATGGAGGTATTAAAAATCAGGGTTTTTGAGATATTTTGCGGGGGTTATAATTTTTAATCCGACCGTTGGATCGTGGTAATTTTTGGATATGTTATACATATATAAGTTGAGTATATGCCCACAAATTTTGAACCGTTAAAAATGAACGTATGATTTATTATGAATTTTACGAGATGACTGGTTCAGAAATTGTTGAATTTTCGGAGTTTATCATTTTGGTAGAAAATTCTAGAATTGGTGGGCCCCACTTGTGGTTGGTGAAGAAATGTGCTGAATTATATTTCAAATGTGGTGGGTGGGAATAGTAGCAGGTAAAGCCATCAGGTTACAGGTCAAACCTACCAAAATTTTCCTATAAGCCAAGTTAGAATTGAAAATCACACCAGAAACATAAGCTTTCTCTCTTTCTCTCTCTATATTATGAAGCATATTTTGTGAGTTTTTAGATACTTGGTGAGTTGCTATTCATCAGTGCAAGTTTTCTTCAGCATCATATCCGATATCCAGTCAGAAGTACTGCTCTTTTGAGGTAAGGGATAGTAATGGATTTTAAGAGTTGTTATGATTTTCAGTTTCGTAATTTTTCTGATCTTCAAAAATTATGGAAAAATTTAAAATGATATTTTGATGAGTTTTATTGATTGTGTCCAAAAATGGTGATTTTTGGATGTATAGATTAAGAGTTATGAATCTTACGGGAAAAGACTATTTTAAAAGTAACCGCTTATAATTCCTTGTGGTTAACTCCAAAATTGATGAAATTTTTATTGGGAGTACATGAATATGATAGGAGTATACTCTGTGAATTTTAGAATTTTTAGATAAAAGTACAATTTTTGATAAATGTCTAAATATTCAGCTATTTTGGCCATATGAAAAATAGTAAATGACTTTTAAAAATTCTGAGAAAAATATATGTTCACTATGGGACTATATTATGCTAAATTCCAGAAAAGAAATATTTTTGGAACTGATTTGGTATTTTTCATGAAAATGGTTTAGTTATGAGTAAATGAATTAAATATGTTTTGTGAAGAAAGAAAATTGGAAAATAGGATTTTATGGCTTGAGAATCCTATATGAGGTATATGCAGATTTTTTATGAGGGTTTTGGTTATTGATGATGAAATTGTAAGAGTTGGTATTTTATGATGATTAAATGCATTAATTAGTAAAGTGTAAACAATTAAAATAAATTGTTTATAAATTTAAGTAATGTTATTATTTCAATATCATTATACCAAAATATTGGTATGAATTTTATTGTAGAATTTCTATCTTTTGTGTCGGGGTTACTATTCATGAGTTACTATTCACGATTTACTATTCATGAGTTACGAATATTACTCTTGAGATTAAAACTATATGTTGATCATATTATTTTCATATATAACATTTTTATAACCCTGATGTTGAAATTCTCTTTCACTGGAGTGTAAAGATGGGTAGATTATTGGTATGATCATGACTAGGGTTCTCTTTGGCCTGTAGTGCAAAGTTGAATTGTGACTGGTATGATCATGACCATTGAATTTATAATTGAATATCTTAAGCTTAAGTGCAAAGGTGAATTGATTAACATGGTTATAATTATTGTTTATATAAATTTTGAAATGATTATATATTTCTTTGAGATATTAATATATTTGGCATGTAGTGCAAATATGAACTGTTGATGAATATATTTGGCCGTAGTGCAAATATGAACTGTTGAGGAATATCTTTGGCCTGTAGTGCAAAGATGAATTGTTGATGAATATCTTTGGCCCGTAGTGCAAAGATGACATGTTGTTGAATATCTTTGGCCAGTAGTGCAAAGATGAACAGATGTTGAGATAAACATGACCAACTGGTGATACAAATGAATATCTTTGGCCGTAGTGCAAAGATGGATTTATTAGTATGATTATGAACAGGAAATGTGATTTGGTATAACCATGATCTTTGATGTTTCAGGTAAAAATAGGTGATGAAAATTATCTTCGTCCTGGATGAGAAGAGGAATTTAGAACTACAGTTATGATTATGAGTTATTCATATGATTGTGGACCAGAATTGTTGATTGATGTTACAGGGATAAAATATTGTTGATGGATTTTTAACATGGAGAAGATAATAGACTTTATAGTCTATTTGACTCTTCTAATGGATTGCATGTTCCGCTGCAACTATGGTTGAAATTTTTTATCATCTACCATATGTTCTAAATCTCTGATTTATTATTGATGAAGACTATTGATAATTTATTTATCTTTAGTCATGATATTCTTTACTGAGCTAGTTATGCTCACCCTTTTGCTTCACAATTCCTTTCAGGTAATAAGAGTGTAGCTGGGTCGAGCGAAGGTAACAAGGGAATAGAACGGTGGTCATCATTTAGTAGTTATATTTGGTGAAGAAAATAGGGTGAGGCGAACCCAACGTTGGAAGGGTGTTTTGCCACTATAATACAAGATGTCTAACGACATACAACCTCGTGTCATCATAAGACATGATTGTGCACATCCGCTTGCCGAGTATATCTACAAGCACTATCTATATAATCTTGATGTTTGTTTGAAGTATAATTCTCAGTTAGATACAGTGGAGATAATGATAAGTCAAGAGAAGACTCACCATTGGGAAGAATATGATAGTAATCTTCTCGTTTTTCTTTGGGGTCTATTGGGTCAACCAAGGATAATTCTGTGGCCATATGATATCTATCATAACCTAGACGCATGGCCTCCCATGTACGAAGGTTTTCTTGAGCACTTCTCAAAGATTCTAGTTTCTAAAACAGTTTTTGACTGTACCTTTATGTAAGGTACCTTTGTGAGGTGCTGATACATGATGATGTCCAATGTCACATTTGGTATATATTTGTATCCAAACTCACAGCATATGTGTTGTTGTATTTTGCACGACAATTGTTGTAATAAAGTTGTAGTTGTTTTCTGTACCATGTATTTGACGACTCAGAATGGGTTGGGTGGAATGAACCTATTTTGGGGTTGTCACAGGTGGTATCAGAGCTTAGGGATATGATCTTTGGCGGAGATCGGGGAATATAACTAGAAGGGGAGAGATGAGTAAATCATTCGCTAGTGTGTCCTACCTAAGCTTATTTGTTGGTCAGTCATAATATCAAGATATTATGTGATATGTTAATTTGTTAAATTAACCCTTGTTTTGAAGCTGTATTCTAAAAAGATATCTGAAATACAGAAGATGAGCAATGGAGAAATCATGATGATAAGGAAGATGGAATCTGAAATGAAAGCAAGGTATTCTCAACTCTTTGAAATACCAGGTACGTAAATTTCGGGGACGAAATTTTATAAGGAGGGGAGATTGTAAGACCCCGAATTTTATGAAATAAAAGTATTCAATTTTTCTATTCAGTAAATGGTTAAATTGATAAATGTTAAAGTTAAGGGTGATATATAAATTTTTTTCAAAATACACAAGTGGTTATAAAATATTCATTGTTGTCGGAGAATATTCGTTTGGTCGTGGAATATTCTTTCTGTCGGGGAATATTCGTACGACGGCGCAGCTATTTGTGGGCCCCATAACGAATAACTGTCGGATGAAGAAAACGACAAATTTGAGTTTTTACAAATAACGACGTAGTTGTTACCGTTAACACTGTTGGAATATCCGGTGGTTAAAATACAGTAATACGCGTTATTGCACAGTAGCACACGGTATTGCACAGTATTTTTGAAATTATTGATTCTTACGTAAGAAGGCACTACTCAATAATTATTACAGTAATTACTGTTCAATATTTTATTTTATTGATTCAATAATTGCTGCGTTGATATTTTATATTATTGTTGTTTCAATAATTGTTGTTGCACAGTATTTTCTATTATCAGATCAATAATTCATATTATTTGAATAATATTATTAGATAACATTATTGGCAATGTCTAGAAAGTTCTGTCTAAGGAGAGGTTTGGTCATCTAATTGCGCGCTAGTAAGGAGAAATCCTTATTGGAAAGCCCCCTCTTTCCTGGGAACGGCCTGGTTGTCATAAATGTGATTCTGTAATATTATTTGTGAATAATTAATTATTGATTCATATGATAAGGAAATATTTATTTTATGTGGATATAAACGAGGGATATATTTTTGTGGTTAAAAATGAAGGAGTTAATGTTGAGATTTTTATCCGTATTTTTGTCGGAATGGAGGTATTAAAAATCAGGGTTTTTGAGATATTTTGCGGGGGTTATAATTTTTAATCCGACCGTTGGATCGTGGTAATTTTTGGATATGTTATACATATATAAGTTGAGTATATGCCACAAATTTTGAACCGTTAAAAATGAACGTATGATTTATTATGAATTTTACGAGATGACTGGTTCAGAAATTGTTGAATTTTCGGAGTTTATCATTTTGGTAGAAAATTCTAGAATTGGTGGGCCCCACTTGTGGTTGGTGAAGAAATGTGCTGAATTATATTTCAAATGTGGTGGGTGGGAATAGTAGCAGGTAAAGCCATCAGGTTACAGGTCAAACCTACCAAAATTTTCCTATAAGCCAAGTTAGAATTGAAAATCACACCAGAAACATAAGCTTTCTCTCTTTCTCTCTCTATATTATGAAGCATATTTTGTGAGTTTTTAGATACTTGGTGAGTTGCTATTCATCAGTGCAAGTTTTCTTCAGCATCATATCCGATATCCAGTCAGAAGTACTGCTCTTTTGAGGTAAGGGATAGTAATGGATTTTAAGAGTTGTTATGATTTTCAGTTTCGTAATTTTTCTGATCTTCAAAAATTATGGAAAAATTTAAAATGATATTTTGATGAGTTTTATTGATTGTGTCCAAAAATGGTGATTTTTGGATGTATAGATTAAGAGTTATGAATCTTACGGGAAAAGACTATTTTAAAAGTAACCGCTTATAATTCCTTGTGGTTAACTCCAAAATTGATGAAATTTTTATTGGGAGTACATGAATATGATAGGAGTATACTCTGTGAATTTTAGAATTTTTAGATAAAAGTACAATTTTTGATAAATGTCTAAATATTCAGCTATTTTGGCCATATGAAAAATAGTAAATGACTTTTAAAAATTCTGAGAAAAATATATGTTCACTATGGGACTATATTATGCTAAATTCCAGAAAAGAAATATTTTTGGAACTGATTTGGTATTTTTCATGAAAATGGTTTAGTTATGAGTAAATGAATTAAATATGTTTTGTGAAGAAAGAAAATTGGAAAATAGGATTTTATGGCTTGAGAATCCTATATGAGGTATATGCAGATTTTTTATGAGGGTTTTGGTTATTGATGATGAAATTGTAAGAGTTGGTATTTTATGATGATTAAATGCATTAATTAGTAAAGTGTAAACAATTAAAATAAATTGTTTATAAATTTAAGTAATGTTATTATTTCAATATCATTATACCAAAATATTGGTATGAATTTTATTGTAGAATTTCTATCTTTTGTGTCGGGGTTACTATTCATGAGTTACTATTCACGATTTACTATTCATGAGTTACGAATATTACTCTTGAGATTAAAACTATATGTTGATCATATTATTTTCATATATAACATTTTTATAACCCTGATGTTGAAATTCTCTTTCACTGGAGTGTAAAGATGGGTAGATTATTGGTATGATCATGACTAGGGTTCTCTTTGGCCTGTAGTGCAAAGTTGAATTGTGACTGGTATGATCATGACCATTGAATTTATAATTGAATATCTTAAGCTTAAGTGCAAAGGTGAATTGATTAACATGGTTATAATTATTGTTTATATAAATTTTGAAATGATTATATATTTCTTTGAGATATTAATATATTTGGCATGTAGTGCAAATATGAACTGTTGATGAATATATTTGGCCGTAGTGCAAATATGAACTGTTGAGGAATATCTTTGGCCTGTAGTGCAAAGATGAATTGTTGATGAATATCTTTGGCCCGTAGTGCAAAGATGACATGTTGTTGAATATCTTTGGCCAGTAGTGCAAAGATGAACAGATGTTGAGATAAACATGACCAACTGGTGATACAAATGAATATCTTTGGCCGTAGTGCAAAGATGGATTTATTAGTATGATTATGAACAGGAAATGTGATTTGGTATAACCATGATCTTTGATGTTTCAGGTAAAAATAGGTGATGAAAATTATCTTCGTCCTGGATGAGAAGAGGAATTTAGAACTACAGTTATGATTATGAGTTATTCATATGATTGTGGACCAGAATTGTTGATTGATGTTACAGGGATAAAATATTGTTGATGGATTTTTAACATGGAGAAGATAATAGACTTTATAGTCTATTTGACTCTTCTAATGGATTGCATGTTCCGCTGCAACTATGGTTGAAATTTTTTATCATCTACCATATGTTCTAAATCTCTGATTTATTATTGATGAAGACTATTGATAATTTATTTATCTTTAGTCATGATATTCTTTACTGAGCTAGTTATGCTCACCCTTTTGCTTCACAATTCCTTTCAGGTAATAAGAGTGTAGCTGGGTCGAGCGAAGGTAACAAGGGAATAGAACGGTGGTCATCATTTAGTAGTTATATTTGGTGAAGAAAATAGGGTGAGGCGAACCCAACGTTGGAAGGGTGTTTTGCCACTATAATACAAGATGTCTAACGACATACAACCTCGTGTCATCATAAGACATGATTGTGCACATCCGCTTGCCGAGTATATCTACAAGCACTATCTATATAATCTTGATGTTTGTTTGAAGTATAATTCTCAGTTAGATACAGTGGAGATAATGATAAGTCAAGAGAAGACTCACCATTGGGAAGAATATGATAGTAATCTTCTCGTTTTTCTTTGGGGTCTATTGGGTCAACCAAGGATAATTCTGTGGCCATATGATATCTATCATAACCTAGACGCATGGCCTCCCATGTACGAAGGTTTTCTTGAGCACTTCTCAAAGATTCTAGTTTCTAAAACAGTTTTTGACTGTACCTTTATGTAAGGTACCTTTGTGAGGTGCTGATACATGATGATGTCCAATGTCACATTTGGTATATATTTGTATCCAAACTCACAGCATATGTGTTGTTGTATTTTGCACGACAATTGTTGTAATAAAGTTGTAGTTGTTTTCTGTACCATGTATTTGACGACTCAGAATGGGTTGGGTGGAATGAACCTATTTTGGGGTTGTCACAGGTGGTATCAGAGCTTAGGGATATGATCTTTGGCGGAGATCGGGGAATATAACTAGAAGGGGAGAGATGAGTAAATCATTCGCTAGTGTGTCCTACCTAAGCTTATTTGTTGGTCAGTCATAATATCAAGATATTATGTGATATGTTAATTTGTTAAATTAACCCTTGTTTTGAAGCTGTATTCTAAAAAGATATCTGAAATACAGAAGATGAGCAATGGAGAAATCATGATGATAAGGAAGATGGAATCTGAAATGAAAGCAAGGTATTCTCAACTCTTTGAAATACCAGGTACGTAAATTTCGGGGACGAAATTTTATAAGGAGGGGAGATTGTAAGACCCCGAATTTTATGAAATAAAAGTATTCAATTTTTCTATTCAGTAAATGGTTAAATTGATAAATGTTAAAGTTAAGGGTGATATATAAATTTTTTTCAAAATACACAAGTGGTTATAAAATATTCATTGTTGTCGGAGAATATTCGTTTGGTCGTGGAATATTCTTTCTGTCGGGGAATATTCGTACGACGGCGCAGCTATTTGTGGGCCCCATAACGAATAACTGTCGGATGAAGAAAACGACAAATTTGAGTTTTTACAAATAACGACGTAGTTGTTACCGTTAACACTGTTGGAATATCCGGTGGTTAAAATACAGTAATACGCGTTATTGCACAGTAGCACACGGTATTGCACAGTATTTTTGAAATTATTGATTCTTACGTAAGAAGGCACTACTCAATAATTATTACAGTAATTACTGTTCAATATTTTATTTTATTGATTCAATAATTGCTGCGTTGATATTTTATATTATTGTTGTTTCAATAATTGTTGTTGCACAGTATTTTCTATTATCAGATCAATAATTCATATTATTTGAATAATATTATTAGATAACATTATTGGCAATGTCTAGAAAGTTCTGTCTAAGGAGAGGTTTGGTCATCTAATTGCGCGCTAGTAAGGAGAAATCCTTATTGGAAAGCCCCCTCTTTCCTGGGAACGGCCTGGTTGTCATAAATGTGATTCTGTAATATTATTTGTGAATAATTAATTATTGATTCATATGATAAGGAAATATTTATTTTATGTGGATATAAACGAGGGATATATTTTTGTGGTTAAAAATGAAGGAGTTAATGTTGAGATTTTTATCCGTATTTTTGTCGGAATGGAGGTATTAAAAATCAGGGTTTTTGAGATATTTTGCGGGGGTTATAATTTTTAATCCGACCGTTGGATCGTGGTAATTTTTGGATATGTTATACATATATAAGTTGAGTATATGCCCACAAATTTTGAACCGTTAAAAATGAACGTATGATTTATTATGAATTTTACGAGATGACTGGTTCAGAAATTGTTGAATTTTCGGAGTTTATCATTTTGGTGGAAAATTCTAGAATTGGTGGGCCCCACTTGTGGTTGGTGAAGAAATGTGCTGAATTATATTTCAAATGTGGTGGGTGGGAATAGTAGCAGGTAAAGCCATCAGGTTACAGGTCAAACCTACCAAAATTTTCCTATAAGCCAAGTTAGAATTGAAAATCACACCAGAAACATAAGCTTTCTCTCTTTCTCTCTCTATATTATGAAGCATATTTTGTGAGTTTTTAGATACTTGGTGAGTTGCTATTCATCAGTGCAAGTTTTCTTCAGCATCATATCCGATATCCAGTCAGAAATACTGCTCTTTTGAGGTAAGGGATAGTAATGGATTTTAAGGGTTGTTATGATTTTCAGTTTCGTAATTTTTCTGATCTTCAAAAATTATGAAAAAAATTTAAAATGATATTTTGATGAGTTTTATTGATTGTGTCCAAAAATGGTGATTTTTGGATGTATAGATTAAGAGTTATGAATCTTACGGGAAAAGACTATTTTAAAAGTAACCGCTTATAATTTCTTGTGGTTAACTCCAAAATTGATGAAATTTTTATTGGGAGTACATGAATATGATAGGAGTATACTCTGTTAATTTCAGAATTTTTAGATAAAAGTACAATTTTTGATAAATGTCTAAATATTCGGCTATTTTGGCCATATGAAAAATAGTAAATGACTTTTAAAAATTCTGAGAAAAATATATGTTCACTATGGGACTATATTATGCTAAATCCCAGAAAAGAAATATTTTTGGAACTGATTTGGTATTTTTCATGAGAGTAAATGAATTAAATATGTTTTGTGAAGAAAGAAAATTGGAAAATAGGATTTTATGGCTTGAGAATCCTATATGAGGTATATGCAGATTTTTGATGAGGGTTTTGGTTATTGATGATGAAATTGTAAGAGTTGGCATTTTATGATGATTAAATGCATTAATTAGTAAAGTGTAAACAATTAAAATAAATTATTTATAAATTTAAGTAATGTTATTCTTTCAATATCATTATACCGAAATATTGGTATGAATTTTATTGTGGAATTTCTATCTTTTGTGTCGGGGTTACTATTCATGAGTTACTATTCACGATTTACTATTCATGAGTTACGAATATTACTCTTGAGATTAAAACTATATGTTGATCATATTATTTTCATATATAACATTTTTATAACCCTGATGTTGAAATTCTCTTTCACTGGAGTGTAAAGATGGGTAGATTATTGGTATGATCATGACTAGGGTTCTCTTTGGCCTGTAGTGCAAAGTTGAATTGTGACTGGTATAATCATGACCATTGAATTTATAATTGAATATCTTAAGCTTAAGTGCAAAGGTGAATTGATTAACATGGTTATAATTATTGTTTATATAAATTTTGAAATGATTATATATTTCTTTGAGATATTAATATATTTGGCCTGTAGTGCAAATATGAACTGTTGATGAATATATTTGGCCGTAGTGCAAATATGAACTGTTGAGGAATATCTTTGGCCTGTAGTGCAAAGATGAATTGTTGATGAATATCTTTGGCCCGTAGTGCAAAGATGACATGTTGTTGAATATCTTTGGCCAGTAGTGCAAAGATGAACAGATGTTGAGATAAACATGACCAACTGGTGATACAAATGAATATCTTTGGCCGTAGTGCAAAGATGGATTTATTAGTATGATTATGAACAGGAAATGTGATTTGGTATAACCATGATCTTTGATGTTTCAGGTAAAGATAGGTGATGAAAATTATCTTCGTCCTGGATGAGAAGAGGAATTTAGAACTACAGTTATGATTATGAGTTATTCATATGATTGTGGACCAGAATTGTTGATTGATGTTACAGGGATAAAATATTGTTGATGGATTTTTAACATGGAGAAGATAATAGACTTTATAGTCTATTTGACTCTTCTAATGGATTGCATGTTCCGCTGCAACTATGGTTGAAATTTTTTATCATCTACCATATGTTCTAAATCTCTGATTTATTATTGATGAAGACTATTTATAATTTATTTATCTTTAGTCATGATATTCTTTACTGAGCTAGTTGTGCTCACCCTTTTGCTTCACAATTCCTTTCAGGTAATAAGAGTGTAGCTGGGTCGAGCGAGGGTAACAAGGGAATAGAACGGTGGTCATCATTTAGTAGTTATATTTGGTGAAGAAAATAGGGTGAGGCGAACCCAACGTTGGAAGGGTGTTTTGCCACTATAATACAAGATGTCTAACGACATACAATCTCGTGTCATCATAAGACATGATTGTGCACATCCGCTTGCCGAGTATATCTACAAGCACTATCTATATAATCTTGGTGTTTGTTTGAAGTATAATTCTCAGTTAGATACAGTGGAGATAATGATAAGTCAAGAGAAGACTCACCATTGGGAAGAATATGATAGTAATCTTCTCGTTTTTCTTTGGGGTCTATTGGGTCAACCAAGGATAATTCTGTGGCCATATGATATCTATCATAACCTAGACGCATGGCCTCCCATGTACGAAGGTTTCCTTGAGCACTTCCCAAAGATTCTAGTTTCTAAAACAGTTTTTGACTGTACCTTTATGTAAGGTACCTTTGTGAGGTGCTGATACATGATGATGTCCAATGTCACATTTGGTATATATTTGTATCCAAACTCACAGCATATGTGTTGTTGTATTTTGCACGACAATTGTTGTAATAAAGTTGTAGTTGTTTTCTGTACCATGTATTTGACGACTCAGAATGGGTTGGGTGGAATGAACCTATTTTGGGGTTGTCACAGTATTAACATAGAAATCGACGATGAGTTGACCCAAATCAGACCTGCCCGCATTAGTGAAATGGTGAATCCCAATTTGAGTAAGTTTTTCCTTTTTGTAGCTTAGTGTTTTCTTTAAGCAATAGCGTTGCGGTTGGATTAAGGGAATAGAACAGAGGAATGAGTGAAATGAAAATTAATGTATTTAATGATTAGTTTGGAGGATAAAACATTTCAATACAATAAAAAAAATCATTTCATTCCCTTGTTTTTTATTCCATGTAGGAGGTGATGAAATAAAATTCATTCTAATAGAATGGATATATGTGATAATTTTGTTATTATATTACACCACCCACCACCAACAACAACCAAACTTATACTTAAAATAACTTAACAATTTCATTCCATTATGTCAATTCAAACGCAACATAATACTGTGCTTTGATTGAGAAAATGGAACAGAGGAAGGAATGAAATGAAAAATAGTGTATTTAGACTATGTTTGTTTGTAAGAATTATACTTGGGATTTGACTATTAATCCCAAGTCTCTTGCTTGTTTTTAAAAATAGACTTGAGACTATTAGTCCTAGATAATAAAATAACTTGAAAGTGGGGACTATTTAATACTATGTTCAACTAAGTATTATAATCTCTACCATTTGAGACTAAAAACTTGTTGACAAAATTAACCTTTAACTAGGGCTGCAAATGATTTGATCCAATCTGAACTTTGACGAACTCAAACCGAACTCGAACACTATTAGTTGATCTCGAACATGTTCATATAACATGATCAAACCAACACACATGTGCGAGTTCGAATCGTTAACTGTTCAAGAACGTGAACAGTTCACGAACATATATAGTCAAACATCATCATGATTGTGAACATCTAAACGTTCATGAACACTAAATCGTTCGCGAACAACTCATGAACATATTTGAACTTGATCAAGTTCATGAACATTTCTATCAACTCATTACATGCACTGAAGCAAAAATTAGGCCAAATATTGTAATAATTATTTATCCAAAACAAAAAATAATTATTTAGAAGAAGTTAAAAGTTAACAAGTACTTAGAAATTCTTTATTTACAAATATCAAAAATAAATATTAATATCCAAAAAGTCTTTCAAATCTTTAAGGTTCAATCATGTAAATGTAAGCAATTGTATTGTATCATTCTTTAATTACTGTCAAATTGTCATTGCATGATGATTAATGACTTTATTTATGTGATTTATGACATGAGTTATAATTTATTAAATTATTAGTGTTGTAAATTGTAATAATCCAAAAATCATTGTTAATTTTTTTTATGAAACTATTAAAACTATTTTAATTAAATTAGAGGTGAAGAAGTACATTTTATTATTTACTAAAAGCGTTTACTTATAATCAATTATTACAAAAAATGTTAAAGTAATAAAAAAAATTACTACAAATTTAATAATTATTGATAAGATAAACTTTAGAATTTAATATGAAATAACCAACTATTTGTATTTAGAATTTAAAAACATTAAACATGTAAGAAATACAATTCGAACTTGAGTATCTCACGAGCTACTCGCGAATCAATCGACCCGAACCGAACCAAGCCGAACCAAATTTATACTGTTCGCGAATAAAGTCAAATTGAGTCACATGATTCACGAACATATTTGATCAAACAATCGAACGTGATATTATGTGTGAACTCGACTTGACAAGTTAATCAAATCAAATCGAACTCGAACCGAACCGAACATATTCGCGAACGATTCGATTCGTTTGCTAAGGCTTTAACTTTGTTTAAAAAGATTGATGTATGTTATCATATCTATCTATACTTAAACTAATGAGAATAAAATATCTTTGTTATTAGTAATAAGGGTATGATAGTCTAAATGACAAGTTTTTATCCAATTTTTTAAATAATTATGAACAAAACAAACATAACATGATATTGTTTTAAGTTATCATACGAATAATCTCATAAAAAATAAACATGTGATTATGACTATTTAATCAAATGATTAATAGTCTTGGAATTATAATTCATGGGAATATAGTATCAGGATTATGATTCATGCAAACAAACATGGTCTTAATGATTAGTTTGGAGGATAAACCATTCCAATGGAATAAAAATTCAGTACACCCCCTTGTTTTTTATTCCATGTAGGAGGTGGTGGAATAAAATTCATTACAATGTAATGGATATATGTGATAATTTTGTCATTATATTATACCACCCACCACTACCAACAACCTAATTAACTTACATTTGAAGTACCTTAAAACCATTCCATTCATTAATATTAATTAATTAATTTAATTTAATTTTATCAAGCAAACTTTCCCAATTATATGATCAATCCCTTATAAATAATTAGAATTTTAACAAAATCTCATTTTGGACAATTTTATTTTCTGCCAAGAAAACAAGCATGTCAATTGTCATGATAGTTTTGATACTCCTACCATGTAATCACCATGGGCATAAAAGGGTGATTTTATAAATAAGAAACTTATATTTTTATAATACTTTTTGATATTTTACAACAAAATTGTTGCCATAGAGATGTATAACGTCGATATAGGATCTATAACGATGATTTTGTTGAAGAAATATCATTTTCTGTTGTAGATTTATCAATTTCCTATAAATATTACTCATTCAATTTCAAAAGCATATCTAAACAATACAATAGAAATTATTTACCTTAAAGTAAAATACATCAACACCCCCTCTAGATAATCATAATAACACTCACCTCCCCTCTAATTTTTTAAATAACAGTTAATACGTTTACAAATTTTTAGGGTAGACTAAATAGATAAAATTATATATTTACCCTTGTATGTTATCAAATTTTAATTCCTAAATAATATATATATTTAATTAGCCTTTTTTAATACAATACATTTTAATTATAGTTTTATTTGTAATTAGTACCATCTCATTTAAATTGTTGGTAATTTATAAAAAAATTAATTTTGTGACAACCCCAAAATAGGTTCATTCCACCCAACCCATTCTGAGTCGTCAAATACATGGTACAGAAAACAACTACAACTTTATTACAACAATTGTCGTGCAAAATACAACAACACATATGCTGTGAGTTTGGATACAAATATATACCAAATGTGACATTGGACATCATCATGTATCAGCACCTCACAAAGGTACCTTACATAAAGGTACAGTCAAAAACTGTTTTAGAAACTAGAATCTTTGGGAAGTGCTCAAGGAAACCTTCGTACATGGGAGACCATGCGTCTAGGTTATGATAGATATCATATGGCCACAGAATTATCCTTGGTTGACCCAATAGACCCCAAAGAAAAACGAGAAGATTACTATCATATTCTTCCCAATGGTGAGTCTTCTCTTGACTTATCATTATCTCCACTGTATCTAACTGAGAATTATACTTCAAACAAACACCAAGATTATATAGATAGTGCTTGTAGATATACTCGGCAAGCGGATGTGCACAATCATGTCTTATGATGACACGAGGTTGTATGTCGTTAGACATCTTGTATTATAGTGGCAAAACACCCTTCCAACGTTGGGTTCGCCTCACCCTATTTTCTTCACCAAATATAACTACTAAATGATGACCACCGTTCTATTCCCTTGTTACCCTCGCTCGACCCAGCTACACTCTTATTACCTGAAAGGAATTGTGAAGCAAAAGGGTGAGCACAACTGGCTCAGTAAAGAATATCATGACTAAAGATAAATAAATTATCAATAGTCTTCATCAATAATAAATCAGAGATTTAGAACATATGGTAGATGATAAAAAGTTTCAACCATAGTTGCAGCGGAACATGCAATCCATTAGAAGAGTCAAATAGACTATAAAGTCTATTATCTTCTCCATGTTAAAAATCCATCAACAATGTTTTATCCCTGTAACATCAATCAACAATTCTGGTCCACAATCATATGAATAACTCATAATCATAACTGTAGTTCTAAATTCCTCTTCTCATCCAGGACGAAGATAATTTTCATCACCTATCTTTACCTGAAACATCAAAGATCATGGTTATACCAAATCACATTTCCTGTTCATAATCATACTAATAAATCCATCTTTGCACTACGGCCAAAGATATTCATTTGTATCACCAGTTGGTCATGTTTATCTCAACATCTGTTCATCTTTGCACTACTGGCCAAAGATATTCAACAACATGTCATCTTTGCACTACGGGCCAAAGATATTCATCAACAATTCATCTTTGCACTACAGGCCAAAGATATTCCTCAACAGTTCATATTTGCACTACGGCCAAATATATTCATCAACAGTTCATATTTGCACTACAGGCCAAATATATTAATATCTCAAAGAAATATATAATCATTTCAAAATTTATATAAACAATAATTATAACCATGTTAATCAATTCACCTTTGCACTTAAGCTTAAGATATTCAATTATAAATTCAATGGTCATGATTATACCAGTCACAATTCAACTTTGCACTACAGGCCAAAGAGAACCCTAGTCATGATCATACCAATAATCTACCCATCTTTACACTCCAGTGAAAGAGAATTTCAACATCAGGGTTATAAAAATGTTATATATGAAAATAATATGATCAACATATAGTTTTAATCTCAAGAGTAATATTCATAAATCAACTATAATTTGGTTAGAAAAAGAAACTAATTTTGTCGTGAATAGTAACTCGTGAATAGTAACTCGTGAATAGTAACTCATAAATAGTAACTCGTGAATAGTAATCCTGACATGAAAAAGGTAGAAATTCCACAATAATATACATACCAATATTTCGGTATAATGATATTGAAAGAATAATATTCTTAAGCTTATAAACAATTTATTTAAATTGTTTACACTTTACTAATTAATGCATTTAATCATCATAAAATGTCAACTCTTAAGATTTCATCATCAATAACCAAAACCCTCATCAAAAAAATCTGCATATATCTCATATATAGGATTCTCAAGCCATAAAATCCTAGTTTCAATTTTCTTACTTCACACAACATATTTAATTCATTTTCTTATAACTAAACTATTTTCATGAAAAATACCAAATCCGTTCCAAAAATATTTCTTTTCTGAAATTTAGCATAATATAGTCTCATAGTGAACATATATTTTTCTCAGAATTTTTAAAAGTCATTTACTATTTTTCATATGGCCAAAATAGCCGAATATTTAGACATTTATCAAAAATTATACTTTTATCTAAAAATTCTGAAATTTACAGAGTATACTTCTATCGTATACATGTACTCCCAATAAAAATTTCATCAATTTTGGAGTTAACCACAAGGAATTATAAGCGATTACTTTTAAAATAGTTTTTTCTCATAAAATTCATAACTCTCAATCTATACATCCAAAAATCACCATTTTTGGGCACAATCAATAAAACTCATCAAAATATCATTTCAAATTTTTCCAGAATTTTTGAAGTTCAGAAAAATTACGAAACTGAAAATCATAAGAACCCTTAAAATCCCTTACTATCCCTTACCTCAAAAGAGCAGTACTTCTGACTGGATATCGGATATGATGCTGAAGGAAACTTGCACTGAATAGCAACTCTCAAAGTATCTAAATACTCACAAAATATGCTTCATAATATAGAGAGAGAAAGAGAGAAAACTTATGTTTCTGGTGTGATTTTCAATTCTAACTTAGCCCTCTATTTATAGGAAAATTTTAGTAGGCTTGACCTGCAACCTGATGGCTTTACCTGCTACTATTCTCACCCACCACATTTGAAATATAATTCAGCACATTTCTTCACCAACCACAAGTGGGGCCCACCAATTCTAGAATTTTCCACCAAAATGTTAAACTCCGAAAATTTAATAATTTCTGAACCAGTCATCTCATAAAATTCATAATAAATCATACGTTCATTTTTAACGGTTCAAATTTTGTGGACATATACTCAACTTA
Organism: Panax notoginseng; assembly: GCA_016801055.1. Taxonomy (NCBI): domain Eukaryota; kingdom Viridiplantae; phylum Streptophyta; class Magnoliopsida; order Apiales; family Araliaceae; genus Panax; species Panax notoginseng. Next base: position 107,730,816 of record CM029023.1, on the reverse strand, counting down.
TATATGTATAACATATCCAAAAATTACCACGATCCAACGGTCGGATTAAAAATTATAACACCCGCAATATTTCTCAAAAAATCCTGATTTTTAATACCTCCATTCCGACAAAAATACGGATAAAATCTCAACATTAACTCCTTCATTTTTTAACCACAAAAATATATCCCTCATTTATATCCACATAAAATAAATATTTTCTTATCATATGAATCAATAATTAATTATTCACAAATAATATTATATAATCACATTTATGACAACCAGGCCGTTCCCAGGAAAGAGGGGGCTTTCCAATAAGAATTTTTTCTTACTGGCGCGCAATTAGGTGACCAAACCTCTCCTTAGACAGAACTTTCTAGACATTGCCAATAATGTTATCTAATAATATTATTCAAATAATATGAATTATTGATCTGATAATAGAAAATACTGTGCAGTGACAATTATTGAACAACAATAATATAAAATTTCAACGTAGCAATTATTGAATCAATAAAATAAAATATTGAACAGTAATTACTGTAACAATTATTGAGTAGTGCCTTCTTACGTAAGAATCAATAATTTCAAAAATAATATGCAATACCATGTGCTACTGTGTAATAACGCGTATTACTGTATTTTAACCACCGGATATTCCAACAGTGTTAACGGTAACAACTACGCCGTTATTTGTAAAAACTCAAATTTGTCATTTTCTTCACCCGACAGTTATTCGTTATGGGGCCCACAAAGAGCTGCGCCGTCGTACGAATATTCCCCGACAGAAAGAATATTCCACGACCAAACGAATATTCCCCGACAACAATGATTATTTTATAACCACTTGCTTATTTTGAAAAAAAATTCATATTTCACCCATAACTTTAAACTTTTATCAATTTAACCATTTACTGAATAGTAATTATAAGAAAAATTGAATACTTTTATTTCATAAAATTCGGGGTCTTACAATCTTCCCTCCTTATGAAATTTCGTCCCCGAAATTTACATACCTGGTATTTCGAAGAGTTGAGACTACCTTCCTTTCATTTCAAATTCCATCTTTCCTGTCATCATAATTTCTCCATTGCTCATCTCCTGTATTTCAAATATCATTCTAGAATACAGCTTCAAAACAAGGGTTAATTTAACAAATTAACATATCACATAATATCTCGATATTATGACTGATCAACAAATAAGCTTAGGTAGGACACACTAGCGAAGGATTTACTCATCTCTCCCCTCCTAGTTATATTCCCCGATCTCCGCCAGAGACCATATCCCTAAGCTCTGATACCAAATGTGACTCTGGACACCAACCTATGTCAGCACCTTACATTGATACCTATCAGTTTGCCACCGCAGAACGGCGTCCCCTACGGAGAGTCTGGCTTCGGTGCATCCCCCATCAACAGGAAGTCACCAGCGAGAGGCTCGGGGCTCTTTACTTATAGCTCTGATACCAAATGTGACGCCCCCAAAATAGATCCATTCCATCCAACCCATTCTGAGTCGCCAAATACATGGTACAGAAAACAACTACAACTTTATTACAACAATTGTCGTGCAAAATACAACAACACATATGCTGTGAGTTTGGATACAAATATATACCAAATGTGACATTGGACATCATCATGTATCAGCACCTCACAAAGGTACCTTACATAAAGGTACAGTCAAAAACTGTTTTAGAAACTAGAATCTTTGGGAAGTGCTCAAGGAAACCTTCGTACATGGGAGGCCATGCGTCTAGGTTATGATAGATATCATATGGCCACAGAATTATCCTTGGTTGACCCAATAGACCCCAAAGAAAAACGAGAAGATTACTATCATATTCTTCCCAATGGTGAGTCTTCTCTTGACTTATCATTATCTCCACTGTATCTAAATGAGAATTATACTTCAAACAAACACCAAGATTATATAGATAGTGCTTGTAGATATACTCGGCAAGCGGATGTGCACAATCATGTCTTATGATGACACGAGGTTGTATGTCGTTAGACATCTTGTATTATAGTGGCAAAACACCCTTCCAACGTTGGGTTCGCCTCACCCTATTTTCTTCACCAAATATAACTACTAAATGATGACCACCGTTCTATTCCCTTGTTACCCTCGCTCGACCCAGCTACACTCTTATTACCTGAAAGGAATTGTGAAGCAAAAGGGTGAGCACAACTAGCTCAGTAAAGAATATCATGACTAAAGATAAATAAATTATCAATAGTCTTCATCAATAATAAATCAGAGATTTAGAACATATGGTAGATGATAAAAAATTTCAACCATAGTTGCAGCGGAACATGCAATCCATTAGAAGAGTCAAATAGACTATAAAGTCTATTATCTTCTCCATGTTAAAAATCTATCAACAATGTTTTATCCCTGTAACATCAATCAATAATTCTGGTCCACAATCATATGAATAACTCATAATCATAACTGTAGTTCTAAATTCCTCTTCTCATCCAGGACGAAGATAATTTTTATCACCTATCTTTACCTGAAACATCAAAGATCATGGTTATACCAAATCACATTTCCTGTTCATAATCATACTAATAAATCCATCTTTGCACTACGGCCAAAGATATTCATTTGTATCACCAGTTGGTCATGTTTATCTCAACATCTGTTCATCTTTGCACTACTGGCCAAAGATATTCAACAACATGTCATCTTTGCACTACGGGCCAAAGATATTCATCAACAATTCATCTTTGCACTATAGGCCAAAGATATTCCTCAACAGTTCATATTTGCACTACGGCCAAATATATTCATCAACAGTTCATATTTGCACTACAGGCCAAATATATTAATATCTCAAAGATATATATAATCATTTCAGAATTTATATAAACAATAATTATAACCATGTTAATCAATTCACCTTTGCACTTAAGCTAAAGATATTCACTTATAAATTCAATGGTCATGATCATACCAGTCAATAATTCAACTTTGCACTACTGGCCAAAGAGAACCCATAGTCATGATCATACCAATAATTTACCCATCTTTACACTCCAGTGAAAGAGAATTTCAACATCAGGGTTATAAAAATGTTATATATGATGATAAAAACAATATGATCAACATATAGATTTAATCTCAAGAGTAATATTCATAAATCAACTATAATTTGGTTAGAAAAAGAAACTAATTTTGTCGTGAATAGTAACACGTGAATAGTAACTCATAAATAGTAACTCGTGAATAGTAACCCTGACATGAAAAAGGTAGAAATTCCACAATAATATACATACCAATATTTCGGTATAATGATATTGAAAGAATAATATTCTTAAGCTTATAAACAATTTATTTAAATTATTTACACTTTACTAATTAATGCATTTAATCATCATAAAATGCCAACTCTTAAGATTTCATCATCAATAACCAAAACCCTCATCAAAAAAATCTGCATATACCTCATATATAGGATTCTCAAGCCATAAAATCCTATTTTCAATTTTCTTACTTCACACAACATATTTAATTCATTTTCTCATAACTAGACTATTTTCATGAAAAATACCAAATTCGTTCCAAAAATATTTTTTTTCTGGAATTTAGCATAATATAGTCCCATAGTGAACATATATTTTTCTCAGAATTTTTAAAAGTCATTTACTATTTTTCATATGGCCAAAATAGCTGAATATTTAGACATTTATCAAAAATTATACTTTTATCCAAAAATTCTGAAATTTACAGAGTATACTTCTATCGTATACATGTACTCCCAATAAAAATTTCATCAATTTTGGAGTTAACCACAAGGAATTATAAGCGATTACTTTTAAAATAGTCTTTTCTCATAAAATTCATAACTCTCAATCTATACATCCAAAAATCACCATTTTTGGGCACAATCAATAAAACTCATCAAAATATCATTTCAAATTTTTCCAGAATTTTTGAAGTTCAGAAAAATTACGAAACTGAAAATCATAACAACCCTTAAAATCTCTTACTATCCCTTACCTCAAAAGAGCAGTACTTCTGACTGGATATCGGATATGATGCTGAAGGAAACTTGCACTGAATAGCAACTCTCAAAGTATCTAAATACTCACAAAATATGCTTCATAATATAGAGAGAGAAAGAGAGAAAACTTATGTTTCTGGTGTGATTTTCAATTCTAACTTAGCCCTCTATTTATAGGAAAATTTTAGTAGGCTTGACCTGCAACCTGATGGCTTTACCTGCTACTATTCTCACCCACCACATTTCAAATATAATTCAGTACATTTCTTCACCAACCACAAGTGGGGCCCACCAATTCTAGAATTTTCCACCAAAATGTTAAACTCCGAAAATTCAACAATTTCTGAACCAGTCATCTCGTAAAATTCATAATAAATCATACGTTCATTTTTAACGGTTCAAAATTTGTGGACATATACTCAACTTATATATGTATCACATATCCAAAAATTACCACGATCCAACGGTCGGATTAAAAATTATAACACCCGCAATATTTCTCAAAAAACCCTGATTTTTAATACCTCCATTCCGACAAAAATACGGATAAAATCTCAACATTAACTCCTTCATTTTTTAACCACAAAAATATATCCCTCATTTATATCCACATAAAATAAATATTTTCTTATCATATGAATCAATAATTAATTATTCACAAATAATATTATATAATTACATTTATGACAACCAGGCCGTTCCCAGGAAAGAGGGGGCTTTCCAATAAGAATTTTTTCTTACTGGCGCGCAATTAGGTGACCAAACCTCTCCTTAGACAGAACTTTCTAGACATTGCCAATAATGTTATCTAATAATATTATTCAAATAATATGAATTATTGATCTGATAATGGAAAATACTGTGCAGTGACAATTATTGAACAACAATAATATAAAATTTCAACGTAGCAATTATTGAATCAATAAAATAAAATATTGAACAGTAATTACTGTAACAATTATTGAGTAGTGCCTTCTTACGTAAGAATCAATAATTTCAAAAATACTATGCAATACCGTGTGCTACTGTGTAATAACGCGCATTACTGTATTTTAACCACCGAGTATTCCAACAGTGTTAACGGTAACAACTACGCCGTTATTTGTAAAAATTCAAATTTGTCATTTTCTTCACCCGACAGTTATTCGTTATGGGGCCCACAAAGAGCTGCGCCGTCGTACGAATATTCCCCGACAAAAAGAATATTCCACGACCAAACGAATATTCCCCGACAACAATGATTATTTTATAACCACTTGCTTATTTTGAAAAAAAATTCATATTTCACCCATAACTTTAAACTTTTATCAATTTAACCATTTACTGAATATATAAGAAAAATTGAATACTTTTATTTCATAAAATTCGGGGTCTTACAAATTTAGTTTAATTAGCACATATTTTTGGATAAGTGATACAAATATTAAAATTTTTAAATTAAATTATTAATGAAGCTATTCTAATTAGAGCGATTGAGTATGTTGTTAGTGTAGTTTTTGGTCTTTAACAATAAAAATTATTATTTGAATTCTTAGTTTCATATTATGATTTTTATATGTTAATTTTTTTTGAGTATATGTCAAAATTTGGATATTTATGATTTTGATTACATTTTTTAGTATACAATTGGTGTTGTTTTTGTACAATGTTGAATAAAAGAAAATAATAATATTTATTACTACCTCTATATTATAAATAAATTTTTCTTTTTTTGAGTAACAATATTTGTCATTTTTACTGTAAATAATTATGTTTAAGTGTGACTTATGTTTAGTTTAATATATGAGAAACATAATTAATATAATTTTTAATATTTTTTATATGAATAATAAGATTCGTTATGTAATAATTTGTTTTAAGTAAATTTTAATATTTGGAAAAAATAATTATAATTTTATTGCGTTAATTTGTACTTTTTACGGGTATTAAAATTTTACTTTTTAATTACAAAAAAATATATTTGAATATATATCATGTAAATTTTAATCTTTGAGAAATTCAATTAGCAAAAATTGTATGACTTTATTTTTCTAATAAAATGAATATTTATTATTTTTTTGACATTGATGTTATTTATTGTACAAGTTCATAATTTAATTAATTAGATCAATTTAAGTAAAAATTATTATATACAAATTTATATTTAGTGGATAAATTAAACATTATAACTTGAATGGTGTATATATTAGACATTATATTAAAAATATTTATGGATATTAGTTGATCAATCACACTAGGGTTAATGAATATTATATATTGTACACTAGATGGATATTGATTGTTATTTAAAAAACTAAAGAGGTGGTGAGTATTATTATAATTATCGACATAGGTATTAGTGTACTAAACTCTTTACCTTAAATATCTGCAGTGATACTAGCGACATTTGAAATTATTAATAACAAGTAATATATATATATATATATATATATATATATATATATATATATATATATATATATAGAGAGAGAAAAGAGAGAGAGAGAGAGAGCAAGGATCAAGTGCATACCCCTTATCTTACTCACCCGTGCTCACCTCCTTTTAGGCAACGGTTTCGGTCATACAACCGTCGTCTATACTTATATCGACGGACAACATATAGTGTTGCTAAAAGTATAGACGATAGTTGTATGACCGAATCGTCACCGGGTCCGTCGCTAAAGAGAGGTGAGCTCGAGTGAGTTGAATAAGGGATGAGTTTAAGATCCGGACCGTATATATATATATATATATATATATATATATATATATATATATATATATATATATATATTAAATTGAGAACTTTCATTTCTCAAATGAAACGGTCTTAGATGAATTTGTTCAAATAATCTCTCATATTAATCGTGAGACTTTTTGTAACAACTTTTTCGTATTTTTTAAAGATACATGATAATTAAGAATTTAATTTCCTTCTCTTTCTTTCTTCTATTTTTTCTCTCGTTTTTCTCTCACACAACTTTTCTTTTAATTTTTTTCCTCTCGGAATCAATTTTTTTCTCTCATTTTTTCTCATTCAGATGTGTATGTGTAGGAATTTTTATTTTAGTTTTTTTCCCACCCATTCTTTTTTTGTAAACTCCGTTGCCTTATCTCACCCTCTATATATAATCAGATACAAATATTTTATAACCAAAATAATGGAATGCGAAGGGGTTAAATATTTTTTCAGTCACCGTAATATGTCAACTTACAGATGGATAATTGAATTTTTTTTTCTTACACTGTAATCGATTTTACTAATAAAAAATTAAAAAAACCGTTACGTCAAGTTTGACTTAACGGAAGTAATGATGTGGCAGCTGACTTGTTTAAAAAAAAGTCTATGTGGCAGTTAGTATGCGACGTGGCAATGATGATGTAGATTTGGAAAAAAAAATTTATGAAAAAATAGAAAAAAATATTTTAAAGTATAATATAAATTATAAAAATTAGCCAAAAAAAAAGAAAATAAATAAATAAAAATAATTATTTTTAATAAAAATTAAAAAGCGCAAATTTTTTTATTTTTTATTAAAAAAAATTAAAAGGCATTTTTTTAATAAAAATAATTGTTTTTTTTATTTTTATTAAAAACAAAATTAAAAAGCAGTTTTTTTAATAAAAATAAATATTTTTAATAAAAATAAAAAAAATGCAATTTTTTTTAATAAAAATAAAAAAAATGTATTTTTTTTAATAATAATAATTAAAAGCACAGTTTTTTTTAATAAAAAAATGTAGTATTTTTTAATAAATTTTTTCTTTTTTTTATTAAAAAAAATTAAAACGCTATTTTTTTTAATAAAAATAATTGTTAAAAATGCAGTTTTTTTTATAATAAAAAAATTCAGTTTTTTTAATAAAAATAATTAAAAACGCAATTTTTTTTAATAAAAAAAATTAACAGATTAATTTTATTATAAAAAAAATAATTAATTTTGTTTTATGTCAAGGTTGACTTAAAATGTATTTTTTTAATAAAAAAAAATCTCTTTAAACTGTTAACAGATTTAAAAATGTAATTTTTTTAATCTCTTAAACAGTTTTTTTTTAATTAAAAAAATGCAATTTTTTTTAATAAAAAAATTAACAGATTAATTTAAAAATATTTTTAATTTTAAAACTATTAAAAATTTAAAATCTCTTAATTAAAATTATTTTAAAATTTGCGTTTTTATTTTTATTAAAAAAAAGCGTTTTAATTTTTTTTTAATAAAAAATAAAAAAAACTGTGTTTTTTAATTTTTATTAAAAATAATTATTTTTATTTATTTATTTATTTTCTTATTTTTTTGGCTAATTTTTATAATTTATATTATACTTTAAAATATTTTTTTTCATTTTTTCATAAAAACTTTCCTCAAAATTCATATCATCACTGCCACGTCGCATACTAACTGTCATATATAGGCTTTTTTTAGACAAATCAGCTGCCACATCATCACTTCCGTTAAGTCAACTTAACGGCTTTTTTAATTTTTTGTTAATAAAATTAAGTATAGTGAGTTAATTGTAAGAAAAAAAAATTCAATTATTTATCTGTAAATTGACACATATAATACAATGACTGAAAAAATATTTAACCCGAGTGCAAAGTGACAAAACTACCATCCCATGCTCTCAGCCACTACCCTTATTTTATCACAAAAGGCCAAAGTTTGTGGTACTATAAAATCCACCTTTACCAAACCCAAAATAGGGTTTTGCTCCGCAGAGTGAATGAGGCTCAAACCAGAGAGATGGGAAGTTTCTAAGGGTGGTTGCCCCTCTCTACCTTGACCCCATGATTTCACATTTACCCTAACAAAGCAACAACCAACAGCCCTTACAGCAGCAGAATCAGAATCAGAATCAGAATCCTAACAAAATGTTTGTGAGTTTTAAAACTCTTGGAAATATCAATTTCCTAATATATATATATATATATATATATATATATATATATATATAAGTGTGTGTGAGAGAGAGAAATTGCAGGGTGTTTTTCTTGCCTTTGCATTTCTCTGTTTGATGAATTATTCGAGGCTGTGATGTTGAATTTCTGTCGGAGCAAACCCAATCGGGCATGGAAAATCCGACCCGTATCTTGGCGGGGCTACACCGGATAGTATGTAATGAGATATTTGTCTCTAACATGCAACTGGATGGTTGCAGCCATGGCGGAATCGGATTCCCTGTTTGATCTTTCACAGATCTGAGCCTCACGATATTTATTTTAACAATTTGTATATACATATTTCTTTATATGTTTTTTTTTCGCTAAATTCTTTTTAGGTTTTTAAATGAACTTATTATGAGAATTATGTTATTCCCCATTTACCTTGTACTGGAAATAAAAAAAGTTTTTTTATTTTAAAAAGTAAGGGTACATTTCTAAAATTTTTAACATGTCATATATTTAGAGAAGTGTACAATGTCACTCACGTAAGCGTGGGACTTTGTGGAATTATAATTTTTATTTGTAAAGATAACAATTACTTTTTGAACTCTGACCTAATAGTACAGATTTTATAAAATAATTTAATATAAAAAGTTATTTAATATTATGTTCAATTCGATATTATAGTCATGAATTTCAATTGTTCCAATTTGAAAAAGTCCTAAAAAGGGTAATAAGTGTTGATGACGAATTGATGTCATTCTCACCATCCTTTCTTATGGCTTATCCACCTGTAGACGTTGGCTCAACCAACACAAGGGTGGGTTGTTTAGAATTTTTTATTTTTTTATGTAGTCTCTATTATTTATGTAATTATTGAGTTTATGTATTGTATTAATTTAATTATTTTATTTATGAATTTGGTAATTAATTATTTGACTTATAAATAATATTACTGATAGTATTTGACATAATGAGTTTTAAGGTTTCATAATCTTGATGAACGATTTTTGACCCTTAAGCTATAAATAAAATGGTTTGGTCACAATTGTTATCTCTAGAATTTTATACATACCTATACATTCATCCTAAGATTGAGAGAGTTAATTGAATACTTTCACCCTTATGCACAGTGAAAGCGTCATACATAAAAGATGATTTCTCTCAATTAATATAAGTACCTAATTGATTAATTGGTTTATTCTATGTAATAGCACGTTCTGATATAATTTATTTAATATATGGTATCAAAGCTATGATTACGCTATTGTATAGAATAAATTAATTACGTTGTTATGTTATAAATTTTAATTCCGTATAACTAGGTCTGACAATATAGTTGGTTAACTGTCGGGTAAACCCATATTAACTGGAACCAAATGGATTGTTAAAATTTGGAACCATATTTTTAAAATGAAATATAGTTCCAACCCGGTTAACTCTCTCACCCCTACCCACCCCTACCCCCACCTGCACCCCCTACCCACCAATATTTACATATTGAATAAGCTCAATCACCCACGCCCACCCTCACTCACCCCCACCCTCTACCCCCACCCTTACCCCTACCCCACCCTCACCCCCACCCACCCATGCCCCTACCCCCCACCACCCACACCCACACCCTACCCCCACCTACACCCCTTACCCTCATCCACTCCTACCCCCACCCACCCGACCAAAATATTATATTATGTGATTATGTATACACCCCTTACTCCCACCCCCACCCCCACCCCCACCAAAAATAATATTATGTTATTACGTATACACCCTTTACCCCCACCCCACGCACCCACCCACCCACCCACGCACCTCCACCAACCTACCCCCACCTACTCCTACGACACCCCTACCCCTACCCCCACCCCCACCCCCACCCACCCTTACTCCCTACCCCCTTACCTCACCCCACCCCCACACACCCCTACCCACCCCTACCCCCACCCCCTAACCCCATCCACCCCAACCCCACCCCCCACCCCCCCACCCCCACCCATCTCACCCCCACTCCACCAAAAAATTATATTATGTATACACCCCTTACCCCCACCCCCACCTAACCCACCCCCCACCCCCATCCCACACCTACCCCCACCTCCACCTCCACCCACCCCACCCCTACCAAAAAAAAATATTATGTGATTATGTATACACCCCTTACTCCCACCCCACCCACTCACTCACCCACCCACCTACCCACCCCCACCTCCACCAAAAAAATAATATTGTGTGATTATGTATACACCCCACCCCCCACCACCCCACCTACCCCCACCCCCTACTCCACCCCTACCCCTATACACCCACCCACCACCACCCCAACCACTCCCAAAAAAATTAATATTAAGCGATTATGTATACATCACCCACCCTCTACCTCTACCCCTACCCTTACTCACCCCACCTGTAAGACCTTAACTTTTATAAATAAAGATAAATTTTCTATAAATATCATTTTTGAATATTATGGAGTTAATTTGATATAATGTTAGAGTTGTGGGTAATATTTATAAATTTTGCAAAGTACGCAAGTTGTTATATAATATTCGATTGGTCGGGGAATATTCGTTTTTACAGGGAATATTCGTACAACGGCACAATCATTGGTGGACCCCACAACGGAATTATTGTCGGATTGAGAAAACGACAAAAATATTTTATTAAAAATAACGGCGAAAGTTTTACCATTGTTACTGTTGAACTACTCGGTAGTAAAAGTACAGTAATACGTGTGGTTGCATAGTAGCACACGATATTGATTATTAATGCTTATGTGAGAAGTCACTCAGTTTGATTCAATTATTGTCAGTTAATAATATGAATTATTTAGCGATAATGACGTTTTGTTTTATTCGTAATAAAATAGAAACATCTTTTTATATAAAACAGAATATTTTATTAAAGTTATTCTATAAATAGAATATATTATATTTTATTTAAAAGATTTTTCTTTAAATATGGACCGTCAGATTAAAGTAATCAATCTGGACCGTTCATGGATTAGTTACTATGCATTCTATTTTTCTATAAATAGCAGCTCATTCCTTCATTATTTCTTACGAATTCACTGAACTCTAGAGAGAGAAACTATAGAGAGAAACTATAGAGAGAAAGAAGAAGAGTATTCTGCTACTTAACTACTTCCTTATTTGAGCTCTTCTTTAAAACGGTAAGGGGTGTTATTCTTTCTTATTCATGAAGAGAACTGTTGTTATTCTATTTCTTATTATTCTGTTAGAATAACCTGTATACGCGGTCTACCCTATTCGTGGTGACATTCTCCTATTATTCTGTTGGAGCATCCTGTCTGTGTGTTTTACACCGGACCTGGTTCCGTTTTTATTATTATTCTGTTGGAACATCCTATTTGTGTGTTTTACACCGGACCTGGTTCCGTCTTGTTATTATTCTGTTGGAACATCCTGTCTGTGTGTTTTACACCGGACCTGGTTTCATTATTTATTATTCTGTCGGAATATCCTGTCTGTGCGTTTACGCCGGACCTGGTTCCATTATTTATTATTCTGTCGGAATATCCTGTCTGTGCGTTTACGCCGGACTTGGTTCCATTATTTATTATTCTGTCGGAATATCCTGTCTGTGCGTTTACGCCGGACCTGGTTCCATTATTTATTATTCTGTTAGAATAACATGTCTGTGCGGTCTATTGCATGCATGGTGATTTCTTTTGTTATTCCATTCTTTATTATACTCAGTTGGTTAAGTTTTGACTTCTGTACTCCATGAAATTTGTGGAATATCCTTGACATTTGCGCTTCATCTAGTATCTATTCATGAAAATATTCTCCTGATTATTCTTGAATTTTATCACAAAGCAGTATCATGTTGACAATTTGGACGTTGTTAATTCTTGGATAAATTAATTCTTGAACTTGTTTTATTGAATTTTTATATCATTGTCATCATCCTCATGTTTCTGTTGAAAGTCATCTGTGGCCTGTAGTGCATAGATGGACTTGGTATGATTATGACAAGGGATTATTCGGTGTAATCATGACCGTAATGTTACGAATGATGTGGTAAAAGTCCTCATTGGCCCGTAGTGCATTGATGGACAGTTGTTGGCATGATCATGACCATTAATGAATATACGAATATCCTTGGCCGTAGTTCAGGGGTGATTCGATGATGTGGATTATTTTATTAAGCTGAGTCTCAGCGATCACAGTGTTGAAAAATCTTTTAAATCATAAAAGATAGTAGAGTTTATTTTCTACTTGACTCTTTTAATGGATTGCTTGTTCCGCTGCAGTTAAACTTGATATCTATTATATTTTATCAGTTTAACATTGTTGAAGGCTAATGATAATTTATTCTGCATTATCTTAGTCATAATATTTCTTACTGGGCTAGTTGAGCTCACCCTTTCTTTCACTGTTCTCTTCAGGAAATGAGAACGTAGCTGGGGCAAGTCGGGGAACGGAGTGATGGTCCGAATGATAGTATTAGTTAGTAGTCCTCACTATTCTATGTAATGGTGTGTTAATAAATGTAATGATGACTCCTTTTGAGTATGAATACTCTCTAGAAGATAATATTTGTATTCAAACTCACAGTTTATGTTTTGTCGTATTGTACACGATAGTTGTATTAGTAAGTTGTATTTGTATTCTGTACTATATATCTGACAACCCAAGATGGGTGATGTATACCTAATTTTGGGGGCGTCACAGTTGGTATCAGAGCTTAGGGATATGATCCCTGGCTAAGATGTGAGAATAGAACTAGGAGGGGAGAGACGGGAAATTCCTTCGCTAGTATGACCTACCTAAGTTTATTTGTATGGTATTTAATTGGTCGGTCATAATATAAGGATAATATATGACATATCAATTAACTTTTATTTTGTGGCAGTATCTGAAAATGACATCTGAGAATGTTGAGAATAGCAATGGAGCACAGGCGACTGTTGATTCACCACATATTAATAATCAGGATAATGTGCATCAGGAAGGTGACAATCCTCATGCAAATAACAACACTGACCAAATGATGAATGATCAAATGTTCAGAGGCTTTATGCAATTCATGCAACAACAGGTGAAAGCGGCTCCTGTCCACAACGTAGGTGGAAATACTGGAAACTCGCAGGCGGTCACCGCTAAACAGTTTAAGGAGCTGGGACCACCGGAGTTTAAGGGAGAACCCAAACCACTTGTAGCTAAAACATGGATAAAGCAGATCACCAAGATATTTGATGTCTTGGGTTTCTCTGAGGAGCAAAAGGTTCCCTTTGCCGCCTTTATGTTGCGAGGAGAGGCAGATTACTGGTGGAAATCGATAAAACGTACTCAACCTGCCGCACTGAAGATGTCTTGGGAGAAGTTCCAAGAGCTGTTTAACGACAAATACTTTTCCGAAAGTGTTCGTCACATGAAGGAGGTGGAGTTCATCAAATTGGAGCAGAATAATATGACCGTGTCGCAGTATGAGGCTAAATTTGCTGAGTTGTCCCGGTTTGCGTCTCACTTGGTGGATAATGAAGAGCGAATGACGCGAATATTTTTGAGAGGTTTGAAACCTGAGATACGTCAATATCTTATTTCTCATAAACTGTGTTTGTATTCAAATGTTGTGAATAGGGCTCAGTTAGTGGAGCGCGATAACGAGTCAACGCAACCAAAAGAGAGCAGTCGACAAAATGATAATACCAGTGAGAGCAGTCATTGAAGCGGTGACAACAAGCGTGGAGGGAATCAACAGGCCAGAAATGGTAACCACTTCGGTGGTAATCAGGGCCAAAACAATAAGAATGGTTATTTCAAGAAGAGGAGATTCAACAATGATGGAAAGACGTCAGCACCAGCACCTGTTGTTAAGGAAGGAGAACGACCACCTATCATATGTTTCAAATGCGGAGGGGAGGGGCACATCAGTCCAAACTGCGCGATGTCGTCCAAAGCATGTTATAATTGTGGAAGAGAAGGTCATTTAGCCCGATTTTGTCGTTTACCGAAGACAAATTCAGCTAGGATGGAGGCACCAAAGGCCGTCCCAGAAAAGTCAAAACCAGTTGTGCAAGGGAGAGCGTTTGTTGTGAACTCCCAGAAAGCAAGGAACCCGAATGAGGTCATCACGGGTAAGCTTATCATAAACTCTAACGAAGTCTATACTTTATTTGATACCGATTCTACCCATTCTTTTATTTCTCCTACTTGCGCTCATCGATTAAATTTGATTCCGGGAAAATTAGACTTTGACTTAGCTGTTGAAACTCCATTGGGAGAAACCTTCATTACATCCACGGTTTATAAGTCTTGTTTGGTTCAAGTTGGTACCCACACATTACCTGTCGATTTGATTTCATTAAAAATACTTGCATTTGACGTGATTCTAGGGATTGATTGGTTAACTACTCATCATGCAAAAATTGATTGTTTTCGTAAGGTTGTTAGCTTTCATATTCCTAATCGACCTATTATGCGAATTCAAGCAACCAAACCATTAAAATCAATCGCTGTCATCTCAAGCCATAAAGCTATTCGTTTATTGAAAAACGGATGTCAAGCTTTCTTAGCTCATGTCACGTATCTAAACAAAAATACGTCAGTTTTGAATGATATTTCTATTGTTAATAAATTCCCTGACGTATTCCCCGAAGAACTTCCTGGCCTACCCCCAGAGCGTGAAATTGAATTTTGTATTGACCTTGAACCCGGTACAAAACCCATTTCCAAATCCCCATATCGAATGGCGCCTATTGAACTTCAGGAGTTAAAGACCCAACTGCAGGAATTGTTAGACATTGATTTTATTCGTCCTAGTACTTCTCCTTGGGGTGCTCCTGTTCTGTTCGTGAAAAAGAAAGATGGGAGTATGCGACTTTGTATTGATTATCGGGAGTTGAATCATGTCACCATCAAAAATAGGTACCCATTGTCACGTATTGATGACCTGTTTGACCAGTTGCAAGGAGCACAATACTTTTCAAAGATCGATCTTCGTTCTGGATATCATCAGCTGAAGGTTAGAACTGAGGATATTCCAAAGACTGCCTTCAGAACTCGGTATGGGCATTATGAATTCTTAGTTATGTCTTTTGGATTGACTAATGCTCCTGCTGCCTTCATGGATATGATGAACAGGGTATTCAAGGAATATTTGGATCACTTTGTGGTCGTCTTTATCGATGACATCCTTGTTTATTCCAAAAGCTGTGAAGATCATGAGCAACACTTGAGGCTGGTACTCCAAAAGCTTCGTGAATACAAGCTTTATGCCAAGTTGAAGAAATGCGAGTTCTGGCTGAAAGAGGTAGCATTCCTTGGGCACGTAGTATCAAGTCGTGGAATATCTGTTGACCCGGCAAAGATTGAAGCAATTCAAAGCTGGGAGCAACCTAAATCAGTAACCGAAGTACGTAGCTTTCTTGGTTTAGCTGGTTATTATCGGAGATTCGTGGAAGGATTTTCTCGAATCGCTACTCCATTAACTCAGCTGACTCGAAAAGATACAAAGTTTGGTTGGAGCGAAGAATGTGAGTAGAGTTTTCAAGAACTCAAGAGGAGACTCATTTCAGCACCTGTTCTAACAATACCATCTGGCTCGGAGGGATTTGTCATCTACAGTGATGCTTCGAGCAAAGGGTTGGGATGCGTTCTCATGCAACATGGAAAAGTCATAGCCTATGCATCAAGACAACTCAAGGAATATGAGAGGAATTATCCTACTCATGATCTAGAGTTGGCAGCTGTTGTCTTTGCACTTAAAATTTGGAGGCATTACTTGTACGGGGAGAAGGTTCTCTTTACGGATCATAAAAGCCTTAAATATTTCTTCACTCAAAAGGAACTCAACATGCGACAACGACGTTGGCTTGAACTGTTGAAAGATTATGATCATACCATTCAATACCATCCTGGAAAAGCGAACGTGGTAGCTGGCGCATTGAGTAGAAGATCATATGCGGGTACAAGTGCAATATTAACAACGCAAAGGCCCATTTTGTGTGACTTGCAAAGGATGGAGATAGAGTTAAAGACTCCAGGGACCCATGTGATGATGTCGAATATACGAGTAGAACCAACTTTAATCGATAAAGTTAAAGCTGCTCAAGCTACAGACCTGGAGCTGATGCGTATAAGGAAGAAAGTGCAAGAAGGTGCTATACCGGAAGCAAGAATCGATGAAAAAGGAATACTTCGAGTCAACTCCAGACATTGTGTTCCTAACAACCCTGATTTAAAATATGAAATCATGATGGAGGCGCACAACACACCGTTTGCAATCCATCCTGGAAGTACCAAAATGTATCATGATCTTCGTCATACATTTTGGTGGTGCAATATGAAGAGAGAGATAGCATTGTTTATCTCAAGGTGTCTAACTTGTCAACGAGTCAAAGCGGAGCATCAAGTACTAAAAGGTCCATTGCAACCACTTGAAATTCCAGGATGGAAGTGGGAGCACATTACCATGGATTTCGTTACCGGTCTTCCTAAGGTTTCTCAAGGTATTGATGCGATTTGGGTCATTGTTGATAGATTGACCAAGTCTGCTCATTTCTTACCGATACGAGAAACTTATACACTTGAATGTCTTGCTCGTATGTACATAAACGAGATTGTAAGACTGCATGGTATGCCAGTATCCATAGTTTCTGATCGAGACCCAAGATTCACTTCACGATTTTGGGTTAGTTTACAAAAAGCTATGGGCACAGATTTACGATTTAGTTCGGCATATCATCCTCAGACGGACGGACAATCAGAGAGGACTATTCAAACTCTAGAAGATTTATTAAGACTCTGTGTCTTTGACTTCAAGGGAAGTTGGGACAAGTTCTTACCATTGGTGGAGTTTTCCTACAACAACAGTTATCAAGCAAGTATTGGCATGGCTCCATTCGAAGCATTGTATGGAAGAAAATGTCGTTCTCCAGTATGCTGGGATGAGGTGGGTGAAGCAACGTTGTTGGGACCGGAGTTGGTACGTATGACTACAGAAAAGATTCAAACGATCCGACAACGTATAAAAACCTCACAAGATCGACAAAAGAGTTATGCTGATCTTCATCGAAAGAACGTGGAATTTGATGTAGGAGATCATGTGTTCTTATGTGTTGCTCCATGGAAAGGAGTTACGAGATTTGAAAAGAGAGGAAAGCTCAATCCTCGATCGAGTAGGAACTGTGGCTTATAGACTCGCTTTACCGCCAAGTATGTCTCGTGTTCATAACGTTTTTCACATATCCATGTTACGCAAATATGTGGAACACCCGAACCACATTATTGAGTTAGAACCGGACGAAATAGCGGAGGATTTGATGTATGAAGAAGTTCCTGTTCAAATCTTGGATAAGAAGGAACATATTCTACGCTCCAAGGTTATACCTCAAGTCAAAGTTTTGTGGAGAAACCACGATGTTGAGGAAATGACTTGGGAGTTAGAATCTGAAATGAAATCAAGGTATCCTTATCTCTTCGACATACCAGGTACGTACCCTAATTTCGAGGGCGAAATTTCATAAGAAGGGGAGGTTGTAAGACCCCAACTTTTATAAATAAAGATGAATTTTCTATAAATATCATTTTTGAATATTATGGAGTTAATTTGATATAATGTTAGAGTTGTGGGTAATATTTATAAATTTTGCAAAGTACGCAAGTTGTTATATAATATTCGATTGGTCAGGGAATATTCGTTTTTACAGGGAATATTCGTACAACGGCACAATCATTGGTGGACCCCACAACGGAATTATTGTCGGATTGAGAAAACGATAAAAATATTTTATTAAAAATAACGGCGAAAGTTTTACCATTGTTACTGTTGAACTACTCGGTAGTAAAAGTACAGTAATACGTGTGGTTGCATAGTAGCACACGATATTGATTATTAATGCTTATGTGAGAAGTCACTCAGTTTGATTCAATTATTGTCAGTTAATAATATGAATTATTTAGCGATAATGACGTTTTGTTTTATTCGTAATAAAATAGAAACATCTTTTTATATAAAACAGAATACTTTATTAAAGTTATTCTATAAATAGAATATATTATATTTTATTTAAAAGATTTTTCTTTAAATATGGACCGTCAGATTAAAGTAATCAATCTGGACCGTTCATGGATTAGTTACTATGCATTCTATTTTTCTATAAATATCAGCTCATTCCTTCATTATTTCTTACGAATTCACTGAACTCTAGAGAGAGAAACTATAGAGAGAAACTATAGAGAGAGAGAGAGAAGAAGAGTATTCTGCTACTTAACTACTTTCTTATTTCAGCTCTTCTTTAAAACGGTAAGGGATGTTATTCTTTCTTATTCATGAAGAGAACTGTTGTTATTCTATTTCTTATTATTCTGTTGGAATAACCTGTATACGCGGTCTACCCTATTCTTGGTGACATTCTCCTATTATTCTGTTGGAACATCCTGTCTGTGTGTTTTACACCGGACCTGGTTCCGTTTTTATTATTATTCTGTTGGAACATCCTGTCTGTGTATTTTACACCGGACCTGGTTCCGTCTTGTTATTATTCTGTTGGAACATCCTGTCTGTGTATTTTACTCCGGATCTGGTTCCATTATTTATTATTCTGTCGGAATATCCTGTCTGTGCGTTTACGCCGGACCTGGTTCCATTATTTATTATTCTGTCAGAATATCCTGTCCGTGCGTTTACGTCGGACCTGATTCCATTATTTATTATTCTATCGGAATATCCTGTCTGTGCGTTTACGCCGGACCTGGTTCTATTATTTATTATTCTGTTGGAATAACCTGTCTGTGCGGTCTATCGCATGCATGGTGATTTCTTTTGTTATTCCATTCTTTATTATACTCAGTTGGTTAAGTTTTGACTTCTGTACTCCATGAAATTTGTGGAATATCCTTGACATTTGCACTTCATCTAGTATCTATTCATGAAAATATTCTCCTGATCATTCTTGAATTTTACCACAAAGTAGTATCATGTTGACAATTTGGACGTTGTTAATTCTTGGATAAATTAATTCTTGAACTTGTTTTATTGAATTCTTATATCATTGTCATCATCCTCATATTTATATTCTGTTGAAAGTCATCTGTGGCCTGTAGTGCATAGATGGACTTGGTATGATTATGACCAGGGATTATTCGGTGTAATCATGACCGTAATGTTACGAATGATGTGGTAAAAGTCCTCATTGGCCCGTAGTGCATTGATGGACAGTTGTTGGCATGATCATGACCATTAATGAATATACGAATATCCTTGGCCGTAGTTCAGGGGTGATTCGATGATGTGGATTATTTTATTAAGCTGAGTCTCAGCGATCACAGTGTTGGAAAATCTTTTAAATCATAAAAGATAGTAGAGTTTATTTTCTACTTGACTCTTTTAATGGATTGCTTGTTCCGCTGCAGTTAAACTTGATGTCTATTATATTTTATCAGTTTAACATTGTTGAAGGCTAATGATAATTTATTCTGCATTATCTTAGTCATAATATTTCTTACTGGGCTAGTTGAGCTCACCCTTTCTTTCACTGTTCTCTTCAGAAAATGAGAACGTAGCTGGGACAAGTCGGGGAACGGAGTGATGGTCCGAATGATAGTATTAGTTAGTAGTCCTCACTATTCTATGTAATGGTGTGTTAATAAATGTAATGAGGACTCCTTTTGAGTATGAATACTCTCTAGAAGATAATATTTGTATTCAAACTCACAGTTTATGTTTTGTCGTATTGTACACGACAGTTGTATTAGTAAGTTATATTTGTATTCTGTACTATGTATCTGACAACCCAAGATGGGTGATGTATACCTAATTTTGGGGGCATCACACCACCCTCACCCCACCCCCACCCCACCTACCCACCCACCCACCCACCCACCCCTTATATTCGTCTCTCTATCTATATTATATATTAATTTCATTTTTAAAAATTTTTGTTTAAAAGTCAAAACATCTTAAAATGGTTAATATGGTTTTTAACCATAACCATATGGTTCCAACCCACATTATCCATATTAAAAATAGTTAATATGGTTTTAGTTCTTAAATAGTTGGTTAACTATATTTTAAAAATTAAAACCAACTCATAACCATATTTTATCAAGTCTACGTATAACCTATTTATTGGTATAATATATAAATATTTAGTATGCAATATGTTAATGATTTTCTGAAAAATAATGAATTGATGAATTCATGCACATGCGTTAACGTACTGCAAAAGAACTAATTATTGATGGAATAAGTAGCATACAGATTCAATCCATGATTTTGGAATTTCAGAAAAACTAATTATCCATTGTGCACATAATATATTCTTTTGATGGTATATATTAATTCACCTTTTACATGAAACCATCAATAAGTAATATACAAGTTTTGCATATATATTTTTTAGTCATTATGACTATATGGTATTATTATGCCCAAGTTAGAATTAATTTGATTACTTTATATATAATCAATTCATGTTCATTACTATATATCCTAATTTAAGATTCTAGAACGTGATGTGATATATTATTAGGGTTTTTAAGTTGTTATATGTAAATTATAAATAATGTTAATGTTCAAACTTAATTAATATGTTGTTTAAAAAAATGAGTTTGATTATAATAATTTATATGTATGAGTGACTCTTTTATTGTTAAAATTAATAATCAACCCAACGGATGGTTATTAATTATAACAATTAAAGATTAAGAAAAAGTCACATAATGTTACACTTAATAAATGAAGATTTTAATTTTTATCCAATGAAAAAATTAGAATTAAAATTTATTAAATAGAATTTTATTGCAAAAGTTATTTCGTTTTTGTCTAACGGTGATGCGTGAATAAATGTGTTGTGTATTATTTTATAGGGGATGTTATTAGCATATTATTAATTGGACCAACGAAAGATTGATAATTATGCACCAACATCTCATTAAAATCTATTTTTTGGGTGTTATAAATAATTTTTATGTAACTAACTGTTTGCCCTACAATTGGTTTTATTATGATTAATTATTAATTATTATTGTACATTGTGAATTTTTTTTAGTTGTTTGTAAGCATGCTTATGAGCTTGATTATATTTCAGCATAGACCCTAATTAGCATTTTTGGGTATCTCTCTACAATTGAAGCCTTGAATGGAACTAATTTTACTGTTCGGAAAGAGCAAGTAAAAAAAAAAATTATTCTTGGCATTGTGAATTTGGACTATGCATTACGAGTGTATTCTCCTGCTCCACTTACAGTTACTAGCTAAATTGAGCAAAAGTGGGAGCGATCCAACCGCATGTCCCTTATGATTATGAAAAACTCTATCACGACAGCCATTCGAGGAGCCATTCCTGACTTTGAGAATGCTAAATAGTACTTAACTTCGGTCGAGGAACAATTTAAGGGTTCTTCTAAAACTCACACAAGTACTCTTATTTTGAAAATACTCACTATTAGGTATGATGGGGTTAGTGGAGTGCCTGAGCACATTATGATGATGAACGACACGATCTTTAAATTAAAGGGTATGAACATGGCGATTTTTGAGGGTTTTCTTGTTCACTTTATTATGATTTCTCTTCCTACACAGTTTGATCCATTTAAGATCAATTATAACACGCACGAAAAGTGAAAGATGAGCGAGTTAATCGTCATGTGCGTCAAATAAGAAGAAAGGCTTAAGATTGAAAAAATCTAGTGTTGCTTATTTGACTACCATGGGCTTCCATAAGAAGAAGGCTCATAAAAAATGGCAAAGGTTTTTAAGAATAAAGATAAGTCAATTTTTACCAAAATAAATAAGGTAAATAACTTATGAATCCTTTCTAATTGATGTTCCTTGTAATACATGGTGGCTTAACACTGGTGATATGGTTCACATTATTAGTTCATTGCAAGGATTCCTTTCAAAGAAGACACTCCAAAAGGGGGAAAGAACCATTAAAGTTGGCAATGAAGAGTCTATACAAGTTGAAACTGTAAGAACTCTTCCTTTAGTTTTGGAGAATGGTTTCACCTTGTATTTATATGATACTCTTTATGTTCCCAGTATGACACGAAATTTAATTTATGTATCTACACTTGATGTTCATGATTTTTCTTTTAAGTTTGGGAATAATAAAATAATTATTTATCATTACTCATGTTATTGGTTCTGGCTCTTTAGAGGGAAACCTTTATAAGATAAATTTAGATAATGTCTTTGTTGAATCCTTATTAATATTGAATGTGATAGAAAGTACCTCTAAAAGTGCAAATAAGAGAAAAACTAGATAATGAGGATTTTTCAAAATTGTGGCATAAACGTGTAGGCCATATTTCAATAGATAGGATGCAACGTCTTATAAAGGATGAAATTATTTATTCACTAGATTTTATTGATCTTGACCATTGTATTAAATGTATAAAAGGAAAATTTGTGAAAGAAAATACGAAAGGAGCTACTAGAAGTGGTGCACTTCTTGAGGTGATTCACGCTAATATATGTGGACCATTCTCCTAGAATTAGTGGATACAAATCTTTTATTACGTTCATTAATGACTATTCTCGTTATACTTATGTCTACCTGATTAATGAAAAATCTGAATCACTAAATATGTTTAAAATTTTCAAGGCTGAAGTTGAAAATCAACTTGACCAAAAAATTAAAGTAGTGAGATTAGATAGAGGTGGAGAGTATTTGAAACAACCCGGGTCAAATCCCGAGTCCGGAATAAATCTCGGGTCAAATTCCAAGTTCGAATCGAATCAAATCCATCAAAATAAGGCCTCAAACCACTGGCCCAATAGTATCTTCTTGGGTCATCTTAGCCCACCACAGGCTCCCAAAAGGTCATGACTTGAAGGTACTATTAGTAGTAACTTATTTCCTTATATGCAGACAAATTTTTCCCTTGTCTTTCGATATGGGACTGGGGTGTTACAAACTCCCCCGCTTAAATTTTTGACATCCCCGTCAGAACCGATCACACACACGACCCAAAGATCTTTGCCTCTCTAGCCATTGTGGGATAATACCGGCTGGCTTCGTGTCCTCACCTCCGGACCTCCATCTCTCCATTGTGGGATAATACCACCAGCCTTCGTGTCCCCACCTCCGGTAACCCGATCGGATAATCTGACCCGAGCTTTCGAGAGTCGGCTCTGATACCATATGAAACAACCCGGGTCAAATCCCGAGTCCGGAACAAATCTCGGGTCAAATCCCAATTCCGAATCGAATCAAATCCATCAAAATAAGGCCTCAAATCACTGGCCCAATAGTATCTTCTTGGGTCATCTTAGCCCACCACAGGCTCCCAAAAGGTCATGACTTGAAGGTACTATTGGTAGTAACTTATTTCCTTATATGTAGACAAATTTTTTCCCTATCTTTCTATATGGGACTGGGGTGTTACAGTATTACGGTAAACACTCCGATACAGGTCATAGTTCTGGTCCATTTACCTTATTTTTTCAAGAACATGACATCGTTACCCATTATACAATGTCTAGTACACCGCAGAAGAATGAGGTAGCTGAGAGGCGAAATCGTAACTTTATGGATATGGTACGTAGTATGTATTGCAATTCCAACTTACCTATATTTTTGTGGACTGAGGCATTAATTATGACAACTTACCTATATTATGGTACGTAGGAGTATCCCTAACACACCTTATGAAATTTGGACAGGTAGGAAACCTAGTTTAAAATACTTATTACGAGTATGGAGCTGTTCAGCTAAGGCTAAGATTTTTAATACAAAAATAAAGAAACTTGACTATAAAAGTTTCCATTTCATTGGATATCCTGAAAGATCTATGGGTTTTCGATTTTACTGTCCCTCGCATACCATTAGAATTGTTTAGCCTAGGCATACATAATTTTTAGAGAATGATGATTTAAGTGGGGGGGGGGGTGAGCCTAAAAAAATTGATCTTGAATAAAACATGATTTATGTTTCTAATCCTGTAATTCAAGTGGCTGAGGCACAACAACCTCTTATTGAGGCGAATGATGCCCCTGAGATAGCTGAGCCTCCACCTAATGTTGAACCCCACATTATTGAAAATCATACTCCTGAAATTGTGCAACCTTTACGTAGGTCTGAAAGACCTAAAAAGCTTGTTAATTTTGATGATTTTATAACCTATCTTAATAAGATTGACTATGATTCAAGTAAAATTAATAATCCTATCTCCTACAAAGAGACCATTACGAGTGCTCAATCAACTCAATAGCTTGAAGCCATGAATGATGAGTTGAAATCAATGGAGCTTAATAACGTTTGGGATCTTGAAGAATTATCAAAAGGTGTTAAACCTGTTGGTTGCAAGTGGGTCTATAAGACCAAATTAGATCTTAAAGAAAACGTTGAAAGGAATAACGCTCGATTGGTTGCTAAGGGTTTTACTCAAAAGGAAAGTGTGGACTATAATGAAACTTTCTCTCCAGTATTCAGGAAAGATTTATTTAGAATAGTCATGGCTCTAATAGCTCATTATGATTTAGAGTTACATATTATAGATGTTAAAACTGCATTTTTTTAATGGTAACTTGTATGAAAATGTCTATATGGTGCAACCAGAAGGTTTTCTGGTTAAAGGCAAGGAACATATGTCATGTAGACTTAAGAAGTCCATTTATGGGTTAAAACATAGTTCTCGACAATGGTATCTTAAGTTTCACGATGTGATGAGTAATTTTGATTTTAAGAAAAATATAGTGAATTAATGAATATACTTGAAGGTCAGTGGGAGTAAATTTGTTATTCTTGTTTTGTATGTTGATGATATATTACTTGCAAGTAATAGCTTAAACATGTTGTATGAGACCAAACATTTCATTTCAGGAAATTTTGATATGAAAGATCTCGGTGAAGCCTCTTATGTTATAGGTATTGAAATTCATCGAGATAGGTCTAGCGGGATATTAGGATTGTCTCAAAGAGCTTATATTGACAAAGTTCTTAACTAATAATACAACATGCAAAATTGATCCCCTACTGTCTCTCATGTTGTTAAGAGTGACAAATTTGGCTCATATTAATGTCCTAAGAATCAACTTGAACGTGATTAAATGAATCTTATTCCCTATACTTCTGTGGTTGGGAGTCTTATGTATGCTCAAGTTTGTACATGTCCAGATATAGCATATGTAATTTGCATGCTTGGACGTTACCAGTCAAATCCAGATTTGGATCATTGGAAAGCAGCCAAAAAGGTTTTACGCTACTTACAGGGTACTAAGGATTTTGTTAGTTCCTGGGGGCATACAATAGATCTAGAAGGGGGGGGGGGGTTGAATAGATCATTTACAACTTCTATTTTTTCTTTAATCATGTTAAGTGATTAACAGATAATGGATAGAAGAATCAATTCATGCACAACAAAATAGATTAAGATCCCCTTCAACATAGTTCTAATGTTGAGTTAGTTGCAAACAGATATAAAAGTTATACTACTGAATGTAAATGACATAAAGTAAATGACACTAGAGGTTTTAAGTGGTTCAGAGACTAAATGCTGCTACTCCACTCTTCTGTTTCAACAAGCAGGGATTCCACTAAGGATTTGATCAACTTCGAATCACTAAGATTCCTTCAAGACCAGCAGTCTTTGAACACTAGTTCACTAAAAAATCTTCATGACCAGTAGATTTGGAAAATGTAGACTAAGCCCGACTGACTTAGAATCTTTTGTACCCTCCGGTACCCAGCAAGCCCAGCAGACTTGACTTTGGTTTAGTCACTTAGACAAGGACCCTGCAGGCCCTGGTTGCTTGGATGGTTGTTTGTTGTTGTTAAGCTGCTAAGATGACATTTAGCTTGTTTATCTTCTGGTACTTAGCAACTTCTTGTGATCATTAGGCATTCAACATTGGTACTTTGATCACATCTAATAGACTGCTAAGATGTACATTCAGCTTGACATCTTGTTGGTACTTAGCAGTCTGATTCATCCCTTGGTGCTGCTGTTCTTTGTTGTTGATGTTTGTTTTCATCTGATATTTAGCATTGCACATGATCACTGTTGAGGTACTGCTAAGTCTTTTATATCAGCTTGACTTCTTTGGGTACTTAGCAGTCCTTGAACACTGGTTGTCTTGTGCACAGATTCGGCTCTGTATCTTCTTCTCTTTAGCTCAGTGTGTTCATAGCGAATCGTAGAGTGACTCAAGTATTTACTTTCTGATCTGCCACTCTAGTTGTTGTTTTCTTGGCCCTTCGGCTCTCAGTTCATATGCCACTTCTTTGTCATACTCCTTTGTATTGAGTGAAACTTTTTCATTGTAAGACTCTCATTAATTGTGCTTCATTCTTCTGTGGTGGTCTCACTCTCACTAAGACATTTTCTTTGTTAAGCTCTATATGACTTACTTCATCTCAAGTCTACAACTCTATCTTCTTTGAAGCTTCGGCTCTTTATACATTCATCTATCATCTTCCCGTTGCAAAGATGCATTGACCCATCTTTTTTCTTCACGAATAACACCGGCGCTCCCCATGGTGACACACTCGGCTTAATGTATTTCTTGTCTAGTAGCTCTTGCAATTGTACCATCATTTCCTTCATCTCTACCGGAGCCATCCTGTACGGGGCCTTCGATATCGGAGCAGTTCCTGGCGCTAAATCGATAACGAACTCGATCTCTCTATCAGGCGGAAGTCCTGGAAAATCCTCTAGAAATACGTCCGCAAAATCCGTAACAACTGGTATCTCTTCCAATTTCACACCCTTTCTCTGAGTATCGACTATGTAAGCTAAGTACCCTACACAACCTTGACTCAATAACTTCTTGGCCTGCATAATCATCAAACTTCTCGCTTGTCTAGGCGATTTGCTACCATATAAAACTACCTTTGACGGAGTCATAAGGTTTACACATTTCTTTTGGCAATCAATTATTGCTCCATAATTGAATAACCAATCCATTCCCAGTATCACATCAAACTCTCCAAGTTTTATCGGGATCAAATCTACTGTCATAACATTTCCCTTAATATTCACCCTATAATTCTTGTATACGAACTTAACAGGAATCACCTCCTTATTCGCAGCTTCTATGTTTAAAGGGAAATTCAACTCTTCATTAGGCAATTCTAACCTCTTAGCAAATTCATCAGATATAAACGAGCAAGTAGCACTCGAATCAAATAATACATATGCATTTATATCATTGATTGGGATAATACCTGACACAACATCTTTTGATTACACCGCATCCTGCATCGTCATGTTGAAGTTTTTGGCTGTAGGTCATAGCCAACGTACCTCCACTGCCACCTCCCTTGCTTCCCGTTGCCTCTCTAGCTTTCTTCTTAGGGCACTCGCTAGAAAAATGATCCTTTGACCCGCATGTGTAGCAATCATTCTTCTTTGGTTGATGGCAATTTAGAGTAATGTGACTCTCCTGGCCACAATTGAAGCATATCTGCTTACCCCTTAAGCACACGCCAGTGTGATTCTTCCCACATGTAGCACATGCTTCAAACTTCTTTTTCTGTTGGCTACTCTGTTGACTTCCAACACCAACACTTGCATTCCACTTCCTCTTCAAGTTATTATTATGCCCACCACTGCTACCACCATTCCTGCTTTCACTCCCACTCTTCTTCTTTTTCTGCTCCTGAATGTACTTTGTCACAGCCTCGCCTCCACCCTCAGCAATAATCACCTTCTCAAGCACTACAACAAACGTCTTCAACTAAAACATGGAGACTCTGCTGTTCAACCAGAGCTTCAATCCCTGTTCAAATCTTCTCGCCCTGCGCTCATCTGTGTTAACTTGATATTGAACTTTGCTGCATACTCCGACACCGTCATTGTGCCCTGCTTCAGCTATAAGAACTGCACCTCCATCTGATTCTTTGAACTCTCTGGAAAATAGCTCTCGAAAAATATTTCCTTGAACCTATCCCAGGCCATCACTCCCTGACCTCCTTGGGTTTTATTGGCTTGCCACCAATAATTGGCCTCTACTTTCAACATAAATGTTGCAAAAGAAGTCTTTTGGTCCTCACCAACTCTAGCAACATCAAAAACTTTCTCTATTTCCATGATCCAGGTCTGTGTCTCAACCAGATTCATGGACCCACGGAATTTTGGTGGTCCAACCGCCTTGAAATCCTTAAAAGTCGCAGCTTGGTTCTACGGTTGATTCTGCAGCGCTCCCGTCAATAATGTCACCAGCTGCTGAATTGGGTTAGCATCAACGTTGTTGTTATTAGTAGATCCCTCAGGGGTTCTTTGTCGTGGTTGCCGTCTTAGAGGCATTTTCTGTTAAAAATACACTTAATAGATTATTACTCAATCTTGTAAGTGTTTTTTACTTAACTTGCACATCATAAAAGATCACCACATAACACATAACATCTTGAATAAATATTAACTTTTATTCATTCATCATCTTTTAAAAACATAATAATGATAGCATCCCTGCTATTTACATCACTTTCCTGAACTACTAAAGTTTCAGGATAACATCATCATCATATCCTATTAGTTACATAATACTTGGGATTTTCATCTTATTTATTATATCATTAATCACACAACAAATACATTCATTACGATGTCCTACTAAAATGCTGCATAGCCTTACGACGCTCCTCTTCCATAATACGAAACATTGTTCTACGATCTAACATATACCATGGCAGCATTTCGAACTGAGTCAGATAGTACATGACTCGGTCTTGAGCTCGGTTTATCACAGTGTTGAACACACCATTCATCTCCTTCATCTTGATCTTCTTTGCTTGTACCTCTCACTCTGCTACCTCTTCACGCTGAGAAGCTTTCTCATACGCATCTTCGACTCTTGGTCTCTTGGCGGATTCTTCTTTCAAGTTATCCTTCAGCTTCGCGATCTCCTCCATCAGCTACTCACTCTCCCCCTCTGTGTGAATCAGCTTCCATTCAACATTACTCAGATGTTCGTCAAGATCCCGGATCTCATCGTCCTTCTGCGCCATCGAAGTCTGACTTTCAGCTACTAGCTCCTCCAACTCCTCGACTCTATCTTGAAGCTCAATGTTGCGGTCGTATACTTCGTCATACATATGAGCTGCGATAGAGTTTGGTGGAAACTCTTCCTCCTCCTCATCCTCATCTATCTGTGGCAACTCAACGAGGTCTTCCTCATCCGTCTCTACCACATCCTTCTCATCAAGTATGCCCTCCTGCTCAACCACTATGACCAACGGAGATGACTCCCTTGGCAGCAGTTGTTCCTAGACCACCTGAATATCTCGAAGCTCCTACTCTCTAGACGTCTGAGGTCCCTCCTCCCTAGCCTGACTAGATTCTCACAATAGTCATCCTGACAACAAAATTTTCACTATTCGACACTCACTAGCACATAAGTTGTAACCACATAAGCACATAAAGTGTTTTATTATTTCTTTCTTAAAACTCAATAAGAGTTTATCACCGCTATCTTTTCAAATGTTACTTCCTAAGGTTTTTCCCCCACTTAAGGTTCATAACCTAAAGCTTTGATACCAACCTGTGACACCCCCAAATCTGGGTACTTTATTTCCACAAGATTTGGTGTTCACTTTCCATTCATTCATTTCTAACTACCCAAATATAATAAAATTTAAACAATAAATCTTCCCATTAAAGGGTTACATACTTAATCAATAAAACTCCCAGGTTATCTAACCTTTAAAACATTCATCAAATGCGGAAAAATAAATAATTACATCTCATAATTAAAACAAAGTCTGACAATATAAAAGTCAATAAATTTACAAGTCTTTAACACTTGTTCATTTTTCCTTTCCCTTTGCTAGTGGTAGGTTCATCGACCTTCTCAACTTTAGCTGTAATGGTTATATAAGCAAGAGTCAGCAAAATAAATGCTCACTTGAAATGACAATGAATAATAACAACATAATAACTGCCAATGAATAAGCTCAATAGAACTGAATGATATTCTCTATCATTGATAATCAAAAACTGAAATAAGAATTTGAAATATATCTGAGGGTCACAAGACCACGAACTATGTCCAAGGTTATAAGTATTCTTTCAACTTAAACCTAAACAATTATGAGACTGTAGGGACTCCCCGTACTTAGGGTGATCAGCCCTTCGTGCCATATATTGTGCACAAACATCTAAACGCTTCACGTAAATAATCCCCTATAATAGGGTTCTTCTTCTCAGTTTTAGAGTACAAGTCTGCGCCAAAGTAAGTTCGGTTAGGATAAGCTTCAAGGGTAATTTAGGGTTTAACGATCATTAACTAAGAAATTAGTTGAATCAATAAAGTTTGATATCATTTCAAATGTTCGATAACAAAATGATATGGAATAGTCATAAATCATAGGTGAATCAACATTATATGTCGAAATCATGCTTAGAAATGAACTAGAAAGCATAAGCATTTAATATTATAATAAACCTTGCTTAAACAATATTAAGCTAAGGCTATAATCTTGCCTAATAAATGAATTGAGTTATTGAACATGCATAATTAATAACAAGTTGAGAAACTAAACTTGCTCATCATAAGAATAATGGAATTCAGAAGTTTGCACAATAAGAAACACGTTAAAGATAGGAAACCTTCTCAAAATAAGAGTTAGGTTAAAGAGCTTGCATGAATATAATTAAGTTATATAAGTAGGATTATGAACTTGCTCAATATAAAAGTAAGGATCAGAAACTTGCGTAAAGTAAGTGAGATAGGATAACTCAATTAGAGATTAGAGTTCAGAAACTTGCCTTGTGCGTAAGCTATTAAATTACAACTCATGTTCACCTACACATATTATTAGAATCACAACATCTATTAGGTATACCAACATTAACCTTACAAGTTAAATCCCATTTTAGTTGAACTTGTTATTTTAGTACAAGTTCCAATCACTAGCACTATACACAACTCTGAAATCACAAGTCTTAACATTATAACACTTAATCATCATCTTTAAACTTTAACAAATCACAACGTAAAGTTTTCACAACTTACTAATTTTACAACTTTGAAATGATCAAATACATGTTAACAACCTGTTATAGCGTCTTTGTTACATGCTCACCACATTGTCATTTTCATTAGACTAGGTTATATTAGGTTTTAAAAACTGAACAATCAACAAGGCATCACTATCACTGTTCTAGCTATGGCACAGCTGCGCCGTTTACAACTCTAGAACCAGCGCAGCTGCGCCGTTTCTGCCTTTGACACCAGCGTAGCTGCGCAGACAGAAACTTCGCAGACTATTTTCTTGCTCTGTTCAGGCCCAAAACTCACAAACTTCACCAATTAAGCAGCAAATTACATACACCCAAATAATATAGGCTTCATATAAATATTACCCATCATATATACACTGATTTAGAACAACTAAACAATTAAAACAACCAATCCAACAGAATTAAAACCATGTTCATGCTTAAAACTCCAATTTTTACGTTTTTAGTGAATTCAATCACTATGGCTTCATTTTTCAACCAAAACAGTTCATTCAAATCACATTCTTTTCATTTCTTTGTGAATTAACACATTCAAGAATCAATTTACAATTTAATTCACGAATCAACTATCAATTTTGGACTCCAACAAGCCATATTCATACACACACTCGCTGTAATCAATTTCTTTTCTTTTTGAACATGCTTTCCTAAATTAATATACAAAATCCGCGTCTAGATGTTAGTTATAACATCACAATGGCATATAAGCACAATCAATCACTTAATACATCAAAAGTTCATCAAGAATTGCACTATAGTAAGTTTGAAAAACAATTTTGTTTACAGTGAAACCCAAGAACACTATTCCATTTAGCAAAAAAAAAAAGAACACTATTCCTTCAATTAAATTCTATATTGTTGATTTAATTCTACATATAACAATAATCATCTAAATAACAACTTCTATTCTCACAAATCATCAACTAAAACTCAATTACAGAGAATTTTATGAAACTCAAGAATACATAAAACTTTTCATATATATAGGAACTAAAACTTTAGAAATTAAAATTATACCTTCACTTTGCTTGTTTAACAAACAAGAATGATTAGTTAGCTCTTTGATTTCTTAAACTTCTTCCTTCAAATTCACAAACGTTTCTCTTTTTCTCTCTTCTTTCTCTTCTTTGTTTTCTTCTTTCTTTAGCCTTAGGCTTAAACCAAAACTTAACGTAAAAATAATCAGATGCAACTTAAAAATAAAACGTATAAAAACTGTCATAATAATAACTCTACTAATTATGTATCAGTTATTTTTTTTTAAAATTCAAAAGCCATAAGTCCTTGTTTGGCAAAACACTTTTAAAAATAAAGACTTAATATTCCTTAAGCCTTGTTTGGTAAACCCATTTAAAACTCTTTTAATTTATTGTAATAATTTATTTATACTATAGTTTATTATCCCACATTATTTACTTGAATTTTCATATCCAAATTTAATTAAATAAAAGCTAATAACAACTTATTAAATCAATTTGCCACTTAACCCAATTACCACAAAATTATAATTTTTATTATAACTTTATTTAATAAATTAACACATCACTTTAATTACTAAATTAAATTAAAACAATATTATAGAAATTCATATAATCCTTATCAACTCTCTAATTAAATTATTAAATTAAATTAGAATATTATCTCATAAAATTTAATTCATCACTCTTTTATTTTAATTAATTTCAAAGTATGAAATTTCCAATTATCATCTTAATTAACATATTACCTTAATTAAGTTAATTCCTACAACTCATGAATTATTTATTTAACTAATAAATAATCCAACAAATATTTACTTAACAACAACACATTGATTAAAATATTTATTTAATTCCATAAATATTTGAAATTACAAATAAAATTCTGGATTGTTACATTATTATCTCTTTACAAGGATTCTGTCCCCAGAATCACAACTCAAACAATTAATTCGTCACATTCTTCCCTCCTTACAAGGATTTTGTTCCCAGAATCGAAGACACAGATTAAACAAATAACTCAGGATAGTTCTTCATCATTTTATCTTCGAGTTCCCACGTAGCTTCTTCGGCATTGTGGTTCCTCCATATCACCTTCACGGAAGGTATCACCTTATTCCTGAGCACTTGTTCTTTACTGTAAACTATCTGGGTAGGAATCTCCTCATAAGACAAGTCCTTATCGAACTTTAACGGTTCATACTCGTTCACATGCTTGTAATCGGGAGGTAGAGCTACCTCGTAAGCCACTTCACCTACTCTTTGCAACACCTCAAAGGGTCTAATAAACCTTGGGCTTAGCTTTCCTTTCTTACCAAAACGAATCTTTCCCTTCCAAGGAGAAATTTTTAGAAAAACAAAATTTTCTACATCAAATTTGCGATCTTGCCTGTGTTGATCAGTATACTTCCTTTCTATCAGTTCCAATCTTGCCCTGATAAGTTTGATAACCTCGACAGTCTGCTGTACCAGTTCCGATCCTAACAGTTGACGTTCACCAATTTCATCCCAGCACATAGGAGTTCTGCACTTCCTGCCGTACAATACTTCGTAAGGCGGCATGCCAATGCTCGCGTGGTAACTGTTGTTGTAGGCGAATTCTGCCAGTGGTAAATGATCATCCCAGTTCCCTTTAAAAACTATGATGCATGCTCTGAGCATATCTTCCAACGGCTGGATTGTTCGTTCGCTTTGGCCGTCTATTTGAGGATGGTACGCCGTACTCATTCTCAACTGTGTTCCCATGCATTCTTGTGTCTTCTAGAAATTTGACGTGAATCTCGGATCTCTGTCTGACAAAATTGACACTGGAAATCCATGTCTCGAAACGATCTCCTTGACGTACAACTTTGCCAACTGATCCAGATTAAATCTAATCTTTATTGGCAAAAAGTGTGCGAATTTCGTCAGTCTATCCACTATCACCCAAATCGCATCGTATCCTTTCTGAGTAGTTGGAAGACCTACCACAAAATCCATTGTGATATGCTCCCACTTCTATTATGGTATTTTCAACGGCTGGAGTAACCCGTTTGGTCTCTGATGTTCGGCCTTGACTATTTGACACATCAAGCATTTCGCGACACATTCTGCAACATCTCTTTTCATATTCGGCCATCGAAAATGCCATCGCAAATCTTTATACATCTTCGTACTTCCCGGATGAATTGAATATCTTGAGTTATGAGCTTCAATCAAGATTTATTCTTTTATTTTCGTTACCGCTAGAACCCAAATTCTTCCTTTAAACCTTAGTAGTCCTTCGACATCGATCTTGAACTTCACCTCACTACCTTCAGCCACTATTTCTTTGTTTTTTCCACATTCTTCATCTTGAAGTTGAGGGTTCTTTACTTTGTCCACTAAAGTTGCACTGTAAGACCCCAACTTATTAATGAATAAAATCAAATTTTCTTTAATTATTATTGTGAATAATAAGGTGTCAATTTGATATAATATTTTGGTTATGGCTGAAATTTGCAAATTTTACAAAATAAACAAGTGGTTATAAAATATTCATTGTTGTCGGGGAATATTCGTTTGGTCGTGGAATATTCTTTCTGTCGAGAAATATTCGTACGACGGCGCAGCCATTTGTGGGTCCCATAATAGAATAACTGTCGGATGAAAAAAATGACAAAATTGAGTTTTTATAAATAACGGCGTAGTTGTTACCGTTAACACTGTTGGAATACCCGATGGTTAAAATACAGTAATACGCGTGGTTGCACAGTAGCACACGGTTTTGCACAGTATTTTTGAATTATTGATCTGTACGTAAGAAGGCAGTACTCAATAATTGTTATAGTAGTTACTGTTCAATATTTTATTTTATTGATTCAATAATTGCTTCGTTGATATTTTATATTATTGTTGTTTCAATAATTGTTACTTCACAGTATTTCCCATTATCAGATCAATAATTCATATTATTTGAATAATATTATTAGATAACATTATTGGCAATGTCTAGAAAGTTCTGTCTAAGGAGAGGTTTGGTCACCTAATTGCGCGCCAGTAAGGAGAAATCCTTATTGGAAAACCTCATCTTTCTTGGGAACGGCCTGGTTGTCATGATTGTGATTCTGTAATATTATTTGTGAATAATTAATTATTGATTTATATGATAAGGAAATATTTATTTGATGTAGATATAAATGATAGATTTATTTATGTGGTTATTATTGAAGGAGTTAATGTTGAGGTGTTTTATCAGTATTTCTGTCGGAATGGAGGTATTAAAAATCAAATCAGTATTTTTTAGATATATTGCGTGAGTTATAATTTTTAATCCGACCGTTGGATCGTTGTGATTTTTGGATATGTTATACATATATAAGTTGAGTATATGTCCACAAATTTTGAACCGTTAAAAATGAACGTATGATTTGTTATGAATTTTAAGAGGTGACTGATTCAGAAATTAGATTTATAAATAATTTTGGTGGAAAATTCTAGAATTGAGTGGGCCCCACTTATGGTTGATGAAGAAATGTGCTGAATTTTATTTCAAATGTGGTGGGTGGTAATAGTAGCAGGTAAAGCCTGATGGTTGTAGGTCAAGTCTGCTTCGGCGTGCTAATATTTTCCTATAAATAGAGGGCTAAGTTAGAATTAAAAATCACACCAGAAACATAAGCTTTCTCTCTTTCTCTCTC
The DNA here is from genome assembly GCA_016801055.1 of Panax notoginseng. Taxonomy (NCBI): domain Eukaryota; kingdom Viridiplantae; phylum Streptophyta; class Magnoliopsida; order Apiales; family Araliaceae; genus Panax; species Panax notoginseng. The sequence goes on along the minus strand of CM029023.1, from coordinate 107,694,391 downwards.
TATATTCTTGAGCGTATTTTAGTGAGTATTTTGATACTTTGAGAGTTGCTATTCAGTGCAAGTTTCTGTCAGTACTATATCTAAAATTCAGTCAGAAGTACGATTATTCTGAGGTAAGGGATGTTATTTTTTTTGTAAATGATATTATTTCTTTCAATATCATTATGCCAAAATATTGGTTTGAACTTTTTATCAAATTTAGAACTTTTTATGTCGGGGTTACTATTCACGTATACGGCACTATTCCTATTCACGAATACGATGCTATTCATCGAAAAATGAAATTTTTTTCTTTTTATCCAAGATGACTATTATGGTTACTATCTTTGATTGTATCCATGTTTTGATCATTATTTTTGAATTCTGCTTCGAAATTGATTATTTCGGAGTATTATTGAACTTGGATAAACTCTAATACGAATCCCTAATATTTATTCTTTTATCTCACTGGATTCGTTTTCTTTAAGATATTTTCCATCATCCTCAGTCCTAAATGATGATATTACTGAATATCTTCGGCCTGTAGTGCAATGATGAATGATTACCTGATGAATATCTTTGGTCCGTAGTGTAAAGATGAACAAGTGTTGAGATGAACATGACCAACTGAGTATTATTCTTGAATTTTACTCCACAAAATAGTATCATGTTGACAATTTAGACGTTATTGATTTATGGATAAATTAAATTATAAATCTTTAAAATTTATCCTTGAACTTGTTTAATTGAATTATTATATCATTGTCATCATCCTCATGTTTATATTCTGTTGAAAGTCATCTGTGGCCTGTAGTGCATAGATGGACTTGGTATGGTTATGAGATCAGGGATTATTCGGTATAATCATGACCGTAATATTACAAATGATGTGGTAAAAGTCCTCATTGGCCCGTAGTGCATTGATGGATAATTTTTGGTATGATTATGGCCATGGATTCTCTTCGGCCAAGGGTGTAAAGATGAATTATTTTATGGCATGATCATGACCGTTGATGAAAATACGATTATCTTTGGCCCGTAGTGCAGGGATGATTCGATGATGTGGATTATTTATTAAGCTGAATTTCAGCAATAAAATTGATGATAAATCTTTTAAATCATAGAAGATAATAGGTTTTATGCTCTACTTGACTCTTCTAATGGATTGTTTTTTTCCGCTGCAGTTGTTGATCTAAAACTTGTTGTCTATTATATTTTATCAGATTTTTCCCTGTTGAAGACTAATGATAATTTGTTGTACATTATCTTAGTCATAATATTTCTTACTGGGCTAGTTGAGCTCACCCTTTCTTTCACTGTTCTCTTCAGGAAATGAGAATATAGCTAGGACTAGTCGGGGAATAGATTGACGGTCCAGATGGTTGTATTAGTAGTCCTCACTATTCTATGAAATAGTGTGATAATTGTAACGAGAACTCCTTTTGAGTTTGTATACTCTCTAGTAGACAATATTTGTATTCAAACTCACAGTATATGTGTTGTCGTACTGCACGACAATTGTATTACTGAAGTTGTATTTGTTTCTGTACCATGTATTTGGCAACTCAGAATGGGTGATGTATACCTATTTTGGGGGCATCACAGTTGGTATCAAAGCTTAGGGATATGATCCTTGGCTGAAATGTGAGACAAGAACTAGGAGGGGAGAGACGGGAAATTCCTTCGCTAGTATGACCTGACTAAGTTTATTTGGTATTTGTTTGGTCGGTCAGAATATAGGGATAATATGTTGCATGTCAATTAACCCTTGTTTTGTGACAGTATTTAAAAATGACATCCGAAAATGTTGAGAATAGCAATGGAGCACAGGAGACCGTTGAGTCACCACAGAACAATACTCAGGATAATGTGCATCAGGAAGCCAACAATCCTCAGGTGAACAACAGCACCGACCAAATGACGAACGACGGTACGTTTAGGAGCTTTTTAGAATTCATGCAATACCAAACGAGAGAGACTTCTGTTCATAATGCAGGTGGAAACACTGGCAACCTGGTTGGCCACCGCTAAGCAGTTCAAGGAGCTATGACCACCGGAGTTTTTGAAAAAGCCAGAACCACTTAAGGCAGAGACATGGATAAAGCAGATCACCAAGATATTTGATGTCTTGAAATGCTCAGAGGAGCAAAAGGTTCCATTCGCCACCTTTATGTTGCGTGAAGAAGCAGATCATTGGTGGGAATCTGTAAAACGTACCCAGCCTGACGCACTCAAGATGTCTTGGGAGAAGTTCCAAGAATTGTTCAACGACAAGTACTTTCCCGAAAGTATTCGTCACATGAAGGAAGTGGAATTCATCAAGCTGGAGCAAAATAATATGACCGTGTCGCAGTACGAAGCTAAGTTTGCCGAGTTGTCCCGGTTTGCGTCCCACTTAGTTGATAACGAGGAGAGAATGACGCGGATGTTTCTAAGAGGTTTGAAACTCGAGATACGTCAACACCTAATTTCTTACAAACTGTGTTTGTATTCAGATGTTGTAAATATGGCTCAATTATTGGAGCGCGATAACGAGTTAACCCAACCAAGAGAAAGCAACCGAAAAAATGATAATACCAGTGGTAGCAGTCATCGAAGCGGTGACAACAATCGTGGAGGAAATTATCATGCCAAGAATGGTAACCACTTCGGTGGTAATCATGGCCAAGATAATAGAAGTGGAAATTTCAAGAAGAGGAGGTTCAATAATGATGGAAAGACAGCAACACCAGCACCCGTTTCAAAAGAAGAAGAACGACCACCGGTCGTATGTTTCAAATGCGGACAGGAGGGACACATCCGTCCAAACTGTACGTAGCAACCCAAAGTGTGTTTTAATTGCGGAAGAAAAGGTCACCTAGCTCAATTTTGTCCTGTAGTGAAGTCAAGTCCAGCAGGGATAGTGATGCCAAAGGATGTCCCAAACAAGTCAAAGTCGGTAGTTTAAGTAAGAGCGTTTGTCGATGAACCCGAACGAAGTTATCACGGGTAAGTTAATCATAAACTCTTGCGAAGTTTATACCTTATTCAATACCGGTTCTACATATTCTTTTATTTCTCCTACTTGCGCTCAACGTTTAAACTTGACCCCAGTATAAAACCCATTTCTAAAACCCTTAAAATATTTCTTCACCTAAAACGAACGTATTATGCGCTGAAGACGTTGGCTCGAGCTATTGAAGATTACAATTATACCATTTAATACCATCGAGGGAAAAGCGAACGTGGTAGCTGACGCGAAGATCATATGCATTTACGAGTGCGAATATACGAACCTACGTGAAGATAGCAAATATACGATTAGAACCGACTTTAAATCGATAAAGTTAAAGCCGCTCAAGCTACAGACTCAGAGCTGATGAATGTAAAGAAGAAGGTTCAAGAGGGCGTTATTCTAGGAGCAAGAGTCGGTGAAGAGAGGAAATCTCAACTCTAAATTTTATTGGTCTATTTAAAATCCTCAATCGAGTAGCACTACAAAAAAATAGGCCTTTAGCAACGATTTTTCGGGTAACGACTTTATAAGTCGTTGCTAAAAGTATATGTTTAGCAACGAAATTTGTCATTCGTTGCAGATTGTGTCAGGCTTTCACTTTTTACAACAAAATTCATAAGTCGTTGCAAAATTTCGTTGCTAATATATTGGCGGGAAAAAAATTTGTTAGAAATTCGTTGCAAAATTTTCGGCCACTTGATTTCCCGTCATCGTGGGCAACGAAAGTTTTTTTGTTGCTAAAAATGGGGCTTTAGCAACGATTTTTTAGGCAACGAATTTATAAGTCGTTGCTAAAAGTGTATGTTTAGCAACGAAACTTATCCTTCGTTGCAGATTGTGTCAGGCTTTCACTTTTTGAAACGAAATTCATAAGTAGTTGCAAAATTTGGAAACAAAATTCGTTGCAAAATTTCTAACTACTTGATTTCTCCTCATCGTGGGCAACGAAAGTTTTTTTGTTGCTATATTTCGTTGCCTAATATGGACCACATTTATTGGCAACAATTTTTATTTTCGTTGCATATTTTATACAACTTTTTGCAAGGACTATTAAAATGTTTTAAATTAAGATAATAATAATAAAATAATAATAATAATAATAATAATAATAATAATAATAATAATAATAACAATAATAATAATAATAATAATAATAATAACAGCCATAATAATAATAATATTACTAATAATAATAATAACAACAACAATAATAATAACATACGTTTGGATAAACTTGTTAAGTTAAACAATTAAAATTCTAAATAAATTGCAACTCAGACATATGACTTAACAACAGAAAATTGAAGCCTTAGAAACCAAGGAATTCTATAATGGTGGAACCATTCATCTTACATCAGACATTATAGAAATGCCAACGGTGTTTCATAATAACGAAAGCAATTATTATTATTATTATTATTATTATTATTATTACATTTATATATATATATATATATATATATATATATATATATATGGTAATAGAATTTATCTAATACACAAAAAATATAACATAAGAAGCAAAAATATCACAACTAGGTTTCAAATCTAAGACCTATGGGTTATTAGGCTATTAAGCTACCATTGAGCCATTTTAATTTATTAGTTAACTAAACTACTGCTATAACTTTTAGCGAGAGACAGTGTAGCACATGATCAAATGAGGGGCAAATTAGTAATTTCTTATGTCGCTACAACCTGTAGCGACTGGGAAAAATCCATTTCAATCCGTGCCATCCAATGTTGCGATCAACGGTATAGATTATGGTTGTTGAAATAGTACATGTGACAACCGATTGCCAAACATGTTAGTTCCGGGCCTCTGACCTAAATAAACTCAACCTCATCAAACCTGATTATTATATCTATGCTTCCCAATGTTTCCTATTTCTAGATAGAAGTAGGATATACTTACAAGTACTCCCTCACTTAGAGAATGAAAGTGATGATTAATTTTATGCGAATTTTAAAAAAATGTCAAATTATAAAATTAGTCATATTTAAATTCTCATCTAATTGCATATTTTTTTATACATGAATAGTGATATTATATAAATATGTATAAATAATAAAAATATGACATTTAATACTAAGGATATGACGCATAAATTATTGTAAAAAAATAGATTATTTAATATAAGTAAATATTTAACTTGAGATTACGTAAAATAATAAGAAATTTTATCATTAGACGGAAGGAGTAACTTAAATCATGAACATATTTTTAAGTCCAAAAATAAAACATAAAAAGAAGAATAGTAATGGTATACCGCTAGCTATTTCTAGTTCTCCATTTACCTTATTTCCAAATATATTATAAAATTAAATTATAATACTATTAGTTCTAAGAGAAAACATAAAAGATGAAATTTTTTTTATTATGTTTTATGAACTAAAACAAAATAAAGTTATTTAAAAATAACTTATAAGTCATTCCTAATAAGTTAGTTTGACCCATATTAATGTAATATAAATTTTATCCCTATTTTACTTAAATTTTTTTAAAAAAGCGAATTTGTAAAAAAGAATAGTAAGATGCAACGTCACTTTAATTGGCGTTAAAATTTTTATTTTTATGTTTTTATAGCTGAAGTCTTATATACTCCTTCATTTCCAACGCCGATGACAGAGAATAAACATAAAAAAATATTGATGTTTATAAACAAGTACAAGAGATCAAAGAAATTAAAAAAAAAAAGATTCCAACGTCAGTTAAAGTGATGTTACATCTTACTCTCTTTTTTACAAATTTGCTTTATAAAAAAATTTTAAAAAAATTACAATGCCGGTTAGTTTGGCATTGGATCACATTTTTATTTTTTTTCAAATTTCTTTAAAAAAAGAAAATCGTTTTAAAAAAATTTAAGATATTTTTTTTAAATTCGTTTTTAAAAACAATATTTTTTAAAGTGGCGTTGGTTGCCTTTCTGATTTTTAGCCCAAAAAAAATATCTAAAAATTCAATGCCATTTCAAACAGCGTTCAGTAGTTTTTCTAAATTAAATGTGAGAGCTTTTACTCCCAATGGTAGTTGTTGAAGTTTTTATTTTTTAAAAAATATTCGTTTAAAAATAAAATCTTTTTAAAAAAAATTAAAGCTTTTTTTTAAAAAAAATAATTTTTTTTTATTTATAAAAATTGTTCTTAAATTAATTAATTTGGTTAAGAGAGAAAAGCCTATTCCAACAAAATTTGAACAAAATAGATATAATTGAGAAAATTGAATATAATTTAGGCAATTCTGAAAAAAATACTCCAGATCCAACCTTTACCCATTCTTTGTGCTAATATACTTTTGTCTCCGACCCGATCCGATCCGACCCGACCCGACCCAAACTTTTCGTGGCCTCTGCACAGCGGTAGTCTGCGAAGCAATTTCATGGCTATTATTCTTTCGGACCAATTCTTACAAATCCCTCAAATCCACCATTGACAAAGCCTTCAAGATACTTGAAACCATGAAAACAGATCCAAACGCCGCCCTCAAAATCTCCCTAAAAAAATCCAAAACCAAGAAAATTGACCGCGTCGAAACCCTTCTCAAGGAATCCAGCCGTGATCTGTCTCTATTTAAGTTCAAATCTGGGGCTGTTGTTACCCTAGTTCTGTTTGTGGTATTTGGGTTTCTCAATAATTTATTTGAGGGCAAAGGTGTGGTGAAATTACCCTTTATGCCGATCTGAATTGTGCAGAAAATGAGCCACAGAGGGTTGCAGGGAGACGATCCAACGGATTGTTCGATGGCGTTTTTGTACTTTTTGTGTTCGATTAGTATTCGTACCAATTTGTAGAAGTTTTTAGGGTTTTCACTGCCTCGTGGGGCTGCCGGAGCTGGGATTTTCCCAATGCCTGATGCCAAGACCAATTGATCGAGTGAGTGTTTGAATTGAGTTTGTTTTGTTGTTATTTATTTATTATTATTAGGTTTTTGTTATTTGAGACCTCAAGGAACAAAATATCGTATTTTTTAATTAGGCTATAATTTTGGACCTCATAATTTTTTAATTTTTAAAATTATTGAGATCTGATTTGCATTTTCTATTGCAGTCTGATGTGAACACTGTATGCTTTGCTGATGAAACTGGTCATATCATTTTTTCTAGGAGTGATGATGGGCTCTGTAAGGTAAACATTATGTTTGCTTTTCCTAGGAATTTAGGTAATGTCATTGAAGTTTCTGCAACTTGTTTCCTGCCTATCTATTTTTTTGGAGAATTTCTGTTTTAAATCAGCGAATCTGTAAGTTACTGAAACACAATGTTCTTGGTGCTAGTCCATCTCAATTTTCCAGTACCCCCAGGTTTTGGGGCAAGTTATTTCATTATACTGAAAGTGGTTGGTAGGTATGCAGGAGATTCGTAATCTGCCTTGAGGGTTGCAATTCTAAGTCATTAGCTTCTACAGGTGTTGGACAGGCGTTGTCTTGTTACAACTGGACAAGCATCTGGAGTCTTGGTGGGCCATCTAGAAGGCATTACATTCATTGACAGTCGAGGGGATGGCCGTTATGTTATCTCGAATGGAAAAGATCAGGCTATCAAACTTTGGGATATTCGAAATATGGCCTCTAATCTCTCTCAGTATGTCAACTTTCACTTTTTTGTTTTGCCTTCATTGGTATATGTTCTTTTTATAATTGATTGATAATCTCATTGCTTGAACTCGAATCCTTCTCGGTAGTTCCATCGTAACAAAATGGAGATGCGGGCATAACTGGTTGTGCTGTAAGCTTCAGTACAGTGGAAACTAGGTTGCCTATGAAGCTTCATTGGATTGGACGACTAATTTTAATTAGATTTGGATTTGAATCTGGTAGATTAATGTGCTATGGGTCATTATATTGTCTAATGTATGTGCTTAACTCCAAAAATTCTGCATGGTAAAATGTCAATCTCACTGGAGTTTCTACGTTGCAGCAATTCAATTAATAGTAGTTCCCCGTGGGACTACAGATGGATGGAGTACCCAGATCATCTGAGAAACTCGAGTCATCCATGTGATACGTCATTGGCAACATATAAAGGTCATTCAGTATTGCGAACACTCATACGGTGAGAACCCCATCATACAGGTATTAATGTGATTTTGTAAAATAGTGAAGAAATACTTCCGCTGATTGTTAGCAAGTACAGTCAGCAAGTGATAACCTCTGATTGTTGTAAATCATCATCTGAAGTTTGTAGTTCTCACCAGTACCACAATAAATAAATCCAAAGGCCTGGATGACCTGAAATAATTTTGTTCACTGAGGGATGCTAAAACTGATTAGCCTAATATTCAACAGTTGGTGTAATATTTCCAATGTATATCTTCATGGATTCTTCTTTTATTCAATTTTCTCATTGGCCTGTTTATTGGATAAATTAGTTCAACACACATTATCCTTATTTTATGGTGATTGCTTTGCCAGTATTTTAGAGGATTGATTTTAAATCATTATTTTTGTATTCGATTGACGGAGCTGCCTATATTTTTAACTTTCTGCAGCACTGGCCAAAAATACATCTACACTGGATCTGCTGACAATTCTGTTTATATTTATGATTTGGTAAGCATTCAAATTGTTTTAAGCTCTCCATCTTGTATTGAAGTTGACATAGTTACTTGTGTCTAACTGACATCAGGTTCCTAGTCAACAACTCAATACCAGATGATCATGTTTTATTTTCTACCTTACTGATGCTTTTAAAAAATGGGTTTTTTTTAATGTTCTGCTGCAGCTGAGTGGAGTTCAGGTTGCCAAACTCGATTTTCACAAAGGCCCAATAACAAAAATACATAATAATAAATAAAATACGATATTTTGAATTGAGTTTGTTTTGTTGTTATTTATTTATTATTATTAGGTTTTTGTTATTTTGAGACCTCAAGGAACAAAAACTCGATTTTTGCTTTTTTGATTTCCATGGTTTTCTGTAGGGCATTTTGAATTACAACTCGCCATGCCTTGCATTCTTGTATATCCTTGCTTTTACTTTTTATTAATAATACTGGTTTGCCTTGTTTATTTACTCTTTTCCAAAGGTTACAAGGTTCTATTCTTTTAAATGATCTTTCCCGTGCTTGTTAAACTTTCAACAGATGATGTGGGCTTTGGAATATGACCCAGATTTGTGCTCTGTGTATGAGGAGGACTCTGACGCACCTACTGAAAAATATGATGGATCTAAAGCAAAGGCAAAATCAACACGCCAATGTGGCAAGTATGAAAGGGAAAACATGAAAAGTGGAGGCAAAGGTGCTGAAGCTGCACTCCCCATTTCTGTTTTCTTAGTAGCTAGTGTCCTGAAGGACAAGAGCTCAAAATTACTAGCAGAAGCTTGTGGATTGGATGATGTTGTCAAGGTCAGCTTGATAAGTTCAGAAAATTTAATTATGTAGAAACGTCCACTTCAAAAGTTATTTTCAGTTAGGTAGACACATGTTCAACAAGACGGTTTAAACTTTACAGTTTGTTTTACTTGCATGCTTCTTGGTTCTGAGAGATACACTGCACCATCGTCACAGTGAGTTAGTTTCTTGAGGTGCATGTTTGTTAGTTGAAAAATTAGTTTATTGAGGTGCGTGATTTTTAGGTCTAAGAGAATATATACAATGTATCCAGTAGCTACCTGACTGTTTCCTATTAGTTCATTTTTTTTAAAACAAATTTATTTTGTTGATTTCAGATATTGAACCTGTGACACCCCCAAATCCGGTACTTCCATTTCCACAGGATTTGGTGTTCACGATACAAATATCATCTATCTATCTACCCATAATAAATGCAACCATGCATTAAATAGAAATAAAATCTTTCCTTTAAGGGTTACAACATCTGAATAATAATACAATCCCAGGTTAAACTAACCTTAAACATCTGTGCGGAATTATAAATAAATAAATTTTAAACATCTTTAACTTAAGTCTTAAACAAATACATCATATAAAATAACAAGTCATATCAAATAACAAGTCTCCATCATTTGCTAACTTTGCCCTTGCCCTTACTAGTGGAAGGTTCGTCAGCTCTTTCGTTCTTAACTGCAATGTTATTATTAAGCAAGAGTGAGCACAAATGCCCACAAGTATAAAAATGAAATAACAGTATAATAACATGTGAATAAATCAAAGACATCTGAATAAAAGCTCAACTTTTGAATCAAGAGTGAATAACAAGAATCAAAAGAATTCTGAGGGTCATATGACCTTGAACTATGTCCTAGGTTAACAATGGTTATACTTGAAACCTTTAACAGTCATAAGACTATGGACCTTCTTCTCGTACTTAGGGGGATCAGCCCTTAGTACCATACTGTGCACAGTATCTTAACGCTAAAGCGTAAATAATCCCCTATAAAGGGTTGTTCATCTCAGTTTGACGTTCGAGTCCGCACTAATGGAAGTTTGGTTTGGATAATTCATCAAGGGTTCTGAATTTTAGAACGCTCATCAACTAAGGACTAGTTGAATCATTAAGGTTTCACTAGTCTAATAAGGTTCAACAATAATTGATATTCGATTTGAATAATAATCTCAAAAGTATACAATAAGACAATTATTGTATAACTGAATCATGCTTTGAAAAGATAATCAATCTTTAATATAACATTTGAACTTGAATGATAGTAATGATAATTTACTCGAGGTAAATAATAAACTTGAATAATAATGACAAGTAGGATTAGGAAACTTGGTCAAATTTAAGAGTTTAAGTTTAGGAAACTTGCCTCGTGCGTAGATTACACTTTAACTAAGCACGTTCTTTGAATTAAATCCTACATACCATTCATATACACAATACCAGTTAATTATAAATTAACTAATCAACATAAACTCATTCTTGTTGTCTACTTTAATTATCGACTATACTTAGTCAATTTATCTCATTATCACATAATTTGCACTTCATGAATAATAATCTAATTATGTATTCAATAATTTAAATCACATGTAATTATGTTATTTACATGTTTAAACAACTATTTTTATCATCACATTACACCTCTAACATGTTTACATGTTCATTACATTAATCCACTAACACATTGTTAGACTTAAACATTTTAATATCTCATTTCTGAATTTTCTGGGGAGTGGCGCTGCGGCGCCACGTTTGTACTGGCTCTTGGCGCTGCGGCGCCGTGGCGCTACGGCCTGACATCTGGCGTTGTGGCGCCGTGGCGCTACGGATCGAGTCTTGGCGCTGTGGCGCTGTGGCGCGGTGGCGCTGCGGCGCGGGACTTCAGTTCTAGAGTTGGCGGCCGCTGCGCGAGACCCCAGAATCTGTTTCCCAGTTCGCGAAGAACACAAAGTTCAGCGAAATCAACACATTTTTAACACTAATTTCACCAAATTACACATACCCACATGTTATAATTTATACATAAACATAACCCAACCTTTGTAAAGTGATTTTAACCATTTAAAACACCCAATAACAGAATTAAATCATGTAAAATTGGACTGTTCTTGATGTTCTTGAAGTTTTTAACATAAATTCCTAAAATTCAACGCCACGGATTCGTTATAAGGCCAAATCCATTCATTTAAAGTTTGGTCTCTTCGTATTAACATGCACAATAATATACGAGTGTAAAATTTACGAAAACATTTATGTTTGATATATATGCTAAAATCACGTATAAGGCCATATGGCCAAAAACCCAAACTCTATATATTTTTGAAATAGCAAGTCATCAGATTAACGACACTTAGGATATGGAATCATGCAATATATATATATATATATATATATATATATATATATATATATATATATATATATATATATATATAAAACATGTTATGCTACTCGTATTATTACATATATCATATAACAACATAATTTCTCAATTACAAAGGCATAACAGAGGTTTTGAAAGCCATATTTCTATGAAAATTAGAAGACGTAAATTATAAATTTGGGAAGTACCCAGAGTATAAGGTATATATTTGTAGACTTAGATGCTTTTTTCACTCACTGAGTTTCTCACAAAATCTCTAAATAACCACTCTGGCGTTCTCTCTGATTATATCTTAGACTTAGTAATAATGAAGGAGTAAATAATACGTAATATAATTCAGGGAACTGATGCGCGTGATGGAGGTCAGTTACCCCAATAGTGGGTAACTACATCCAACTCCTCATAAAGCCTCGTTTGGTTAGCAACCTGAATAAGTCTTCTCATTATTTTAATAAAATATTTATAACATAGTTTGAAAATGTCACACTCCTTATAAAATAAATTCAATATTTTATTTATTTTACTTTAAATAACATATAATAATTTCTCATAAATTCACATAGTCACATACTTTAAATAACATATAATAAATAATGACAATTTATTAAATCTCTAATTAATAATTACATTAATTAAATAACATCATGCTTAATTAAATATTTCATTTAATTCAATAAGCTCACATAATCACATACTTGAATAATAAAAATTCTCTACATTAATTTAATAATTGCAACACATATAATTAAATTAATCTACCACAATTGTATCAATTAATTATTAAATCTAATAATTAAATCATCGAAAATATTTATTTAATTCAATAAATATTAAAATTAAATTACAAAATTCTCGTTCGTCACAGAACGACTTGACAGGAAATCTAGATGCCCAAAAAGCTTGCACTGGAGCGTTGAAACTACACAAAAAGTATCTAAAAAAGGTACAATTATTTTTTGGTGTTTTGTAATGGTTTCTTGGAATTATTGTTGTGTCCCGCAACTGGAAAATTGAAAGAAATGCTATAGTGGACAATTATTGATAGTGGTATTGTTTTTAGTGGTATAATGGTATTACCTCATGAAGTTGAAATAATACATAACAGAACTTGTCTTTCAAGTCAAGTACAGAACCCTGAGGTCCAGCATGGGTCATGGACCCCTTTGTACTTGTTTTTAGAATTCTTTTGGGGATAAAATAAATGTTTTATTTTTGGAAATTTTACACTAGATCTATGTATGGGGTTTCAATTACTCCCCTCATTTAGTATTTTTAAGTGGAACCACTTGAGCTATTTAGTTACATAATTCTTTGCTATTATTTGTATCACTGATATGACTATTTCCATTCTCTAGCATAAAGGTTTTAGTAGTGTAACCTAATGAAAAAAGATTTAGCAATTATCCTCTTTTTGTATAATCTATAATGAAGTTTTTAGCTTTGCCACTTTGATAAGGTATAGTCCTTTAATACTTTTTTCTATTAAGTACACCACAACTTTGCTTATTCTTTATGATGGATTAGAAGTTCCTTACGTAGCTTGATTGGTGGTTTGATACTCCTAGTACTGCAGCTTTTTGTAATTGAGTTGCTGATTCTGTTATTGCATATCTTTGGTATTTCCACTCTGCATTTATGTTATTTCTCTCGGTTATGCAGAGGATCACTTATGGATGATGCGATGATATTGCCTTGTGGGCATTTATTTGGTGGTGGTGGGATGCAACATGTTATTAGAATGACATTATATACATTCTGAATCCTTTAGGACATCCACATACTCTTTTTATGTTAAGTTATTAAAATCACATTATTGTATCAATCTGGTCACCAACTCTGGTGGTATGCTGACTTGAGATGCACCATAGCTTAAGTATCTGAAAATTAACTTTAAGCTACCAACATTAATGTATTCATTAATGAATTCTCTTTATATATGTAGATATATACTTTGATTGAAGAACTGTGGTAGCTTTAGATGGTTAATTGTAAAGATAATGAATGATTATGTAGTGGATGATTTTATTAAGCTAATAATATTTTAGTTTTTTGTATTTTTGCCATTATTTGCTAAGTGGACATTGAGCCAGCCAGGTACACAAAAAGAATGTCAAATTTTGATTTGGCAATAATATAATTCGTTACCAAAGCATTGAACAAGTTTTAATATAGCAACAATTTTTTATACATTTAGCAATAAATTTTTGTTGTTATTGGCATTAAAAATATAATATTTGGCAACGAAAAATTAACCTAATAACAATGAAGATGATATTGTTGCTAATACTAAAATAAAAGGCAACATTTTTTATCGTTGAAAATCATATCAACTTTCGTTGCACATATAACGAAACGACAACATATAATGTTGTTGATAATCGACGACTTTCGTTGCTATTGAAAAATAACCATCAACAAATATTTTCGTTGCTGATTCAACATAATGTCGTTGCCAAATAATATAATCAGCAACGAAAATCGTTGCTAAAAAGTTTACATTCCGCAACGAAAGTAAGTTTAGGCAACAATTTTCATAATTTACTGCAACGAAAAATGTCGTTGCAAAATGGTATCAATTACAACGAAAATGTATGGTCATTGCAAAAAAAGAGAGTTCATTTCGTTGCCAATTAGAAGGCTTTTGCAACGAAATGGACTTTTTAGCAACGAAATTTTAATTATTCTTCAACAATACATTTTGTTACTAAAGGATCGATGTCTCTGTACGAAAGCCAAATTTTGTTGCAAATTTCGTGGCAACAAAAAAAATACGTTCGTTACGAAACAATTAGTAACGCTCATTGCGCAACGAAAGACGCAACGACAGTAAAGTCGTAGCCAAAACCCTTTTGCAACGAAATTTGGCACCTTTAGCAATGAAAATCGGTTGTTGCTGAAGCCCCATTTTTTGTAGTGTAGGAACTGTGACCTATAGACTCGTTTTAAACGCCAAGTATGTCGCGTGTTCATAACGTTTATTTCGTATCGATGTTACGTAAATATATGGATGATTCGAACCACATTATTGATTAAGAACCGGACGAGATAGCGGAAGATTTAACGTATAAGGAGATACCTCAAGAGTTAGAATCTGAAATGAAGTCAAGATATCCCCATCTGTTCGGCATATCAATTACGTACGTAAATTTTGGGGACGAAATTTCATAAGGAGGGGAGGTTGTAAGACCCCAACTTATTAATGAATAAAATCAAATTTTCTCTAATTATTATTGTGAATAATAAGGTGTTAATTTGATATAATATTTTGGTTATGGGTGAAATGTGCAAATTTTACAAAATAAACAAGTGGTTATAAAATATTCATTGTTGTCGGGGAATATTCGTTTGGTCGTGGAATATTCGTTCTGTCGAGAAATATTCGTTTGGTCGTGGAATATTCGTTCTGTCGAGAAATATTCGTACGACGGCGTAGCCATTTGTGGGCCGCATAACAGAATAACTGTCGGATGAATAAAACGACAAAATTATGTTTTATTTTTTATAAATAACGGCGTAGTTGTTACCGTTAACACTGTTGGAATACCCGGTGGTTAAAATACAATAATACGCGTGGTTTCACAGTAGCACACGATTTTCCACAGTATTTTTGAATTATTGATCCTTACGTAAGAAGGCACTACTCAATAATTGTTATAGTAGTTACTGTTCAATATTTTATTTTATTGATTCAATAATTACAGCGTTGATATTTTATATTATTGTTGTTTCAATAATTGTTACTGCACAGTATTTCCCATTATCAGATCAATAATTCATAGTATTTGAATAATATTATTAGATAGCATTATTGGCAATGTCTAAAAAGTTCTGTCTAAGGAGAGGTTTGGTCACCTAATTACGCGCCAGTAAGTAGAAATCCTTATTGAAAAGTCCCCTCTTTCCTGGGAACGGCCTGGTTGTTATAATTGTGATTCTGTAATATTATTTATGAATAATTAATTATTGATTTATATGATAAGGAAATATTTATTTGATGTAGATATAAATGATGAATTTATTTATGTGGTTATTATTGAAGGAATTAATGTTGACGTGAGTATTTCTGTCGGAATGGAGGTATTAAAAATCAAATCAGTATTTTTCAGATATATTACGCGAGTTATAATTTTTAATCCGACAGTTGGATCGTTGTGATTTTTGGATATGTTATACATATATAAGTTGAGTATATGTTCACAAATTTTGAACCGTTAAAAATGAACGTATGATTTGTTATGAATTTTAAGAGGTGACTGATTCGGAAATTAGGTTTATAAATGATTTTGGAGGAAAATTCTAGAATTGAGTGGGCCCCACTTGTGGTTGGTGAAGAAACGTGCTGAATTTTATTTCAAATGTGGTGGGTGGCAATAGTAGCAGGTAAAGCTATCAGGTTGCAGGTCAAGTCTGCTTCGGCGTACTAATATTTTTCTATAAATAGAGGGCTAAGTTAGAATTAAAAATCACACCAGAAACATAAACTTTCTCTCTTTCTCTCTCTATATTCTTGAGCGTATTTTAGTGAGTATTTTGATACTTCGAGAGTTGCTATTCAGTACAAGTTTCTGTCAGCACTATATCCGAAATTCAGTTAGAAGTACGGTTATTCTGAGGTAAGGGATGCTATTTTTTTCGTAAATGATATTACTTCTTTCAATATCATTATGCCGAAATATTGGTTTGAACTTTTTATCAAATTTGGAACTTTTTGTGTCGAGATTACTATTCACGTATACGGCACTATTCACGTATACGACACTATTCACGAATACGGTATTATTTACCGAAAAATAAAATTTTCTTCTTTTTATCCAAGATGGCTATTATGGTTACTATCTTTGATTGTATACATGTTTTGATCATTATTTTTGAATTATGCTTCGAAATTGATTATTTCGGAGTATTATTAAACTTGGATAAACTGTAATACGAATCCCTAATATTTGTTCTTTTATCTCACTGGATTCGTTTTTTTAAGATATTTTTCATCATCATCAGTCCTAAATGATTACCTGATGAATATCTTTGGTCCGTAGTACACAAAGATGAACATGTGTTGAGATGAACATGACCAACTGAGTATTATTCTTGAATTTTACTCCACAAAGTAGTATCATGTTGACAATTTGGACGTTATTGATTTCTGGATAAATTAAATTATAAATCTTTAAAATTTATCCTTGAACTTGTTTAATTGAATTATTATATCATTGTCATCATCCTCATGTTTATATTCTGTTGAAAGTCATCTGTGGCCATAGATGGACTTGGTATGATTATGACCATGGATTATTCGGTATAATCATGACCGTAATGTTACAAATGATGTGGTAAAAGTCCTCATTGGCCGGTAGTGCATTGATGGATAATTTTTGGTATGATTATGGCCATGGATTCTCTTCGGCCAAGGGTGCAAAGATGAATTGTTTTATGGCATGATCATGACCGTTGATGAAAACACGATTATCTTTGGTCCGTAGTGCTGGATGATTCGATGATATGGATTATTTATTAAGCTGAATCTCAGCAATAAAATTGATGATAAATCTTTTAAATCATAGAAGATAGTAGGTTTTATGCTCTACTTGACTCTTCTAATGGATTATTTTTTTCCGCTGCAGTTGTTGATCTAAAACTTGTTGTCTATTATATTTTATCAGATTTTTTCCTGTTGAAGACTAATGATAATTTGTTGTACATTATCTTAGTCATAATATTTCTTACTGGGCTAGTTGAGCTCACCCTTTCTTTCACTGTTCTCTTCAGAAAACGAGAATATAGCTGGGACTAGTCGGGGAATGGATTGACGGTCCAGATGGTTGCATTAGTAGTTCTCACTATTCTGTGAAATAGTGTGATAATTGTAATGAGGACTCCTTTTGAGTTTGTATACTCTCTAGTAGATAATATTTGTATTCAAACTCACAGTATATGTGTTGTCGTATTCTGCACGACAATTGTATTACTGAAGTTGTATTTGTTTCTGTACCATGTATTTGACGACTCAGAATGGGTGATGTATACCTATTTTGGGGGCGTCACATGCACCAACTACCATCTGAAATAATCTCTCACCGGATTCTTTTGGAAATTTAATTTCCAGCTCTAGTCTTGTCGTTGCTAAAATAAGCTCCTCCTAGGTAGTTAACATCATCAATTTCTCTCGACCCTTCCTACTCAAGGTATCGGCCACCACATTTGCTTTACCCCCCCGATCATAAAAGATTTCGCAATCATAATCTTTTATCAGTTCTAACCATCGTCTCTGGCGCATGTTCAGATCATTCTGTGTGAAAATATACTTCAGACTTTTATGGTCCGTGTATATCTCACATTTCTCCCCATAGAGAAAGTGTCTCCATATCTTCAGAGCAAATACCACCGTAGCCAACTCCAAATCATGAGTCGGGTATTCCTTTTCATAGTCCTTCAGTTGCCTTGATTCATACGCAATGACTTTTCCGTTTTGCATAAGCACACAGCCTAGTCCTAGTCCTTTATCTGATGCATCGCTATATACCACAAAGTTTCCCGTATTATCTGGTCAACACAGGTGCCATGCTAAGCCTCTTTTTCAAATTCTGGAAACTCTCTTCACACTTTTTCGTCCAAACAAATTTTACAGATTTCCTTATCAAATTCGTTAACGAAGTGGCAAACTTGGAAAAGTCCTGAATAAACCGTCTGTAGTAGCCTGCCAATCCCAAGAAACTTCTCACCTCTGATGGTGTCCTTGGTTGTTCCCAATTTATTACAGCTTCAACCTTTGATGGATCCACTGAAATCCCATCTTTGTCAATCACATGCCCAAGAAATTGTACACGTTCTAGCCAAATTTCACACTTAGTTCGCGTACACCTTTTCCTTTCTTAGCATCTCCAATATCAAACGTAAATGTTCCACGTGTTCCTCTTGAGATTTGGAGTACACCATAATATCATCAATGAATACCACCATAAACTTATCTAAGAATGGTGGTTTAAACACCTTGTTCATCAAATCCATGAATGCTGCACGGGCATTAGTTAAACCAAAAGACATTACTAAAAACTCGTAGTGTCCATACCGAGTTCTGAATGTCATCGTACATCCTCCTTTCTTACCTTTAATTGATGATACCAACTTCTCAAATCTATCTTCGAGAAGTACTTGACTCCTTTCAATTGATCAAACAAGTCATCTATTCTTGGCAACATATATTTATTCTTAATAGTGACTTTGTTTAATTCCCTATAATCAATGCAAAGACGCATTGACCCATCTTTCTTCTTCACGAATAACCCCAGCGCTCCCCACGGTGACACACTCGGTTGAATGTATTTCTTATCTAGCAGCTCTTGCAATTGTTCCATCAGTCATCTCTACCGGAGCCATCCTGTACGGGGCCTTCAATATCGGAGCAGTTTTTGGCGCTAAATCGATAATGAACTCGATCTCTATGTCAGGCGGAAGTCCAGGAAAATTCTCTAGAAATACGTCCGCAAAATCCCTAACAACTGGTATCTCTTCCAGTTTCACACCTTTTCTCTGAGTATCGACTATGTAAGCTAAGTACCCTACACAACCTTGACTCAATAACTTCTTGGCCTGCATAGTCGTTAGACATCTCGCTTGTCTAGGCGATTTGCTACCATAGAAAACTACATTTGACGGAGTCATAAGGTTTACACATTTCTTTTGGCAATCAATTATTGCTCCATAATTGAACAACCAATTCATTTCCAGTATCACATCAAACTCTTCAAGTTTTATTGGGATTAAATCTACTGTCATAACATTTCCCTTAATATTCACCCTACAATTCTTGTATACGAACTTAAAAGGAATCACCTCCCTATTCGCAACTTCTATGTTTAAAGGGAAATTCAACTCTTCACTAGGCAATTCTAACCTCTTAGCAAATTCATCAGATATAAAATGAGCAAGTAACACCCTAATCAAATAATACATATGCATTTATATCATTGATTGGTACCTAACACAACATCTTTTGAATGCACCGCATCCTGCATCGTTATATTGAAGTTTCTGGCTGTGGGTCTGCTTGATGACGTTGGTCCAACAATAGCCAACGTACCTCCACTGCCACCTCCCTTGCTTTCTATTGCCTCTCCAGATTTCTTCTTAGGGCACTCGCGAGCAGAATGATCCTTTAACCCGCATGTGTAGCAAGCATTCTTCTTTGGTTGATGGAAATTTGGAGCAATGTGACCCTCCTGGCCACAGTTCATACTCGATTACCCCTTAAGCACACGCTAATGTGATTCTTCCCGCATGTAGCACATGATTCAAACTTCTTTTTCTGTTGGCTACTCTGTTGACTTCCAGCACCAACACTTGCATTCCACTTCCTTTTCAGGCTATTATTATGCCCACCACCGTTACCACCATTCCTGCCTTTACTCTCACTCTTCTTCTTTTTCTGCTCCTGATTGTACTTCGTCACAACCTAACCTCCACCCTCAGTGATAATCGCTTTCTCAAGCACTGCAACAAACGTCTTCAACTGAAACATAGAGACTCTGCTGTACAACCAGGGCTTCAATCCCTGTTCAAATCTTCTTGCCTTGCGCTCATCTGTGTTAACTTGATATGGAGAAAACCTCACTAACTCATTGAACTTTGCTGCATACTCTGACACCGTCATTGTGCCCTGCTTCAGCTCTAAAAACCGCACCTCCATCTAATTCTTTGAACTCTCTGAAAAACAGATCTCGAAAAATATTTCCTTGAACCTATCCCAGGCCATCACTCCCTGACCTCCTCGGGTTTTATTGGCTTGCCACCAATAACTGGCCTCTACTTTCAACATAAATGTTGCAAAAGCAGTCTTCTGGTCTTAACCAACTCTAGCAACATCGAAAACTTTCTCTACTTCCATGAACCAGGTCTGTGCCTCAACCGGATCCGTGGACCCACAGAATTTGGTGGTCCAACCGCCTTGAAATCCTTAAAAGTTGCAGCTTGGTTCCACGGTTGATTCTGCAGCGCTCCCATCAATAATGTTACCAACTGCTGAACTGGGTTAGCATCAGCGTTGTTGTTATTAGTAGATGCCTCAGGGGTTCTTTGTCGTGGTTGCCGTCTTGGAGGCATTTTCTGTTAAAAATACACTTATTAGATTATTACTTAATCTTTTAAGTATTTTCTACTTAACTTGCACATCATAAAAGATCACCACATAACACATAACATCTTGAATAAATATTAACTTTTATTCATTCATCATCTTTTAAAAACATAATAATGATAGCATCCCTGCTATCTACATCACTTTCCTAAATTACTAAAGTTTTAGGATAACATCATCATCATATCCCATTAGTTACATAATACTTGAGATTCACTTCTTATTTATTATATCATTAATCACACAACAAATACATTCTTTACAATGACCTACTAAAATGCTGCATAGCCTTACGACGCTCCTCTTCCATAATACGGAACATTGTTCTGCGATCTAACATATACCATGACAACGTTTCGAACTGAGTCGGATAGTACATGACTTGGTCTTGAGCTCGGTTTATCACTGTGTTGAACGCACCTTTCATCTCCTCCATCTTGATCTTCTTTGCTTGTACCTCTCCCTCTACTACCTCTGCACGCTGAGAAGCTTTCTCATACGCATCTTCGACTCTTGCTCTCTTGGTGGATTCCATTTTCAAGTTATCCTTCAGCTTCGCGATCTCCTCCATCAGTTGCTCATTCTCCCCCTCTATGTGAATCAACTTCCATTCAACATTACTCAGACGCTCATCAAGATCCCAGATCTCATCGTCCTTCTGCGCCATCGAAGTTTGACGTTCAGTTACTAGTTCCTCCACCTCCTCAACTCTATTCTGAAGCTCAATGTTGCGGTCGTATACTTCGTCATACATATGAGTTGCGATAGAGTTTGATGGAAACTCTTCCACCTCCTTATCCTCATCTGTCTGTGGCAACTCAACGGGGTCTTCCTCATTCGTCTCTACCACACCCTCCTCATCAGGTATGCCCTCCTGCTCAACCACTGTGACCAACGGAGATGACTCCCTTGGTAGCAGCTGTTCCCAGACCACCTGAATATCTCGAGGCTCCTCCTCTCTAGGCGTCTGAGGTCCCTCCTCCCTAGTGATAAGTAGGTTTTATACCTACTTATTGGGTGCTAACTCACTGGAATTATGCTCATCCAAGTAGTTTTATTACGTGGTATTTATATTTTATGTTTGTTTTGCAGTAAATGTAGTCAGAACTCCCTTTAGCAACATAAGGCATGAATTGGCATGGAAAGCATGGATTGGCATGAAACTAGCAAAGACATGACAAGGTGAATATGAGCAGATGAGGAACTGAAGCAGTGGAGGAGTGCTGTGCAGAACAGAAGGAATGAAGAGCAAGCAAGCACACAAACAAAGAGCAGCAACAGAGACAAATTGTGTAGCTGCGCGGCCGCGCGTTGACAAGGAAGAATTATGGCACGCCTGCGCTAGACACTCGGCAGATATGCACACAGCGCGCCCGCGCCCGTTTTGCAGTGTAATCTCGCTCGGCTGCGCGAGTCTTCTACAGTCAGTTTTGTTGACTTTTTGTAATTTGAATTTGAGCGCTTTTGGCTCAACAAAAATGATATGGTTGGCACCAGAGACGTGTGGAGGGTAGTTTTTATCAGTTTTTCATATTATCGTCAGGGTTCTTAAGTCTTAGTTTTTCTAGAGAGGTTATGATGATTTGATGATACATTTTTTACTCCTCTCTTTATCTAGATTAATGAATAATTATTAGTTTGCAACTCTGGAGATTTTGGTGAATTGGAACAAGTGTGGAACAGACTCTGCAATACTGAATATCAGATTTGCTCTATCATCTCTTTTACATCTATTGTTTACGTTTATTTTATTCCATGTTTTGTTTAAATCCCAAAATGGCTTTTGGTTCAGAAATGAACTAAAACTTCATTATGGGATTCTAATGGATTTTGATGCGTAGTTTAAATATGTATATCTGAATGTATTGTTGAACATTTATCATTCGATTGCCCATTATGATTGTGCTTAATGAATGAATGCTTGATCACCATTCATACTTATTGCTTGTATGGATTTGGAAAGTGAAATATGAGTATAGATTACATCATAATGGCATATGTTCATGAGGCTGATTTGTTTAAGCTTTGTGATTAGTGACCCGGATAGGCATACATGTCCACCATGTGTAGTCATTGAAAGAGCTTGCATTTAAATCATATTTGCTTTAATTTCACATAGACATATAGTGATTTTGGTAAATGTGATGCTTACATGACTTCTATCATATGTGGATTTTATGTAAAATGGTCATAGTTCATTGAAAAATGGTTATGTCCACTTTTGTGCTCTTGACTAGCTTTCCCTGATAAATATTTAAACATTACATGAAGGTTGCAATTTAGATGAAACATTGAATGAAATTAGAATCCTATTATTTTCCAATTTGATTACATCACTTTAGTAATTTTAATTGTTATTTCATGAATTAATTTAGAATTCAAATTAATTGGGAGTTGATAGTTTAAGCATATAAAAAATAGTGATATAATTGTTGCATGATAATTTAGATTTAACACCTTTCTCTGCGGGTCGATACTTTCCTTACTCTGTACTACTTATTGACCCATGTATACTTGCATGAGTTAGAGTCCTTTTTGTTAGACTAGAAAGGAGGCAACAAGTTTTTGGCGCCGTTGCCGGGGAAAGGCGTTTATTTTTAATATTGTCGTCATCAATTAAAGCTAGATGAGTGTGTCTTAGATAATTTTATTCTTATTCTTATTTTTATTTCTATTTTATTTTTGTTTGAATTTCAGGTACTTGTGCATAGTATATGCGCACTCGATCATCACATCCTGAGTTGATTCCTGCACAGAAAAACATCAACGATAGTACTTGGAGATCGAGAGCACGTAGAAATATACAAGTAGATTTAGAAATTACAACATCCAGCATGGCAGCAGAAGAGCAAAGAGAAGAGCAACACAGGGCCTTGAGAGATTATTCAATGCCTAATATAAATGGGTTGCAGTCGAGCATTGTGAGGGTAGCTATAGCAACCAACACTTTTGAGATCAAATCGGGAACTATTCAAATGGTTCAAAATATGGTCCAGTTTGTGGGTGCTGCTACAGATGACCCGAATGAACATCTATTGAGCTTCATAGAGATATGCGACACCTTCAGGTACAATGGGGTGACAAAAGATGCAATCAGGCTCAGGCTGTTTCCATTTTCATTAAGGGACAAGGCTAGAAGTTGGCTCCACTCTTTGCCGTCAGGATCGATTATAACATGGGAGGACTTAGCGCAAAAGTTTTTAGCTAAATTTTTTCCAATGGCTAAGACTGCTAAAATGAGGACATCGATATCTTAGTTTGAGCAACAGCAGGGTGAGTCATTATATGAAGCTTGGGAACGCTACAAGGAGATGTTAAGGAAATGTCCCCATCATGGCATGCCGAATTGGATGGTGATTAATACTTTTTATAATGGATTGGGATGGCAGTCAAGGCCAATTGTAGATGCAGCTGCAGGAGGAGCCTTATGGGCTAAGAGCTATAAAGAGGCTTACAATCTTATCGAGACTATGGCAGCAAATGATTTCCAAAATCCTATAGCCAGAATGCCACATCCCAAAGTTGCAGGAGTGTTGGAGGTAGATGCTATCACACAGTTGTCAACTCAGATGGCATCTATGGCAAAGAAGATTGATTCGTTGGCGGATAATAAAGCGAAGACAGTTGCATTTGTATGTGAGATATGTGCAGGGTCACATTTAACTGACCAATGTGCTATTAGTTCAGAATCTGTACAGTATGTGAGCAACTATAAGAAGAATCATAATCAATTTCAAAATGCCTATAACCCCAACAACCGCAATCATCCAAATTTAAGTTGGTCAAACAATCAAAGAAATCAAAGTTAACAGTTTCAACCACAACATCAGTTTCAGTCACAACCATCTCATCAGCAGTTTACATCAAAACCACCCTACCCTCCAGGATTTTCACAGCAACAACATCATCATCCACCATCTGCACCTCAGCAAGAGAAGAAGTCAGAGATGGAGGAGATGATGATGAAGTACATGGCAAATACTGAGGTAATGATCAAGAGCCAAGCAGTGACTATTAAAAATTTGGAGACGCAGATGAGTCAAATGGCTAGTGTGCTCAACAACAGACCACAAGGAACATTGCCAAGTACAACAGAGGCTAATCCAAGAAGGGAGGGCAAGGAACAATGTCAGGAAATAACTCTCAGATCAGGGAAGCAAACTGCAGAATCACAGCATGGTGCGCCCGCGCCACTTTTGCAAAGAGAAACCGCGCGGCCGCTCGATGAAGAAAATGGGTCTGATGAGGTTTTGTGTAAAGAAGGTTTTGAGCAAGGGAAAATAGAGAAGAAGAGTAAAGAGTCGACTGAGAAACCAGTGACCAAGACATTAGTTGTTCATCCTCCTGTTCCGTATCCACAGAGGTTACAGAAGTAAAGGGAAGATAAGCAATTCAGTAAATTTTTGGAGGTGTTTAAAAAGCTACATATTAATATACCTTTCGCTGACGCATTGGAACAGATACCTAGTTATGCAAAGTTTATGAAGGGTATCTTGTCAAGGAAGAGAAGGCTAAAAGATCTTGAGACAGTAGCCTTAACTGAAGAATGTAGCGCAGTGCTTCAACGTAAATTACCTCCAAAGCTGAATGACCCAGGCAGTTTCACGATACCTTGCACGATTGGAAAGATGAGTTTTGATAAATGCTTGTGTGATTTAGGGGCGAGCATCAATTTGATGCCATTGTCAGTATTCATCCAGTTGGGATTGCCGGCTCCAAGTCCGACAAACAATTTCATTACAGCTTACTGACAGGTCCATTACATATCCACGGGGTATTGTAGAAGATGTGCTAGTTAAAGTGGATAAATTCATCTTCCCGGCTGATTTCATCATCTTAGATTGTGAAGAAGACATAAGCATACCTATCATTCTTGAAAGACCATTCTTAGCCACAGGACGGACCTTAATAGATGTTTAGAAAGGTGAATTGACAATGAGAGTTAATGATCAAGAAGTCACCTTCAACGTGTTGGCTATGAAGTTTCCAATAGAAGAAGAAGAATGTTTCAGGATTGATATGGTGGATAAGGTGGTAGAAAATTTGGTGGAACATAAACCTTTAAAGAAGGCTATTTTGGGAAATTCTGAGATGGAAGATGAGGAGATTACTGAGTTGGTTTAAATTCTTGACACAACTCCACGCTTCAGAAGATTCAAGACTCCTGTTGAGCCACTAAAGAATGCTGGAGAGACATCAGTGGAACTTAAGCCATCACTTGAGACACCTCCAGAACTTGAGTTAAAACCACTTCTAGATCGTTTGATGTATGCATTTTTAAATGATAATTCAAAATTACATGTGATTATTTCTTCTGCACTAACATCCTTTCAGGAAGAAAAACTGCTAAGAGTTCTCAGAGAGTTCAAATCAGCTATTGGATGGACTATAGCAGATATCAAAGGGATCATCCCATCTTTTTGTATGCACAAGATCCTACTGGAAGATGACAGCAAACCCTCAGTGGAGCAACAAAGGAGACTTAATCCAATTATGAAGGAAGTGGTTAAGAAGGAAGTTCTGAAATGGCTGGGCGCATGAATTATATATCCGATCTCAAACAGCTCGTGGGTGAGTCCAGTGCAGTGTATGCCAAAGAAAGGAGGAATGACTATAGTCTCCAACGAGAACAATGAACTTATACCGACGAGGACAGTAACAGGGTGGAGAGTCAGCATGGATTACCGCAGACTTAATAAAGCTTCAAGGAAATATCACTTTCCACTGTCGTTTATTGATCATATGTTGGACAAACTAGCAGGACATGGATTTTATTACCTTTTGGATGGGTATTCAGGCTACAATCAGATTGTGATAGCTCCAGAAGACCAAGAAAAGACAACTTTCACATGTCCATATGGTACATTAGCCTTCAGAAGAATGTCTTTTGGGTTATGCAATGCCCCAGCCGCATTTCAGAGATGTATGATGGCAATCTTTTCAGATATGGTGGAGCATAATATGGAGGTGTTTATGGATGACTTCTCAGTATTCGGTGATTCTTTTGATTTGTGTCTGGAAAATCTAGTGATGGTATTGAGAAGATGTGTTGAAATGAATTTGGTTTTGAATTGGAAAAAGTGTCATTTTATGGTACAAGAAGGAATAATATTGGGACATAAGGTGTCGAAGAAAGGGTTAGAGGTGGACAGGGCGAAGCTAGAGACCATTGAGGATTTGCCTCCACCAACTTCTGTTAAAGGTGTACGAAGTTTTTTAGGGCATGTATGCTTCTACAAGAGGTTTATTAAAGACTTCTCCAAGATCACAAAGCCACTTTGCAGCTTATTGGAGAAGGATGCACAATTCAAGTTCGATGAAGATTATCTGTCTGCATTTGAGCTTTTAAAGAGGAAGTTAACTTCAGCACCAGTGATTACAACACCGGATTGGGACCTACCATTTGAGTTAATGTGTGATGCCAGTGATTATGCTGTGGGGGATGTTTTGGGCCAGCGAAGGGAAAGGATCTTTCATGTGATATACTATGCGAGCAAGACCCTTACTGATGCTCAGTTGAACTACACTACCACAGAGAAGGAACTATTGGCAGTTGTGTATGCTTTTGATAAGTTTCGAGCATATCTGATTGGGACTAAGGTGATAGTTTACATAGATCATGCGGCAATTCGATACTTGGTGGCAAAGAAGGATGTAAAGCCTTAATTAATCAGGTGGATACTTCTGTTACAAGAATTTGATTGGGAGATTAAGGACAATAAAGGTACTGAGAATCAAGTGGCGGACCACTTATCTAGACTGGAAAATCAGGGAAGAGATGA
The DNA here is from genome assembly GCA_016801055.1 of Panax notoginseng. NCBI lineage: Eukaryota > Viridiplantae > Streptophyta > Magnoliopsida > Apiales > Araliaceae > Panax > Panax notoginseng. Next base: position 107,666,779 of record CM029023.1, on the reverse strand, counting down.
TGATGACGAAGTTGTGATTAATGAGTCTTTCCCAGATGAACAATTATTTGTGGTGAAAGAGGAAGTGCCCTGGTTCGCGAACTATGCTAACTATTTAGTGAGCAAGATCATTCCTGCAGACTTGATTGGCTATCAGAAGAAGAAATTTTTGCATGATGTGAAGTGGTTTATGTGGGATGTACCGTATTTGTTCAAGCAATGTGTCGATCAGATGATAAGGAGATGTATCCCATATAGTGAGACATAGGGGATTTTGCAGGATTGCCACGCTTCATTATATGGAGGTCACTACGGTGGAGAAAGGACAACGGCTCGAGTATTGCAAGCAGGATTCTATTGCCTGACGATTTTTAAAGATGCTTACAGTTTTGTCCAAAGGTGTGATAGATGTCAGAGAGTTGGGAATATTTTCAAGAGAAATGAAATGCCCTTGAATACAATTCTCGAGGTTGAAATTTTTGATGTGTGGGGGATAGACTTCATGGGCGCTTTCATTTCTTCATGTGGGAAAATATACATCTTATTGGCAGTTGATTATGTTTCTAAGTGGGTAGAAGTGGCAGCTCTTCCAACTAATGATGCCAAGGTGGTCCTAAGATTTTTACACATAAGCATTTTTATAAGGTTTGGGACTCCAAGGGCCATTATTAGTGATGAAGGCAGTCATTTCTGCAATCGGCAGTTCACAGCTCTTTTGGCTAAGTATGGGATAAATCATCGCATTGCTACATCTTATCATCCTCAAACCAATGGCCAAACAGAGGTTTCGAATCGTGAAGTAAAGAGAATTTTGGAGAAAATCGTGAACCCCACAAGAAAAGACTGGTCATTGAAGCTTGAAGATGCTGTATGGGCCTACAGGACCGCCTACAAAACTCCGTTGGGCATGTCACATTTTCAACTGGTTTATGGAAAGGCTTGTCACCTTCCAATGGAGCTCGAGCACAAGGCATATTGGGAAATTAGGAAGCTCAACTTTGACTTGAAGACTGCAGGTGAAAAATGCCTACTCCAACTCAATGAGTTGGATGAATTCAGATTGTAGGCTTATGAAAACTCCAAGCTGTATAAAGAAAAGGTGAAGAAATGGCATGATCGCAAGATTATGGAGAGAGTATTCAAGCCTGGACAAAGAGTTCTGTTATTTAATTCAAGACTTAAACTCTTCCCTGGAAGCTCAAATCAAGGTGGTCAAGGTCATTTACAGTGAAGACAGTTTATCCACATGGTGCAGTAGAGGTATTCGACAAGTTCCCAGATAAGCCGTTCAAAGATTGACAGCAACTTAAGCACTGCTATGGTGGTGAGGTTGAGAGGTAGAAGGTTACCTGCATTCTTTCTTCAACATGATTGAATCAGAGATAGTCAAGCTAATTGACTATAACTTAGCGCTCGATGGGAGGCACCACATTATTTCTATCCTTACCTCTTGTTTAATTCTGTTAGGATCATATTTATTTCTCATTTACATGTTAGTTTTTTATAGTATAACAAGTGTTGGTATAGGTTTTATTGAAACTGAATGTGCATATTATAATGACTAGGAGTAACATATAGAGCATTGCTTTGGGATATTCATTCCTGCATATAATTAGTTTATGTTTGATCTTGGAGAGTTGTTATATCTCATATTTATCAATGTTGTATGTGCAGGTGATGTGCAGAATGTTAGTAGCTACTGATTTCAATTTCAAAGTGCAGTTCAGTATTGTTAGGAAGCAGGGTTGCGCGGCCGCGCGATTAAACAGTTCAACAATGTCGAGCCCACGCCATGTCTCTTTGCAGTTTGGGTATTAGAGCGCCTGCGCTCTTAATAAGTGTGAATATCGGGCGCTCGACCATGATATCAGCGTGCCCACGCCTTAAGCAGTTCAAAAAGACACGCGATCGCGCCCGAGATCGGAGCTAGAAATATTTTTTAGTTTTAAAGATGTGTCTCATCACATCTCTTATATCAGCTACAATTCAATGCGTGCGTTTTTGTCTCTCATTTTCAAAACCGACGCCTATCTTCTCCTCTCCCAATCCATTTCTTTTCAAACTCAAACTCCTCATCCCACTACCAATTTTTATCCAATCATTCTCTTACCCACGTTCAAATCCTTCAATCAGTTATAAAGATAAAGTTAGGGTTTGCCCAAGGATGTACACCAAGTTTAGGGGAGAAATATACAGAGCTTTCATTTTTCTCAGTGAAATTCTTCTCTTTAATTTAGGGTTCTCTTTGTCATCAAGTGTAATGGGGCCAAAAAGAGCTCGTTCTCGCACTCTAGAGTCTTCTTCCTCAAATAGCCAGAGTGAGGATACTGTTGATTTCTCCAAGTTCATAAGTCTAGAGGCACAAATAGAGTACTAAAAAATAGTGGCGAAGACATTTGTGAGGGAGCGTGGTTTCAAGCCGGAAGCACAAGATGGGCAATTGACAGAAATGATCAGAGAAAGATGTTGGCATGGAGTCTGTTCTACACCCATAGCTACACCCATGGCCATTGTACGGGAATTTTATGCAAATGCAAAGGAGACAATGAGTGGATTTTCATATGTCAGAGGTGTTCAAGTAGACTATCGCCCACAGGCGATTCGCGGAGTGTTTAATTTACCCGACCCTCCAACTGGACGTGCAAATTGGGTCGAGGCGGCACGATTTGAGATAGACTATGACGTGGTCATCACTGACTTGTGTGTACTGGGTACACAGTGGGCTTACAAGCCTGGCACGAATCAGCCTAGGACTTTTCAGGCTTCAACTCTCAACCGTTATGCCAAGGCTTGGAATCTATTTGTTTGTGCAAAACTTCTGCCATCATCCCATCAACATGAGATTACGACTGAGCGGGCATTTATTTTGTGGGGTATAATTACAGGAAAATACATTGATGTTGGTCATCTCCTTAATCAGAACATGTTACGTTACATGCGCACTACAGGGAATATACTACATGCCTCGATTGTTACTCATTTATTTGCTCGAGCAGGAGTCACGTGGGCTGATCAACAGTTGTAATACCCAAGTCAGGATATCACTCACGCCACGATAGGCAAGTTCGAGGATTGGGCAGGAGGTACCCCGCACCCAAGGGGTAAGGGTTTCTCATACTTCCACCCGCATCATCCATGCCATAACCACAACCATCGCGAACAAATGAAGTAGGCACTTCAGCTCAAGCTACTGCTGCTACTGACGATCGACATCTTCGAAGGTTGGAGAGGAAGGTTGATGCTATGTACGACAATTTTGCAGCATTTGCTACTGGATTGACAGGGTCTCTAGCTGAGGCTTTCGCGCAGCAGGGAACCACGCTTGAGTGGCTACAATTTGGGACAGCAGTGCCATTTCCACCGCCGGATTCACCACCCGAAGAGGGTATAGGGGAGTTCCTTTAAACCCTTTACCTTCATTTATTGGGACAATGAATAGTTTAAGTTTGGGGGTATTGGGTAGTAGTGTAGTTGTATGTAGTTAATTTGCATCATTTTTGCATGTTAGTTTAATTTTTTGCATGTCTATTTGTTTAGTATGTGTTTATTTAATAATTGCAGAAATTTTTTGAATTTTAGTGGTTATTATATGTTTTAGTTGTGTTAGTTGCATATCCCAAGTATATAGTCTTATGGAATTTTAGTCTAGCCAATGATGAATTAGAATTTTGAAGGATTTTTGAATTTAGTGGATAACATGAGCTTAGATATAATGTTTTACATGATGTGAACCATGCTTGTTGTTTAGATGCTTTCGGTTAGCACGTAGTTGTTCATATATGCCTGTTGGTATAAGAATAACATGTTTTGCCTGTTTAGTAGAAAATGTTGTTTTTAAAAATAGAATTGTGTAGAAAGTGGACTTAGGCTATGAAAACATTGATAATCAAACTTTGGGAACACATGGGTATGCTTATTGTATATAAAAAAAAGAGACAGAAAAATCCATTTTGGAACCTTCCTGAGTTGAATTATTGGATCCTTGGAAGGGGCAAGATGGAGCGTAAAACGCACTCGCTGCATATTAAAAAAAAGCAATAAACAGCGCGAGAAAGTGCGAAAAATCGCCCTCGTGAGTAATATCATACACTCAAATAAGCCATACTCACTATAAAGATGCTCTGTGTGTGTGTTGTGTTCGTAAATAAACTTGACTAAGGCACAGACTACACATGTTATACTACTAAAGACAGAAAATTAAAGTTTAAGCCAAGACACATGTATACTTATGCAACAAAAACTACTCCAACACATCAATACAAACTAAGGTTCAACAATGGGTTTAATCTGCTTTATTTTTATGTCTATAGCTTAGTTTGAAATTTTATTCTTGAATCCGGATAATTCTCTGAGGTATGCTTGATTGGAATTTCATTTTGGTAGGAAAACTTGGGACTCACTTGCATCATAGTATAGTTTGCATAGCATGTAGTTGCATTGCATTGTTTATTGTCGTATGCATTGCTTGAGGGCAAGCAATAGTTCAAGTTTGGGGGTATTTGATAAGTAGGTTTTATACCTACTTATTGGGTGTTAACTCACTAGAATTATGCTCATCTCAAGTAGTTTTATTATGTGTTATTTGCATTTTATGTTTGTTTTGCAGTAAATGTAGTCGGAACTCCTTTTAGCAACATAAGGCATAAATTGACATGGAAAGCATGGATTGGCATGGTGGCATGAAACTAGTAAAGGCATGACAAGGTGAACATGAGCAGATGAGGAACTGAAGCAGTGGAGGAGTACTGTGAAAAACAGAAGGAATGAGGAGCAAGCAAGCACACAAACAAAGAGCAGCAATAGTCAGACAGCAGAAGACAGGAAGCAGTAGCAGCGCGACCGCGCTGCTTCAAAGATAAAATATAGCGCACCCACGCTTAAGGCAAAATAGAGAAAAATTGTGTAGCCGCACGGCCGCGCGTTGACAAAGAAGAATTATGGCACGCCCGCGCTAGACACTCGGCAGATATGCGCACAAGCGCACCCGCTGCCGTTTTGCAGTGTAACCTCGCGCGGCCGTGCGAGTCTTCTATAGTTAGTTTTGTTGACTTTTTGTAATTTGAATTTGAGCGCTTTTGGCTCAACAAAAACGATATAGTTGGCACCAGAGATGTGTGGAGGGTAGTTTTTATCAGTTTTTCATATTATCATTAGGGTTCTTAAGTCTTAGTTTTCTAGAGAGGTTATGATGATTTGATGATACATTTTTTACTCCTCTCTTTATCTATATTAATGGATAATTATTAGTTTGCAACTCTGGAGATTTTGGTGAATTGGAACAAGCGTGGAATAGACTCTGCAATACTGAATATCAGATTTGCTCTATCATCTCTTTTACATCTATTGTTTGCGTTTATTTTGTAATAACCCGATATTTTTTATATAATTAAATCAGAAATTTTACGTACAATTTTTTTTAAAATTTTGAGGATGAGGATTTGTACAAGATAAAGCCTATGTAATTATTGTGACAACCCGAGAATTTAGACAATTTTTAAAATTGTAATTAATTGATTTTAGGTTCAATATTAGAACCTAGACAGAAAATAAGTGTATGCATTTGATATTTTTAAGAAAGAATTTTGAGGATTTCAAAATTCTGTGAATGATTTAGGTGAATTATTCAGGATTAAGGGAATACGTGAATATATTCTGTGTATATGTGTACATGATGTGGTTAAGGGTCAAGGGTTGATCAGATAAACGATATCTATAACAAACCCTAAGTATATATTAAGAACGTCAATGTTCGGTTAGAAAACCCTAGTGAATTATAAGAAACCCTAGAAACTGGTTCTGGAAACCCTAATTCAAAACCCTAATTCGGTGTATAAATCCTAAACTAGAAACTTAATGGCGTAAGTGTAAATAATTATAAGATTTTTTAGGGCAAAGCTTAAATAATTAGCAAACCCTAATCTAATTTCTAAAACAGAAAATTAATTTTTTATTAGAAAACCTAATTTTGGGTTTAAAACCCTAAATGACCAATTACGATCCTAATTGCTAAATTAGTGATTTTAGTTAGGAAATGCTAATCCTAATTAGCAAGGTTAAAGTTATGATTAAGAAATTTTAATATAATTAGAAAATTCTAATTATAGTTTAGAAATATTATTTTTCTAGTTTTAAAACCAAAATTCGGAAATCTTAGAAATTAAATTGCAAGTTAAGGGTTAAACCCTAAATCCTAAAGTAGTCCAAACCCTAAACCCTAAAGATTCCAAACCCTAAACCCTAAGAGTTTGCATCAAATGACCATCTTAGAATTAAAATTGCATGGGAAATGACTAAAATGCCCTTTTCTTAAAACCTAAGCAAAAGATAAGGCCAATCTTGTGAGTCATCAAGTCTAAAGTTTAGCCATGTGCCCTAAATCTTTAAAAGATAAGATCAAGTGCCACCTTGCAAAGTATAGATACATTGTATCACTTAATAAGGATTAAAGAAAGAGAAAATGGCCACTTGAATTTCATTTTCTTCCAAGACCCTCTCTCTCTAGAATTTCGGGAATGGAGAGTGAGAGAGTGAGATAAGATAAACCATGATCAAGTATTAACTAGCTAAGGATTAGATCACAAAGTCAGAAATCATGAATCAAAGCTCAAAGTGGTAAGAACCCTAAATTTCGAAATCTTTTGATTTGATGTTAGATGTTAGGATCTATTGTTTAAAGTTGTGTTAGAAGGTGTCACTTGATGATCTGGGTTGCTATCCATAACATCAAAGTACACGAATTAGCAATTTTTAGAAATCTGGGAAAAAGTTAAAAATGTTGTCTGACAGTCATATGGTAGTGGCTTTAAATCTTGATGTGTTTATGTTTTGTGTTGTTTTAAGCTTTAGACTTGTAGTCTGTCAGGAGATCTTTGATCTGGAAGTGGAATCAACTCCATACCATGTCTAGATCTCAAGTTATCAGTGGTCAAAACCCGTTGACCGTTCACGAAATCTGGGTTTCTGGGTAACCCAGAAACCCAGATTTTTCTGACAGTGACTTTGCAGGGTCTTGATCTTGCTGTGTGTTGGTGTTTAGTCCATGTTTTTGGTTGATCCTTATAGCCTGTTGTGTACTCTACATATCACAGGCTTTAGATCAACCAGATCCGTAACGGAATACAAGATATGAGTGGTCAAGCCACCGTTGACCGACTGCTCGGATGAAGATTCTGGAAAAACCCAGAATCTTCAGGAACAGTTTCAGACCATTAATTTGACCGGCCCAGATCGTACATATGTGATGTTTTTATGATGATATGTTGTTTAATAAATGAAGCCTGACATCTCCACTACAAGATACAACCATTACTTTACACAAACAAAACCCAGAATTCAAGTTATAAGGATCGAGATATAGTACCATCGTCTGCTCTTCATTTTCTGGAAAACCCAGAATTGAAGAACAACGATGTCAGACTTTTCTGAAGCTTGGATCTTGCAACTTGGTTATGTAATGACCATTAAATCAGTTTGAGGTTGTAATGTTACATTAGTACTACAATCCTAACACTTTAGCCATCCCAGAAACGTAATGAACAAAGATCTACCACCGGTCAAACCACCCACCTAGTTAACTGGCGATGAAGATCTGGGCAGACATCTAGAACACCAAGAACACCTATAGCGACGGGTCTGTCGCTATAGGGCCCTTTAGTGACAGTTTTATTTTCTATTTTTTGGAAATTATTTAAAAATTGATAAAAATAGTTTTAATTATTAAAAATACAAAATAAATTCCGAAAAATTATTTTAAAATTCTGAAAAATAGTTTTTAATTATTTATTTCATAAATATTTAATATTTTTGAAATATAAATGGTATTTAATTTATTTAATTATAATATTAAATAAATAATTTAAAAATGTTTTAAATACATGAAAAATCATGAAAAATAATTTTACGGTATAATAAAATATTTTAAGTTATTTTGAGTGACTTTTAATATTTTAGGATGAATTTCATTAATTAATCAATATTAATGATAATTAGTTTATTTAATAAATATATTAAATAAATTAAGGAAAAATAGGATTAATGCTTTATAAATTATATAAAAATGATTTATGTGTTAGAAAAATATTTTAAGTTATAAAATATAACTTTTGATTTTTTGTCATGAAAATATTAATATTTTAATATTAATATTAATTATCGGATAAAGAATTTAAGTGTTTAAAAATCATATAAATATGATTTTAAGGTATAAAAAATACTTTATGATATTATAAATATATTATAATATTATGACATGTATTTCATTAATATTTGATAATAAATAAATATTAATGATAATAGAATTATGTGGTATTTAATTCATTTAAATACAAGTTTAATAATTGAATTTTTTTGATAAATGGTAATAATTATCTGAAAAGTATTACAAGCTTATGAAAAATATTTTGACTGATATCAAAAGTATCTAAGATAATTGTTAAGTGTTAGGTCAGAGTTTAATTGAACTTAGACTCGATAAAAGTCCGACTAGACCGTCGGGATGTTAGTTTTGTGTCAGGTTCAACTCAGACTGTAATAGTTTGACTTGATACCGAGTCTTATGTGTGTGATAGACTGATAGGGATATGTGTTATGTGTTTAGGTTATTCTATGTTTATATATATATATCTTATAGTATTATATTGTGATGATATTATTCTAATATTGGAGATCTATATTACTAATATTAGGTCTTCGGATAAAGCGTATAAATTGCGTAGCGGTAATCAACGGTGCAGGCAAGTTTGTTTTTACTTAACTCTACTAAGAGTGTTTCATTTAGATAAGCTTATGGTTAATCATTGCTGGTTGTGATGAATTGTACTCTGTACATATTGTATGTATAAGTCAGGTATAAAAGGCTGATCACCTTCATTACCAGTTGGTCAAGATATATTTGTTCATGTTCAATACTTGTTCAGTCAAAAGTTTGTTCCTGCTAGTTCACAATTATATTGATGAATTATAGCCAGCTTATTATTTATACTCTTTCAATCATGATATATCGTTATATTATTGAATTTAAACTTGATGGGCAATTGGAAGCTGTCGTTGATACTCCTAAATTAACCTCACTTTCACTTCACAATTTATAATAATTAGCACAGTAGCAAGTAAGGATCGATCCCACAGAGAGTAAAGTTGTTTTAGAATTATTCTACTATTTAAACATAAAATAAAGATGGAGGTTTTTGAAAATTATTTTTAAACTAAGAGAACAAGAATTAACGATGAAATTAACCAAATATGTAAAAACTTCAATTTTGCAGTTCAGTTTCACCAAGTACAATAATCAATTAATCAAGTTATTATTATTTTTTCTTCAATGAAACTATTAGCCCTAGATAACAATAAGCTCTGCTATCCGAAATTCTCCTTAGATTATCACTGTATGAAACAAGCTCTCCACCAGATTCTAACTAGCATACAACCTAGAATAAGCTCTCTAGATTTAATATGATAGAAGTATTAAGAAATAGAGAATTAATTAGGCTAATCCAAGCAACAAACACATAAGCTCGATTTGTTTAACTTGTTTTATGATAATCTTAGTAATAAACAAAAGCTTGTCCACAATTATTATTACTAAGTTGTTACTTATGATAAAGACAGATATCAATTACACGTAATACCAATCTTAATCTAGCATATGATAATGATCAAACTAATTCAATTGGCCATATTAAATTAATTAAATCAATTAACATGCAATCAATGAAAACAGATTATCAGATTTCACACAAGAAGAAATAAATAATAATACTCAATTAATCAATTACTTGTAACAAGGATTCACCTCCCTTTAGAACTGAATAAAAAGAACTAGCCTGACATGCTCTTGAGTCTGCACTCTAATAGATGATAGTTGATTATTGAATTAATAAAATCATGACTAGCATCCTCTATTTATAGTGCTAGACAAAGTCCTAAATCCTATAGAAAGTAGAAATCCAAACCCTAAAAGGAATTACAAATTACCCTAATTTCCATAAAGAAATAAAATTCAATTTGGAAATAAATCTTAGTCTAAAAGAAATCCTAATTACAATAGAATTATAAAAACTATTCTTCTAGAATCTAAAATTCAGATTTGAAATTGGAATTAAATCCCACAATTGTCATGTGCTTAAACTCATTGCCGCGTGAATTCAAATCCATTTATGATACTAATTGTTGAATCCTTGATTTGTTAGGAATCCCGTAAACCTCCTCCAATTTATTTCCAAAATCATGAAACCCCTTCAATTGTACCTAAAATAAAAATATAAGAATAATGAGTTTATTTAGGCACAAAATAAATACAAAAGATTAAGTATTAAGGAATAAAAATATAACATATTTCATACTCATCAAATTCCCCCACACTTATCTTTTTACACGTCCTCGTGTAAACCAAAAATTTGATTTTCAGAAAAATTCTATTCAACCATAGTGTCAAAAGAATTCAAGATACAAATCACGACTAGCAACACTAAATTTGCAGAAATCTAATCAACGCTTTATCAATCAACTTACAATTACCAACCATACCATTTCACCAATGAATTTCATTAAATCAAACTGTAGCCACATAAGTAACTCTCTCAAAATCATCATACTTACTCAACTTAGTTACCATGGAGCAAAAACCATGCACACTAACTCTTAACCAAGAACAAATTTTTCTTGCCTTTTAATTTTTTTTCATAGAACCTCTTTTTTTTTAGCACAGATGAATGTATTTTCATGCTTTTCTCGTATACTTTTTTCCGTATACTTTTTTTTTTTGACATGTGCAATGTCTCCTTTTCTTAGGCTTTTCAGAGTTACCCATTAGCGAACTTTCCACCAACGACTCCCAAACCAGATGATCTTAGGGCGCTAGGTGTAGAGACACCCCTAAGGGCTTACTTATTCAAGTAACAAAGGTCACAAAAGTCGACTAGTCAAACTGCTTTTATCCATCACACTTTTCAGCGTGAATACCGATGCTTCCCGAGGCTTAGATACCCAGTTATTTCGCACAATGGACATTGAAGCAGATTTTCAATTTTCATTTTTTTTTCATTTTTTTTTCATTCATCATTTTTTTACATGGTTCTGCACAACATAAGCAAGTTAAACAGTTCTAAGTCATGAAATTAGTGCACATAGACAACTCCACAAATAGCTTAGCCAAATAAACATGTTTCTCATATTCAAGTACTCATGTATCACAAATTTAATTTAAATCAGTTACTATGGATCATGGCTTAGTCTTCATCATTCATTAACCAACTAAACATTAAATAGATTTTGAAATTTAGTATTAATTTTCAATTTTTGACTTTAACCTTTTAACACAGCCAAATAGAATCATGAAACCAATTTTTTTTTAAAAAATTCAAATGCATCAATTTTTCAAATTTCCCATCAAAACAGGATCAATATTCCTACATAAATAAAAACCTAAATCTTTCCCCCACACTCAAACCTTACATTGTCCCCAATGTAAAAAAATCATGCAAAGAAGAAAATACTACTAGCTAACATGTAATAAAAAAACTAAAAAGTGAAGGGATAGAAAAATCAAATCTGAGATCTTGGGTTGCCTCCCAAGCAGCTGTCCTTGTTTATTGTCATTGGCTTGACATCATCCTCTCATCCTATGTAATTGGACTTGTGTACTTCAAATGGACTGGTAACAATTTTAATTCTTCATTAGGAGCATCCTTCAGATCCTGATTTTGCTCCATTTCAGCCCTCAAATCCTCCTTGTATATTTGCTCAAGAGATTCCTGCACTATAGAGTCAACAACATCAATAGCAAAAATAAAATTAACATTACCAAGATACCTCTTAACTTTATATATGCCGAACTGGACATGTGCATCGTCGAATTCCATGTGTAAGGTCCCATGGTGTTTATCATTCAGTGTTGTTGCTGGTACAAGGAAAGTATCATTATCTATGTCCTCCTTATAGAAATCTGCAGGAATTATTAATTCTTCCATCTCTACCTCTTGTTCATCCTTTTCAGACTTTGAATACCTGATTTCTTCAAATTTAGTAGTAGTCTCGAGCACATCCAAATGGTTTTCACTAGTGAACTCCTTATCATCTTTAAGTTCTTGTTCCCTATTCGCCATTTCTTCTAGGAATTTTTCATTAGACTCTCTATACCACGTTGAATTTTTTCCAACTTTCTAATTCCTTGTTAGAACTTGGGAAAAAGGTAGTTTCGGTTCATAAGCTGAAAGAGGTGGAAATCTGTGCTTGAGTACATCACTGCTGCCTATTTCACTATGGTCAGACTTGCTTTGTATTGACTTTTCTTGCTGCTGATCCTCTGAACCACATCTCAATGTTATGGCACTTACATTCTCAACAGTTTGAGAAAGTGACCATCCTACAGTGGTTGCAAGTTGACCAACTTGGTTCCTCAGATCTTGAACAGAAGTTCTTGTCTCTTGCTGAAATTGTTGTGTCTGACTCATGAACTGTTGTGTTTGGTTCATGAATGCCTTGAACATATCCTCCATAGATGTCCCAGAATTGACAGGTACTTCTTGGTTTTCTGTGTGGTACTGAGGTTGAGCTTGCTGAATACCTTGGTTATTCCTTGCAGCCATTTGTCGAACTAAAATAGTTAAATCAGAAATCTGCTGCTCCAAGTCTCTCGCGCTTACCCCATTTACCCTTTGTGGTGTGTGATCCATCTTAGTTCTATACTGCTGTGAGTTACCAACTTTACGGATGGAATGCCAAAAAGTAGATGTTTTAATGTCCTTAGCTTTAGTACCATCCCAAAGAAGAGAATCCTGAGCATCAGAGTTACATGGTCGTGACAAGTCGAAGGAATTCCTGAATTCTATAAGGTCATTATGGTTTGATGCAGGAAGAACCCAGTTGGAGTTAGAGATGATTTGGCTCACAGAGGCCACCAGCCCAAGGCCAGAGTTCAAAATCAAGGGAGACTGGATTGAAGAAGCTAGAGGAGAATGGCCCAGCCATGGATCAAACCAGAGGCTAGTATGCGCACCATTACCAATAGAAAATGAGATGTATCTGCAAGCAATAGGACGGAGCTTGAGAACTTTTCTCCAGATCCACGAACAATCCAAGGGAATAGGCATTATCCAGGAATATTTGTTTTTGAGATGGACAACACGCACCCACTTAGCCCAGAAAGAGGAGGAGGAGGGATAAATGATTTGCCAGAGATGCGATAGAATCTGAGCTTTGTTACAATCTTCAAGATTCTTGATAGCCAACCCCCCTTCAGCAAAAGGGAGACAGATTTTGCTCCAGGCAACTTTAGCACCAGATTTCCCCATAGAAGGCCCTTTCTAGAGGAATCGAGACATAGAGGATTTCATTTCATTGATAGCAGAAGTAGGGAGAATGAAGTGGGCTGACCAATAGGCTTGGATAGAGTGGATAACCGATTTGATCAATTGCAATCTACCAGCATAAGAGAAGAAACGATTAGTCCAAGAAGTAATTCTGGATTTCAGCTTTTCAAGGAGAGGTTGGCATTCTGCCAGACTAAGTTTGGATGTGATTAACGGCACCCCAAGAAATTTTGCAAGAAAGGAACCCAACTGGAATCCCAGGGAAGACAGGATATCATCCTTAGTGTCAGGGGGTACATGGGAAAGAAAGCACATGCTCTTCGAGGCATTTATACGCAGGCCAGACTGGGATAAGAACAGATCCAAGCAATTTTTATGGTATTAACAGAGCCTACGTCTCCTCGACAGAAGATGATGAGATCATCCGCGAAATAGAGATGAGTAAGGGAAAGGGCTTCTGTCTTCCAGTGATAATGGAAAGAGGGAAACTTGGATGCTCTAGAAAGCATAAGGGAAAGAGCTTCCAAGATAATGACAAATAGATATGGTGAAAGGGGATCCCCTTGCCTAAGCCCATTACATCCTTTGAAATAGCCACAAAGAGCACCATTGACCTTGACAGAGAAAGTAGGAGAGGTAATGCAAGATTTGACCCAGAATAGGAATTTCGGAGGGAAGTTAAAGGAACGAAGAACAGCCATTAGGATATCCCAAGAGATGGAATCAAAAGCTTTTCGGAAGTCAATTTTCAGAGCACATCTAGGAGGCCCTAATGGTCTATGATAATTCCTGAAGAGTTCCTGAGCAAGAAGAATGTTGTCACCAATCCTTCTCCCTTTTATGAAGGCCGCTTGGTTTTGGGAAATGAGAGAAGGAAGAACACCCATGAGACGCGTGGCAATAAGCTTAGAAGTGCATTTATACGTGGTATTACAACAGGAGATTGGTCTGTAGTCATTCATGGAAGAGGGGTTAGTAGTTTTGGGAACTAGAGCGATGGCCGTTGCATTAGTACCTCTGAGGAGACATCCTTGACGGAAAAAAGACTGAATTGCAGCTGTGAAGACAGGGCCCACAATATCCCAAGTAAGAATAAAAAAGTTAACGTTAAAACCATCTGGGCCAGGACTCTTATTCTTTTTCATGTGCTTCAAGGTATTAAAAATCTCCTCGCGTGTAACATCCCGCTCAAGTAACCGAGCTTGTTGGACTGATAACTTGGAGGAGACAACAGAATCCAGATTCGGGATAGCTTGATCTACAGCAGGGCTGCCCAGCAAGGAGCGGAAATGGTTAACCGCAATACTTTGGACAGCCGAGTGACCATAACATAAATCCCCCACATCATTTTCAATAGAAAGGATTTTATTGTGGTTCCATCTGTTCTTGATTTGGTTATGGAAGAACCCGGTATTCTTGTCCCCTTCCTTTAGCCATTGGATTCTAGACTTCTGCTTCAGAAGATTTTATTCACAAAGAAGGTCAACCCAAAGAGAAGCCGATTGAGTCTGCTGAATAGAGAGAAGGAGAGGATCGGTAGGGTTCACAGTAATAGCCTGCTGCGTAGCATGAAGAAGAGCTCTAGATTTTTCAGCATTGGAAGAGAGATTACCATTAGAACGATTCAGACATATTAAGGCCTTCTTGACCGCTTTGAGCTTACTTGAAAGGATTTGCAACGGGTCCTCCGAGGCTGGAGTATTCCAAGCATGATGCATCACATCCATGAAATTTTCTAACCCTGCCATGAAATTGATGAACTGGAATGGTTTGGGGAGGCGAGGAAGTACCAAACCAAGATTAACCACCACAGGGCAATGGTCAGACATCTCTCGCGGAGTAAAAAGGGCCTGAGAAGTAGGGAAAGAATCCAGCCATAAGTGATTAACCATAACTCTGTCCAGCTTTTTGTAAGTCGGGTTGGCCAACTGAGAGTCCCACCAAGTGAGGAGAGGACCAGAGGCTCCCAGGTCCACCAAGGATAAATCAGAGATAAGGTCTTTGAAGTCTTGCATGCCATAATCCCAAGAAAATGTACCTCCCATAATTTCGGATAAAGATTGAGCAACATTAAAATCGCCCAGAAGGGACCAAGGCTGGTTAATGTTCTGAGCAAGATCCCAAAGATCCTTCCACAGAGCCTTCCTCTCAGAAGGAGTGTTGAGCCCATATATAACAGTAACAAAAATTTGGGTATCCAGACTGATAGAGGAGACAAAACAGTGTATAAATTGAGAAGACTTAGATAATATGTGGACTTTCCAAAAAGTAGGGTCCCATCCAACCCAAAATCTACCATTATTATGAAATTCATAATTAAAATGCCATTCCCAGTGTTTACAGATAGACTTTGAAATTGCAATGGCCTTAGTGCTCTTGACCCTAGTCTCTATAAGACCAACAAAAGAGAGATTATGTTTAACAATGAGAGCCTGGACAGTGAGCCTGCTTGGGAGACTTATTAACACCTCTAATATTCATAGAGCAAAAAGATAACATAAAAGATATGAAAATTAAGTAGGGGACCTGTGGCTCCCCCCTCCTTTGATCTTTTTCTTAGAAACTTGGCCTGTGTCAGCAGAAGATTTGGCCTTATGCTTAAGGTCACGGACATCCTTCTCATCAATTTGTCTTAACTTAGTCACTAGAGGGTTGGGCAGAAGAGTGATGTCTGTATCCGAAAACCCATCAGATGATGCTATAAGGTTAAAAGAGTTAGGGCTAGGCAGCATCGAGGAGAGGGTGGAAACTGAGGGGCCGACAAGCTTGGGACCTTTATACACCAAAGTCCAGCTATCCGAAGGCAAGTTATGAGGAGGGGCAGGCGGGATAGAAGCTCCTGATGAACCCGGAGGAACCGAGGTGTTCGTAACCGAGGTGACCGAAACCAATTTGGGGGGTTTAGGAATCCATTTGAAGTTGGCAGAGGGGCACCGATGAAGAGAATGCCCAAATGATTTGCAGTGAGAGCATAGCTGAGGTTTATTCTGGTATTCAACTCTAACGACTACTACTTTTTCGGTCTTAGATTCCTCTTCAAGAACCACAACATCCAGACTGGATGGAAAGGCAGAGGAAGAAGAAACTTCAATGAACATCCTTGCAAAGTTCATTGGTTCCAGTTTTTCAGTAACTTTATCCACAAACAAAGGTTGCCCTATTCCGCTAGCAATGTAGCTCAACCCAGGGGCAGAGAGATAGGAAATGGGGATATTATGAAATTTCACCCAGACAGGAGTTTTAGTGCATGATTCAAATTGGAAATCCAATCCCTCCTTCCAGTGTTTGAGATAAAGCAGCTTATTGGAGATGTACCAAGGGCCAAGAGCAAGAATATTATCGCGTGCGGCAGGAGAGGAGAACTTAAAGACGAAATATCCTTTATCCTGAAGAAAGATCTTCTGCAGACCATGCTTATCCCAAAGCTTATGCACACTTTCTTCCACAAGCTTGAAAGGAAGCCTGGAGTGAACGAAACTACCAACCAAGCTAGAGTTCCATAGACTATTTCGTAACTGAAGGATCTCATAGGGGGGTTTAATAGTAATAGAACCATTCTCACAAGGAGGTGGGGAGGGGGGAAAGTATTCAAGTTTGAAACAGGACTTCGGGGGGGCCATAGCCACAACAGAGCTCCAAGATTTTTTGCCAGCCAAGTCATCGGGACTAAAAGAAGGGCCAGAACCAAGCACGCCACACTCGCCCCTTGGAGCCAAGGGGGAGCCAAGGCCAACTACCAAGCTAGAGGCCACGGTAGGGGTAGAGGTATCGTTGCCAGGTGCGAAGGCTGCATTCTCTGAGCAAGGAATGCAAGTAGAACATTGAACAACCATATTATGCTCATCAACTTGTCTAATTGATTTACCTTTACTAGCATAATCATTAATATGTTGAACAGAGAATCCTTGTGCTAATATAAAGTTCATGAGGATGTTACTCTTCGTACGTTCATCAGTTGCCTCAATACGTCCCTGATGAGACAAGATTTGAGCTGCCTTAAAAATTTCAGACATAGAAGACCCGAGATGAGCTCCAATGCTATCATCTGCCACACTATTAGCCTCAGAGTTAGAGGAAACCTCCACATTTACCGGGACCATAGAAGGTAAGGTAGTCGACTCAGCCATAGCTGACACGTTTACAGAAGGAGAGTTGGGTTTTGAAACCCCGAACTCCACAAATAAGTTTCTTGATGAGCTACTGGTCGAATTCCCAGCAGAAAGGTGAGCATGGTCAACCATGGAGACGGAGGAGGACGGAGGAGGACTGGAGAAAGGAGGGTGGAGGAGGAGGAAGGACCAAAAAGGTAAACAGAGAAATTAGGTAAGAATGGAAATGTTTGGTGAGGCTGGGCGGGACCCCAGAAAAGGAAAGAGGAGATAACGGAAGTGGATGGAGGAGACGAAAAAAATAGAGAGAAGGGAGAGAACACATCCAAGAGAGAGAGTCTAACCCATTCCTACTTCTGAACTCTTATTCATATTATTATTTGCAATATTGACGATGTCTAGAAAGTTCTGTCGAGGAAAGGGGTTTGGTCACCTAATTGCGCGCCAATAGGGAGAAATTCTTATCGGAAAGCCCCCTCTTTCCTAGGAATGATCTGATTGTTAAATATTGTGAGTTATAATATTAATGATGAATAAGTTCGTGTTGATTAAAGATGAAACCGATATTTCCATTGTGTTGGAATTATTAGTGTTAATGGAAATCAACATTTATTTTGATAATAATTGATTTCTGGAGGTTATATTGACCAATCGGGTAATTAATCGGATAAATGAGTAATTAATTACTATTAATTCACATGCTTATAACTATTTGTTCACATGTATGTACTATTGATTTACATGCATGTACTATTAGGGGAGGTGGTGCAAGATTGATAATACTTGCATGACTAAATTAAAAATGGAGGTATAAATGAAGGTACTATACTGTAACTATTTTTTCACATGTATGGAACTATTGATTCACATGAATGTACTATTGATTCACATGCATGTACTATTAAGGGAGGTGGTGCAAGTTTGATAATACTTGTATGACTAAATTAAAAATGGAGGAAAAGACGAAGGTACTATATTGTAATAATTCGAGCCCCAAAACGTGCAATTATTGAAACTATATTTTCCTATAAATTGAAGCTCATTCTTTTTTCATTCTCACTAATTCACTAAGACTCACAAGAACAATTATAGAGAGAGAAGCTATAGAGAGAAAGAAGAAGAGTATTCCACTACTTTACTATTGTAGTATCCAGTTTTCTTCTAAGGTAAGGGATATTATTTTTGTTCAGTATTCGTAAGAAATAATATTTTCTCCCATACTCTGTAGTATGCGAGTAATATTATTTCATTTCGTATTCCTAATTCTACACTCATTTTGTTAAAGTATCACTTCTATACTTCGTGAAATTAGTAGAATATCTTAGATATTTTGTAACGACCCAAAAATCCATACAATTTAAATCTCAACTTCGGTCGTTAACCATACATTAAATCTCAAATTTTACATCATTATTCGATGTTAAACTTAATAAAATTGCTGAAAATTTAAAACTTTTATACATTTCCTTCTTTCTTGCCCTGAATCGCAACCATTACATTACATCTCTTTGATTCAATCTTATATCATGAATCGTTACAACAAAATGACTATACAAAGTCTTACATCATAACTAAATATCCATATACATTGGATAGCTCAACTTACAATTCAACAACATGTTACGTTCAAAATATGAAATACATTTCTCATAAAACATAAGTAATCTTCGTGAATATAGATCTCTATAACTCACATAGCACGTATCTTTACCTTAAAATCTTGACCTGTAAAAGTGGTTATTTGCAAGAGTGAGCTCGACAGCCGAGCAAAGTCTAACAGTTTTCATGCATCACATAGAACATAATAACATGCTCGATATACATCTCATTAAAGTAACATGGCATACATGCTTTTAATTCACATAGCAAATATAAAGATTGAGTTCCTTACTCAATCATCACTACTTAGCCAAAACAATGCAGTCATATATTGACTTTAACATTTCATGATTTCAACATGCATAACATATCATGCAATTTAAAACAGTTCATCAAGTCCACGTAAAAAATAGGAACCGAAAGACTTGCCTTGATCGTTGTTTACCAATAACAGTTTAACAGCTTACAGCTATCTGCACTTCACGTGCCCTACGCAATTATATAATCATACACATCAAATATTAGTCACATATCAACACATAGTAATTGTAATGTAAACTCTACTCCACATCTCATAATCTTTCCTATTAATTAGCACACAATGTTCAATTATATTGTGTTAACTTTCAACTTATATCTCACTGTATTTCATATTCGCAGTTCATTCAAGTGCTTAAGTCTTGCTAGGACTACTTATTGGTTTTATATTAAACCCATTCCATATCTTATAATATCTATTTCAATTGAATTGAAACACTTTTTAAGTTCATTAACACTTGGCACTGCGTTTCGACGTTCATTCGTCACACGCCCAATATGCCTCTCTTGTGTAAGCTTACTATGCTTCTATAACTCATCTAATACATCATGTATTAATGTTAAGCATCATTATAATTACTAATATTCATGTTTTATAACTTAGGACATCATCTTTTATGGTCAAGAGCACTACACATGCATATGTGCATGCCCGACACCCTCCCATTGCCTCCGAAAACATAATAGTCCTAAAGATGACCATTTTGACCCATTCTAATGACCTCAAATTGAAAAACTTAGAGAACGAAAGTTGTAGGTCTACTCGTCCTCTTTCCGGATCAACTTGAATCACCTCAATTGGAGTTCGTATGAGGAAGTTATGGCTATTTTACTACAGGACGTCAAAATTGTCCAAGTCAGACTTCTGTCCCCGCGCTGGGGCGCGAGGACTAAGCCAACTAGTGGCACTGGGGCGCGAATTTCAGCACTGGGGCGCCAACTTCTGGCGCTGGGGCGCCAATTTTGGCGCTGGGGCGCCAATTTTGGCGCTGGGGCGCGATTTTTGGCGCTGGGGCGCCGAAACTTGCAGAACCCAACCACGAAGAACAGAACAAAGCTACTGTCTTTATTTTTAACAGCAATTAACTCCAATTAACATGTATAACCTAAGCCAATTACACATATACACATTACCCAACATGTATATACTAATTACCAACGACTAAACTATTATTCTAGAAATCTTAAATCGTTGAAAGCATTATTTTAAAAACCAAACTCCATAACTGACGTTTATACACTGTCATACCAATTTGATTTTAATTACTTCAAACTACGATTCTCTGTAGTTTATACCCAATTAACCATTCGCAGTTCAATTTCACAATTTCACAATTAACATATACTAATTTTGATATTTCTACAAACCACGTTCATACGTGAATGTTTACTGTAAAACCAATTCTTCTTTCTTTGTGAATGCTAGCATACTTCTCATATATACATACATGTGCTAATATAACAATTACAGTTACAAATACACTTAATATCATACGTAATTATAAAAACATGATTTTCATACAATTTTTGTAAAACTTTATAACATACACAGTGATATTCAATAAAATTATACTGTAATATTTTTTTAAGTTTTATATACATACCTTCACTTGCTTGACCACCACTTGTTAAAACTCAGAACTTTCTCTCCAACCCTTGACAGTCTCTCTCAAAACTCTCCTGTCTCTAAGTGTTTCTCTGACAAAACTAGTTCTCTTTTCTTACTTAGGCTTTAGCCAAATAGAATATAAGTAAAATAAAAATACAAACAACGTACGATTTTTAAAACGTCTAAACCGACGCTATACTTAATATACTAATAAATTATCAGTTACCAAAATAATAGATATATTATATTTATATTTTGTTTAATTTAATTTATATTACAAATAAATCAAATTTAAAAATCTAAAAGTCATAGGGCTTTGTTTGGCAAAATTATTTAAATTTAAAGACTTAATATATTTAAGCCTTGTTTGGCAGAATAAATTACAACTACTTTAATTTATTTTAATAACCACTTATAATATAGTTATTTGTCACACTTCTAATTAATTAAGTTTTCATACTTAATTTAATTAATTCTAATAACAATTCATTACATAATATAATAATTTATTTAATCATTATAAATTCTCTAACTTAATTATTAGATTAAATTAGATTACTATTTCAAAATAATTACTTTTCTTAACTCATTAATTATTTATTAAACAAATAAATAATCAAATCACATCAAATCAATTAAACAAATACTTATTCAACAATAAACACATCCATTAAATATTTATATAATTCAATAAATATTTAAATATTATAATAAAAATCTGCAGTGTTACATCATTCCCTCCTTACAAGGATTATGTCCTCAGAATCACAACTCAAGCCACTCATTCGTTACAATCTTCCCTACTTACAAAATTCTGTCCCCAGAATCGAAGACACAAATTACGCAAATGACTCAGAGAAATATTTCATCATTTTATCTAAATATAGATTTTATATTTCCTACTACATTCATTACCTAACAAATTCTAGGTTTCATTTCATAACTTTCATTTGAACTCAATTATATTTTGAGTATTATATATCTTTTTTTAACCCATTCATTTCCTTTTCTAAGGATCGTTATCATAAACACTCGGGAATCGCTATCATAAACACTCGGGATATTACATTCACTCTCTCCTCTAAGAATTTCGTCCTCGAAATTTTATCAATTAATATTTATTCATTCCATCTATCAAAGTAGATTTTACGTTAATACTATATTCATTCTTTAGGTTCTATAACCACTTCTTCCACAAAGATCATTCTACAATTATTAACTTTTCTATTAAAAGTTTCACAAATTTCTTTGATAACTCATCCCCTTCTCATTTCAAAATCTCTTTTTTTACTTAATCAACACATTCATCATTCAGTGTTGCATTCTACGACTTACTTCTTTCTAAGAAATATTTTTCTTTTTCACTTCCATCTTGCAGAATAACAAGAATCTTCCACAATTGTTCAATAATTGGGAAGTAGTTTGAATAACTCAGGAATTTTAAAAGATTCCAAATCATGCTGAGGGTCATAAGACCACGAACTATGTCCACAGTTGCAAGTAATCTTTCAACTTCAACTTTAACAGTCATAGTAAGGACCCCCGTACTTAGGGTGTTAAGCCCTTCGTACGATATATTGTGCACAAACATTTAAACGCTATGCATATGTCCATAGTTATAAGTAATCTTTCAACTTAAAATTTAACAGTCATAAGACTATAGGGACTCCTCGTACTTAGGGTGATCAGCCCTTTCGTACAATGTATTGTGCACAAACATCTCAACGCCTCCGCGTAATCCCCTATAAAAGGGTTGTTCATCTCAGCTTTTTAACATCTGAATCCGCACCAAAACAATTTGGTTTGGCATAACCTCTCAAGAAACTCTTGAATTTCATGAACATCTTTTAATATTTGTCTAGCTGAATCAAATAGCATAGACCTCTACAATAACTCGGACATTAACCGAAATATACATATACATACATAAAGAAATCTCAAAAATCTTTTTATGACGTCATGATACCGCACTGTATTTACAGTCCGTTGAGGATTCTGTCATTTGGTGACTTTTTCATACTACATCATACCATAGTGGGCTGACGATCCTTAGATCACATCCAACACTAGGTAATACTGCATTGATGACTCCATCGTTTTTATCATCTTTGCACCAGGTTACATGATGCATTAATGATATAAAATACATTTTGATATATTGTAAATCATTTTTGTCTAGCCGAAGTAATTAGCATAGACATACGAATAATAGTATTTGTTGTTAAAATTCATTGGTTCCATCATTTGATCCAATGTTTTTCAAGAAAATAAAAGTGTAAACATCAGCACGAAGTCAATAAATTTCGAAAGTCTAACATAGCTAGTAGATTTAGAATACCTATGCTTCCACCATCAACTCCACTTTCTATAATGATCCATTGTTTAATAGGTCTATCTATTCCTATCATCCTCAATACTCCATTCACACTTAATTATACCCTAGTTCATCAAACTTACCACACGTTATGAGTTCAGGAACTTGCCACAATCATATGAGTTTAAGAACTTATCCTAGTCAGACCATAGGCGTCCATTCGCTGAGGGGTTCAAAAACATACCATATAATTATGAGTCACGAACCTACCATAAATATGAGTTTTAAGAACTCGCACTTAACCTTATAATATTCTCTAACTATACCCTACCTATCTGTTATACACATGAGAAAAGAATCACCTTCTCAACAGGCATATAGCAAATAGCGCGACACAAACATTCCAATGATTATCAATGTGATAAACTTAGTGCAAGCACAAAACCCTCGCCCATACAAAGATTTGTACAACTCAGCCATCACAGGAGTCCTCAATTGAAATCCCACTTAACTCTATTTTGCTCTTAACTTGCTCTTTGCTCGATACGAATTCCTCGTATCACATCATCTATAACTCCTCATGAGTTATCTCGTACTATTTCATAGTACACCATCTTCATAGCATTAAGCTATAATCATTCAAACATTACAAACCATCTTTCTTTTATAACTTAAACACATCACGTCGTGACCTTATTCTATAATCATCTCTCTTAAAATTCTTTTGTTAACTCGTGATCGTTTTGTTTTACGATCCTCATTCTTTCCTTTTTTTTCATCATTTACAACGTTAATCGTTATCTTGGCTATTGGAGTTAGGAAACTCCCATTTCTTATCTTTATTATATCTTCAAGATTCTTCTGTGAATCTTCTTGTTTATATAATAATTCTTCCTTTAAGAATTCTAACTTCAGTTACATCGCTCAAAATTTCATTCAAGTTCTAAACTCTCATCATACGTGTCCATTTCTACAATTGGTACACATCGAGTCTCTAACAGTTTCAATATGGTACGCTGAGTGGTTTTCCACAAACAACCAACAAACTAGGTTCCGAGTTGCTAGTTCGTATATACCTCCGCTCCATGAAGGAATCGTTTAGCCCAGATACCATACATCAACTATTAAAGAGTACAATTGTACCACGCTTAGACATAACTCTCTATTCATAACTTCTTTATCATTCTCTTTTTATAGACATTGTCTATTTATTATCACCTTACATCCTTATTATTGGAGTTGGATAACCCCATATTCATATTCCTGATAACTCTGCGAGATTCTTCTTTGAATCCTTTTACGCAAGTTTTAATCCCATATTGTTCAAACTATATTTGAGTTTATTCATTCTATATCTTCACCTCTCTTCTCTAAGGTTATTGCCTACGGTAAGGTTTATAACCTACAGCTTTGATACCAACTGTAACGACCCCAAAATCCATACAATTTAAATCTCAACTTCGGTCGTTAACCATACATTAAATCTTAAAATTTACATCATTATTCGATGTTAAACTTAATAAAATTGCGGAATATTTAAAACTTTTATACATTTCCTTCTTTCTTGCCCTGAATCGCAACCATTACATTTCATCTCTTTGATTCAATCTTATATCATGAATCGTTACAACAAAATGACTATACAAAGTCTTACATCATAACTAAATATCCATATACATTGGATAGCTCAACTTACAATTCAACAACATGTTACGTTCAAAATATGAAATACATTTCTCATAAAACATAAGTAATCTTCGTGAATATAGATCTCTATAACTCACATAGCACGTATCTTTACCTTAAAATCTTGACCTGCAAAAGTGGTTATTTGCAAGAGTGAGCTCGACAGCCCAGCAAAGTCTAACAGTTTTCATGCATCACATAGAACATAATAACATGCTCGATATACATCTCATTAAAGTAACATGGCATACATGCTTTTAATTCACATAGCAAATATAAAGATTGAGTTCCTTACTCAATCATCATTACTTAGCCAAAACAATGCAGTCATATATTGACTTTAACATTTCATGATTTTAACGTGCATAACATATCATGCAATTTAAAACAGTTCATCAAGTCCACGTAAAAAATAGGAACCGAAAGACTTGCCTTGATCGTTGTTTACCAATAACAATTTAACAGCTTACAGCTATCTGCACTTCACGTGCCCTACGCAATTATATAATCATACACATCAAATATTAGTCACATAACAACACATAGTAATTGTAATGTAAACTCTACTCCACATCTCATAATCTTTCCTATTAATTAGCACACAATGTTCAATTATATTGTGTTAACTTTCAACTTATATCTCACTGTATTTCATATTCGCAGTTCATTCAAGTGCTTAAGTCTTGCTAGGACTACTTATTGGTTTTATATTAAACCCATTCCGTATCTTATAATATCCATTTCAATTGAATTGAAACACTTTTTAAGTTCATTAACACTTGGCACGGCGTTTCGACGTTCATTCGTCACACGCCCAATATGCCTCTCTTGTGTAAGCTTACTATGCTTCTAAAACTCATCTAATACATCATGTATTAATGTTAAGCATCATTATAATTACTAATATTCATATTTTATAACTTAGGACATCATCTTTTATGGTCAAGAGCACTACACATGCATATGTGCATGCCCGACACCCTCCGATTGCCTCCGAAAACATAATAGTCCTAAAGATGACCATTTTGACCCATCCTAATGACCTCAAATTGAACAACTTAAAGAACAAAAGTTGTAGGTCTACTCGTCCTCTTTCCGGATCATCTTGAATCACCTCAATTGGAGTTCGTATGAGGAAGTTATGGCTATTTTACTACAGGACATCAAAACTGTCCAAGTCAGACTTCTGTCCCCGCGCTGGGGCGCGAGGACTAATCCAACTAGTGGCGCTGGGGCGCGAGATTGGCGCTGGGGCGCGAATTTCAGCGCTGGGGCGCGAATTTTGGCGCCGGGGCGCTATTTTTGGCGCTGGGGCTCAAATTTCGGCGCTGGGGCGCCGAAACTTGCAGAACCCAACCACGAAGAACAGAACAAAGCTACTGTCTTTATTTTTAACAGCAATTAACTCCAATTAACGTGTATAACCTAAGCCAATTACACATATACACATTACCCAACATGTATATACTAATTACCAACGACTAAACTATTATTCTAGAAATCTTAAATCGTTGAAAGCATTATTTTAAAAACCAAACTCCATAACTGACGTTTATACACTGTCATACCAATTTGATTTTAATTACTTCAAACTACGATTCTCTGTAGTTTATACCCAATTAACCATTCGCAGTTCAATTTCACAATTTCACAATTAACATATACTAATTTTGATATTTCTACAAACCACGTTCATACGTGAATGTTTACTGTAAAACCAATTCTTCTTTCTTTGTGAATGCTAGCATACTTCTCATATATACATACATGTGCTAATATAACAATTACAGTTACAAATGCACTTAATATCATACGTAATTATAAAA
Organism: Panax notoginseng; assembly: GCA_016801055.1. Classification (NCBI taxonomy): domain Eukaryota; kingdom Viridiplantae; phylum Streptophyta; class Magnoliopsida; order Apiales; family Araliaceae; genus Panax; species Panax notoginseng. Next base: position 107,640,032 of record CM029023.1, on the reverse strand, counting down.
ACATGATTTTCATACAATTTTTGTAAAACTTTATAACATACACAGTGATATTCAATAAAATTATACTGTAATATTTTTTTAAGTTTTATATACATACCTTCACTTGCTTGACCACCACTTGTTAAAACTCAGAACTTTCTCTCCAACCCTTGACAGTCTCTCTCAAAACTCTCATGTCTCTAAGTTTTTCTCTGACAAAACTAGTTCTCTTTTCTTACTTAGGCTTTGGCCAAATAGAATATAAGTAAAATAAAAATACAAACAACGTACGATTTTTAAAACGTCTAAACCGACGCTATACTTAATATACTAATAAATTATCAGTTACCAAAATAATAGATATATTATATTTATATTTTGTTTAATTTAATTTATATTACAAATAAATCAAATTTAAAAATCCAAAAGCCATAGGGCTTTGTTTAGCAAAATTATTTAAATTTAAAGACTTAATATATTTAAGCCTTGTTTGGCAGAATAAATTACAATTACTTTAATTTATTTTAATAACCTCTTATAATATAGTTATTTGTCACACTTCTAATTAATTAAGTTTTCATATTTAATTTAATTAATTCTAATAACAATTCATTGCATAATATAATAATTTATTTAATCATTATAAATTCTCTAACTTAATTATTAAATTAAATTAGATTACTATTTCAAAATAATTACTTTTCTTAACTCATTAATTATTTATTAAACAAATAAATAATCAAATCACATCAAATCAATTAAATAAATACTTATTCAACAATAAACACATCCATTAAATATTTATATAATTCAATAAATATTTAAATATTATAATAAAAATCTGGATTGTTACATATTTGCTCTTCATCTAGTATCTTTTCATGAAAATATTATTCTGAGCATTCTTGATAATTATTGATCTTTTCATGGAATACTATTCACGGGATACTATTCATAAAGTACTATTCATAAAGTACTATTCACGGGTACTATTCACAAAGTACTATTTTCGAGTACTATTCACAAAATACTATTCACGGGGTATTATTCACATAATATTATTCACCCGGAGTACTATTCACGACAAAAATTGATTTTTTTTCGGTCCAAATCATTTTTGATACAATATTATTCTTGAATTTTACTCCACAAAGCAGTATTATGTTGACAATTTGGCCATTTTGAATTCTAGATAAATTAAATTATAAATCTTTAAAAATTTATCATTTGCTTTCTTTTATTTGAATTCTTATATCATTGTTATCATCCTTATGCTTATATTGTGATGAAAGTCATCTTTAACTTACATGCATATATGGACTGTTAATTGGTATGATTATGACCAAGGATCATTCGGTATAATCATGACCCGTAATGTTATAAATGATGTGGTAAAAGTCCTCATTGGCCCGTACTGCATTGATGGACAATTGCTGGTATGATTATGACCCTTGGTGAAAACACGAATATCCTTGGCCCGTAGTTCATGGATAATTCGTGGTTGTGATACTATTTATTGAGTTGAGTCTCAGCAATAAAGTTGATGATAAACTTTTTAAATCATAGAAGATAGTAGATATCATGCTCTACTTGACTCTTCTAATGGATTGTTTGTTCCACTGCAATTAAACATGATGCTTATTATATTTTATCAGTTTAACGCTGTTGAAGGCTAACGATAATTTATTCTACATTATTTTAGTCATAATATTTCTTACTGGGCTAGTTGAGCTCACCCAAAATTTCATTGTTCTCTTCAGGAAATGAGAATATAGTTGGGACGAGTCGGGGAATGGAGTGACGGTCCAGATAGGTGGCTATAATAGTCCTCACTATTATGTGAAATAGTGTGATAATAATTGTAATGAGGACTTTATTTGAGTTTGGATACTCTCTATGAGACAATATCCGTGTAGAAACTCTCAACTACGCTTTTCTCGTATTGTATAAAAGAAGTTTGTAGTTGATTTCTGTACCATGTATTTGGCGACTCAGAATGGGTGATGTATACCTATTTTGGGGGCGTCACATTTGGTATCAAAGCTTAGGGATATGATCCCTGACTAAGATGTGAGACTAGAACTAGGGGGGAGAGACGGGTGGGGAAATACTTCGCTAATATAACCCACCTAAGTTTATTTACTATTTATTTGGTCGGTCAGAAAATAGGGATAATATGTGGCATGTCAATTAACCCTTGTTTTGTTGCCGTGTTTGAAATGGCAACCGAAAATGTCGAGTTAAGCAATGAAGCACATGAGACCATTGAGTCACCACTGATCAATACCCAGGATAATGTGCATCAGGAAGGCAATAATCCTCAGGTGAACAACAACACTGTCCAGATGATGAACGATGGGATGTTCAGAGGCTTTATGCAATTCATGTAACATCAGGCGAGAGAGACTCCTGTTCAAAATGCAGGTAGAAACACCGGCATCTCTCGGATGGTCACCGCTAAGCAGTTTAAGGAGCTGGGACCACCGGAGTTTTTTGGAGAGCCAAAACCACTAAATGCAGAGACGTGGATAAAGTAGATCACCAAGATATTTGATGTTTTGGGTTGCTTCGAGGAGAAAAAGGTTCCATTTGCCACCTTCATGTTGCGAGGAGAGGCAGATTACTGGTGGGAATCCATAAAGCGTACTCAACATGCCGCACTGAAGATGTCTTGGGAGAAGTTCCAAGAACTGTTCAACGACAAGTACTGAACAATATGACCGTGTCGCAGTATGAAGCTAAGTTTGCCGAGTTGTCCTGGTTTGCGTCCCACTTGGTTGATAATGAGGAGAGAATGACGCGGATGTTTCTAAGAGGTTTGAAACCTGAGATACGTCAATACCTAATTTCTCACAAACTGTGTTTGTATTCAGATGTTGTAAATAGGGCTTAGTTATTGTAGCGAGATAACGAGTCAACCCAACAACCTAACCAAGAGAGAGCAATCGGCAAAATGATAATACCAGTGGTAGTAGTCATCGAAGTGGTGACAACAAACGTGGAGGTAATCAACATGCCATAAATGGTAGACACTTCGGCGGTAATCATGGCCAAGATAATAGGAATGGAAATTTCAAGAAGAGGAGATTCAACAATGATGGAAAGACGTCAGCACCAGCACCCATTGATAAAGAAGGAGAACAACCACCGATCGTATGCTTTAAATGCGGAAGGGAAGGACATATCAGTCCAAACTGCACGATGCAATCCAAAGCGTGTTATAATTGCAGAAAAAAGGTCACCTAGCTCGATTTTGTCGTACAGTAAAGTAAGGTCCAGCTGGGACGGAGGCACCAAAGGCCGTCCTAGAGAAGTCAAAGGCGGTAGTTCAGTTGAGAGCGTTTGTCGTGACCTCCCAAAAAGTGAGGAACCCAAACGAAGTTATCACGGGTAAGCTAATCATAAACTCTAGCAAAGTCTATACCTTATTTGATACCGGTTCTACCCATTTTTTTATTTCTCCTAATTGCGCTCAACGTTTAATTTCTGCGAAATTAGACTTTGACTTATCTGTTGAAACTCCGTTGAGAGAAACCTTTATTACATCCACTGTTTATAAGTCTTGTTTGATTCAAATCGGTAACCGCACGTTTACCTGTCGATCTCATCTCTTTTAAAATACTTGCATTTGATGTGATTTTAGGGATTGATTGGTTAACTACTCATCATGCTAAAATTGATTGTTTTTGTAAAATTGTTAGCTTTCATATTCCTAATCAACCTATTATGCGAATTCAAGCAACCAAACCACTAAAGTCAATCACTGTCATATAAAGCCATAAAGCTATTCGTTTATTGAAAAACGGATGTCAAGCTTTCTTAGCCCATGTCACAGATTTAAACAAAAATACGTCAGATTTGAATGATATTTCTATTGTTATTAAATTTCCTGACGTATTCCCTGAAGAACTTTTTGGCCTACCCCAGAGCGTGAAATCTAATTTTGTATCGACTTTGAACCCGGTACAAAACCCATTTTCAAAGCCCCATATCGAATGGCTCCTATTGAACTTCAGGAGTTAAAAACCCAACTGCAGAAATTGTTAGACATCGGTTTCATTCGTCCAAGTACGTCTCCTTGGGGTGCTGCTGTTCTATTTGTGAAGAAGAAAGATGGAAGTATGAGACTTTATATTTACTATCAGGAGTTGAATCATGTCACCATCAAAAATAGGTACCCATTGCCTCGCATTGATGACCTTTTTGACCATTTACAAGGCGCCAAATTCTTTTCAAAGATCGATCTTTGTTTCGGATATCATCAGTTGAAGATTAAAACTGATGACATTCCAAAGACTGTTTTTAGAACTCGGTACGGGCATTACGAATTCCTAGTCATGTCTTTTGGATTGACTAATGGTCCTGCTGCCTTCATGGATATGATGAACCGAGTATTCAAGGAATATTTGGATCACTTTGTGGTAGTCTTTATTGATGACATGCTCATTTACTCCAAAAGTCGTGAAGATCATGAACTACACTTGAGGCTAATACTCCAAAAGCTTCGTGAAAACAAGTTGTATACCAAGTTGAAGAAATGCGAGTTCTGGCTTGATTCTTGGGCACATGATATCAAATCACGGAATATCTGTTGACCCAGTAAAGATTGAAGCAATTCAAAGCTGGGAGCAACCTAAGTCAGTGACCGAAGTACGTAGCTTTTTGGGCTTAGCTGATTATTATCGGAGATTCGTTGAAGGATTTTCTCGAATCGCTACTCCATTAACTCAACTGACTCGAAAAGATACAAAATTTAGTTGGAGCTAGGAATGTGAGAAGAGTTTTCAAGAACTCAAGAGGAGACTCATTTTAGCACCTATTCTGACAATACCATCTGGTTCGGAGGGATTTGTCATATACAGCGATGCTTTAGGCAAAGGATTAGGATGTGTACTCATGAAACATGGAAAAGTCATAGCCTATGCCTCATGACAACTCAAAGAATATGCGAGAAATTATCCTACTCATGATTTGGAGGTGGTAGCTGTAGTTTTCGCACTTTAAATCTGGAGGCATTATGGGGAGAAAATGGAGATCTATACGGATCATAAAAGTCTCAAATATTTCTTCATCCAAAAGGAGCTCAACATGCGGCAACGACGTTGGCTTGAGCTGTTGAAAGATTACGATCGTACCATTCAATACCATCTTGGAAAAGCGAATGTGATAGCTGACGCATTAAGTAGAAGATCATATGTGGGTACGAGTGCGTTATTGTCAACACAAAGGCCCATTTTGTATAACTTACAAAGGATGGAGATAGAGTTAAAGACTCCAGGGATCCACATGATGATGGCAAATATATGAGTAGAACCGACTTTAATCGATAAAGTTAAAGCTGCTCAAGCTACATACCTGGAGCTAATGCATATGAGGAAGAAAGTACAAGGAGGTGCTATCCCGGAAGCAAGAATCGATGAAGAAGGAATACTTCGAGTCAACTCCAGACTTTGTGTTCCTAACGACCCTGATTTAAAGTATAAAATCATGACGGAGGTTCATAACACACCATTTGCAATCGATCTTGGGAGTACCAAAAATGTATCGTGATCTTCGAGTAACATTTTCGTCGAGCAATATGAAGAGAGAGATAGCGGAGTTTATCTCAAGGTGTTTAACTTATCAGCGTGTCAAGGCGGAGCATCAAGTGCCAAAGGGTCCATTGCAACCACTTGAAATTCCGTAATGGAATTGGAGCACATTACCTTGGACTTCGTTACTGGTCTTCCCAAGGTTTCTCAAGGCATAGATGCGATTTGGGTCATTGTCGATAGACTAACCAAGTCTGCTCATTTCTAACCTATACGAGACACTTATTCACTTGAACGTAAGACTACATGGTATGCCAATATCCATAGTTTCTGATCGAGACCCAAGATTAACTTCACGATTTTGGGTTAGTTTGCAAAAAGCTATGGGCACAGATTTACGATTTAGTTCGGCATATCATCCTCAAATGGACGGGCAATCGGAGAGGACTATTCAAACTCTTGAAGATCTATTAAGACTTTGTGTCCTTGACTTCAAAGGAAGTTGGGACAAGTTCTTGTCATTGGTGGAATTTTCCTACAACAATAATTATCAAGCAAGTATTGGCATGACTCCATTCGAGGCTTTGTATGGACGCAAGTGTCGTTCTCCAGTATGCTGGGATGAGGTGGGTGAAGCAACGTTGTTGGGACTGGAATTGGTACGCATGACTACGAAAAAGATTCAAATGATCCGGTAACATATAAAGACCTCACAAGATCGACAAAAGAGTTATGTTGATCTTCATCGAAGAGACGTGGAATTCAATGCATGCGTTGTTACGTGTTGGTCCATGGAAAGGAGTTACAAGATTTGGAAAGAGAGAAAAGCTCAAATCTCGATTTATTAGGCCATTCGAAATCCTCGATCGAGTAGGAACTGTGGCCTATAGACTTGCCTTACCGCCAAGTATGTCTCGTGTTCATAACGTTTTTCACATATCTATGTTACGTAAATATGTGAAAGACCCGAACCACATTATTGAATTAGAATCAGACGAGATAGCGGAAGATTTATTGTATGAAAAGGTACCTGTTAAAATCTTGGATAAGAAGGATCATATTCTATGCTCCAAGGTTATACCTCAAGTCAAAGTTTTGTGGAGAAACAACGATGTTGAGGAAATTACCTGAGAGTTAGAATCTGAAATGAAGTCAAGGTATCCTCACCTCTTCGACATACCAGGTACGTACCCTAATTTTGAGGGCGAAATTTCATAAGAAGGGGAGGTTGCAAGACCCTAACTTTTATGAATAAAGATTATTTTTCTCAAAATATATTTTTGAATATTATGGTGTGGATCGGATATAATATTATAGTTGTGGGTAATATTTATAAATTTTGCAAAGTAAGCAAGTGGTTATAAAATATTCGATTGGTCGGGGAATATTCATTTTAATAGGGAATATTCGTACGACGGCACAATCATGGGTGGACCCCACAACGGAAGTATTGCCATAGTTAGAAAACGACAGAAATATCTTTTTATAAAAATAACGGCGAAAGTTTTACCGTTAAACTGTTGAACTACCCGGTAGTAAAAGTACAGTAATACGCGTAGTTGCATAGTAGCACACGATATTGATTATTGATGCTTATGTGAGAAGTCACTCAGTTATACTCAATTATTGCTACAATAATTACTACATAATATCTCTCATATTATTGATTCAATTATTGTTACAATATCATTTGCATAATATTTTATATTGTTAAATCAATAATTAAGACGACAAAGTTAATCATATTATTATTTACAATATTAACGATGTCTAAAAAGTTCTGTTGAGGAAAGGGGTTTGGTCACCTAATTGTGCACCAATAGGGAAAAATCCTTATCGGAAAGCCCTCTTTTTCTTTGGAATGATCTGGTTGTTAAATATTGTGAGTTATAATATTAATGATGAATAAGTTCGTGTTGATTAAAGATGAAATTGATATTTCCATTGTGTTGGGATTATTAGTGTTAATGGACATCGACATTTATTTCGATAATAATTGATTTCTAGAGGTTTTATTGACCAATCGGGTAATTAATCGGATAAATGAGCAATTAATTGCTATTAATTCACATGCTTATAACTATTTGTTCACATGTATGTACTATTGATTCACATGCATGTACTATTAGGGGAGGTGGTGCAAGATTGATAATACTTACATGACTAAATTAAAAATGGAGGTATAGATGAATGTACTATACTGTAACTATTTTTTCACATGTATGGAACTATTGATTCACATGAATGTACTATTGATTCACATGCATGTACTATTAGGTGAGGTGGTGCGAGTTTGATAATACTTGCATTACTAAATTAAAAATGGAGGAAAAAACGAAGGTACTATATTGTAATAATTCGAGTCCCAAAATGTGCAATTATCGAAACTATATTTTCCTATAAATAGAAGCTCATTCTTCTTTTATTTTCACCAATTCACTAAGACTCACAAGAGTAATTATAGAGAGAGAAGCTATAGAGAGAAAGAAGAAGAATATTCCACTACTTCACTATTCCAGTATCAAGTCTTCTTCTAAGGTAAGGGATATTATTTTTGTTCGGTATTCGTAAGAAATAATATTTTCTTCCATATTCTGTAGTATGTGAGTAATATTATTTTATTTCGTATTCCTAATTCTACACTCATTCTGTTAAAGTATTACTTCTATACTTCGTGAAATTAGTAGAATATCCTTGATATTTGCGCTTCATCCAGTATCATTTTATGGAAATATTTCTTGAAAATTATTGATCTTTTCATGCCAGAATACTATTCACAGGGTACTATTCACAAAGTACTATTCACGGGTACTATTCATAAAGTACTATTTACGAGTACTATTCATAAAGTACTATTTACAGGTACTATTCACAAAGTACTATTTTTGAGTACTATTCACGAAGTACTATTTACGGGGTTCTATTCATAAAGTATTATTCACTCGGAGTACTATTCATGCCAAAATTTGATTTCTTTTCGGTCCAAATCATTTTTGATACAATATTATTCTTGAATTTTACTCCATAAAGCAGTATCATGTTGACAATTTGGAAATTATTGAATTATGGATAAATTAAATTATAAATCTTTAAAAATTTATTCTTTGCTTTCTTTTATTTGAATTATTATATCATTGTCATCATCCTCATGCTTATATTGTGATGAAAGTCATCTTTGGCTTACGTGCATAAATGGACTGTTAATTGGTATGATTATGACCAAGGAACATTCGGTATAATCATGACCCGTAATGTTATAAATGATGTGGTAAAAGTCCTCATTGGCTCGTAGTGCATTGATGGATAGTTGCTGGTATGATTATGACCATTGGTGAAAACACGAATATCCTTGGCCCGTATTGCATGGATAATTCATGATTGTGATACTATTTATTGAGTTTAGTCTCAGCGATAAAGTTGATGATAAACTTTTTAAATCATAGAAGATAGTAGATATCATGCTCTACTTGACTCTTCTAATGGATTGTTTGTTCCGCTACAGTTAAACTTGATGTTTATTATATTTTATCAGTTTAACACAGTTGAAGGCTAACGATAATTTATTCTGCATTATCTTAGTCATAATATTTCTTACTGGGCTAGTTGAGCTCACCCTTTTGCTTTCATTGTTCTCTTCAGAAAATGAGAATATAGTTGGAATGAGTCGGGGAATGGAGTGACGGTCCAGATAGGTGGCTATAATAGTCCTCACTATTATGTGAAATAGTGTGATAATAATTGTAATGAGGACTTTATTTGAGTTTGGATACTCTCTATGAGATAATATCCGTGTAAAAACTCTCAGCTACGGTTTTGTCGTATTGTATAAAATAAGTTTGTAGTTGATTTCTGTACCATGTATTTGGCGACTCAGAATGGGTGATGTATACCTATTTTGGGGGCGTCACATTATTTCTTTCTTAAAACTCAATAAGAGTTTATTCACCACTATCTTTTCAATGGTTACTTCCTAAGGTTTTTCTCCCACCTAAGGTTCATAACCTAAAGCTTTGATACCAACCTGTGACACCCCCAAATTTGGATACTTCATTCCCACAAGATTTGGTGTTCACTTTCCATTCATTCATTTCTAACTACCCAAATATAATAAAATTTAAACAATAAATCTTCCCATTAAAGGGTTACATAACTTAATCAATAAAACTCCCAGGTTATCTAACCTTTAAAACATTCATCAAATGCGAAAAAATAAATAATTACATCTTATAATTAAAATAAAGTCTGACGATATAAAAGTCAATAAATTTACATGTCTTCAACACTTGTTCATTTTTCCTTTCCCTTTGCTAGTGGTAGGTTCATCGACCTTCTCAACTTTAGTTGTAATGGATATATAAGCAAGAGTGAGCAAAACAAATGCTCACTTGAAATGACAATGAATAATAACATAATAACTGCCAATGAACAAGCTCAATAGAACTGAAATCATAATTTGAAATATATCTGAGGGTCACAAGAACACGAACTATGTCCAAGGTTATAAGTATTCTTTCAACTTAAACCTAAACAATCATGAGACTGTAGGGACTCCCCGTACTTAGGGTGATCAACCCTCCGTACCATGTATTGTGTACAAACATCTAAACGTTTCGTATAAATAATCTTCTATAATAGGGTTGTTCTTCTCAGTTTTAGAGTACAAGTCCGCACCAAAGTAAGTTCGGTTTGGATAAGCTTTAAGGGTAATTTAGGGTTTAACGATCATCAACTAAGGAATTAGTTGAATCAATAAAGTTTGATATCATTTCAAATGTTCGATAACAACATGATATGGAATAGTCATATATCATAGGTGAATCAACATTATATATCGAAATCATGCTTTGAAATGAATTAGAAAGCATAAGCATTGAATATTATAATAAACATTACTTAAACAATATTAAGCTAAGGCTATAATCTTGCTTAATATTAAACATGCATAATTGATAACAAGTTGAGAAACAAAACTTGCTCATCATAAGAATAATGGAATTCAGAAGTTTGCACAATAAGAAACAAGTTAAAGATAGGAAACCTTCTCAAAATAAGAGTTAGGTTAAAGAGCATGCATGAATATAATTAAGTTATATAAGTAGGATTATGAACTTGCTCATATAAAAGTAAGGATCAGAAACTTGCGTAAAGTAAGTGAGATAGGATAACTCAATTAGATATTAGAGTTCAGAAACTTGCCTTGTGCGCAAGCTATTAAATTACAACTCACGTTCATCTACATATATTATTAGAATCACAACATCTATTAGGTATACCAACATTAACCTTACAAGTTAAATCCCATTTTACTTGAACTTATTATTTTAGTACAAGTTCCAATCACTAGCACCATACACAACTCTGAAATCACAAGTCTTAACATTATAACACTTAATCATCATCTTTAGACTTTAACAAATCACAACGTAAAGTTTTCACAACTTACTAATTTTACAACTTTGAAATTATCAAATACATGTTAACAACCTATTATAGCGTCTTTGTCACCATATTGTCATTTTCATTAGACTAGGTTATATTGGGTTTTAAGAACTGAACAATCAACAGGGCATCACTATCACTGTTCTGGCTAGGGCACAACTGCGCCGTTTACAGCTCTAGAACTAGCGCAGCTGCTCCGTTTCTACCTTTGACACCAGCGCTGCTGTGCAGACAGAAACTTCGCAGAATGTTTTCTTGCTCTGTTCAAACCCAAAACTCATGATCTTCACCAATTAAGCAGCAAATTATATACACCCAAATAATATAGGCTTCATATAAACATTACCCATCATATATACACTGATTTAGAACAACTAAACAATTAAAACAACCAATTCAATAGAATTAAAACCATGTTCATGCTTAAAACTCCATTTTTTACGTTTTTAGCGAATTGAATCACTATGGCTTCATTTCTTAACCAAAACAGTTCATTCAAACAACATTCTTTTCGTTTCTTTGTGAATTAACACATTCAAGAATTAATTTACAATTTAATTCACAAATTAACTATCAATTTTGGACTCCAACAAGCCATATTCATACACACACTCATTGTAATCAATTTCTTTTCTTTTTGAATGTGCTTTCCTAAAATAATATACGAAATCCTCGTCTAGATGTTAGTTATAATATCACAATGACATATAAACACAATCAATCACTTTATACATCAAAAGTTCATCAAGAATTGCACTATAGTAAGTTTGAAAAACAATTTTATTTTACAGTGAAACCCAAGAACACTATTCCTTCAATTAAATTCCATGTTGTTGATTTAATTCTACATATAACAATAATCATCTAAATAACAACTTCTATTCTCACAAATCATCAACTAAAACTCAATTACAGAGAATTTTATGAAACTCAAGAACTCAAAAAACTTTTCATATATACACTACAAGAAAAAACCTTAAGTCCGACGGAATAATCTGTCGGACATAAGCCTATTCAGTCGAAAATATATTATTCCCGACGGAAATATCCGTCAGATATTCTATGACACCCCCAAATCTAGGTACTTTAATCCCACAAGATTTGGTGTTCACTATCCAAACATTCATACTATCTACCCAGATAAAATAATATTTAAACCATAATCCTCCCTTTAAATAGGGTTACAACATTAATTCAAAAACATCCCAGGTTATCTAACCTTTAAACATCATTCAAGTGCGGAATTTAATTATTACATTACATCATTATTGAAAAGTCTATGATCATAACAGTAAACAAAAATACATCTCAGCATCACTTGTACATTTTTTCCTTTCCTTTGCTAGTTGAAGGCTCATCTACCTTCTCAACTTTAGCTGCAATGAGTGTATAAATATGCACGAGTGAGCAAAATAATTGCTCACTGGATACAACAATAAATCAACAGGAAAATAATAATAATAATTGCCAACTGTGACGCCCCCAAAATTAGGTATACATCACCCATCTTGGGTCGTCAGATACATAGTACAGAATACAAATACAACTTAATAATACAACTGTCGGGTACAATACGACAAAACATAAACTGTGAGTTTGAATACAAATATTATTTTCTAGAGAGTATTCATACTCAAAAAGAGTCCTCATTACATTTATTAACACACCATTACATAGAATAGTGAGGACTACTAACTAATACTATCATTCGGACCATCACTCCGTACCCCGACTTGTCCCAGCTACGTTATCATTTCCTGAAGAGAACAGTGAAAGAAAGGGTGAGCTCAACTAGCCCAGTAAGAAATATTACGACTAAGATAATGCAGAATAAATTATCATTAGCCTTCAACAATGTTAAACTGATAAAATATAATAGACATCAAGTTTAACTGTAGCGGAATAAGCAATCCATTAAAAGAGTCAAGTAGAAAATAAACTCTACTATCTTTTATGATTTAAAAGATTTTCCAACACTTTGATCGCTGAGACTCAGCTTCATAAAATAATCCACATCATCGAATCACCCCTGCACTACGGCCAAGGATATTCGTATATTCATTAATGGTCATGATCATGCCAACAACTGTCCATCAATGCACTACGGGCCAATGAGGACTTTTACCACATCATTCGTAACATTACGGTCATGATTACACCGAATAATCCCTGGTCATAATCATACCAAGTCCATCTATGCACTACAGGCCACAGATGACTTTCAACAGAATATAAACATGAGGATGATGACAATGATATAAGAATTCAATAAAACAAGTTCAAGAATTAATTTATCCAAGAATTAACAACGTCCAAATTGTCAACATGATACTACTTTGTGGAGTAAAATTCAAGAATGATCAGGAGAATATTTTCATGAATAGATACTGGATGAAACGCAATTATCAAGGATATTTCACAAATTTCATGGAGTATAGAAGTCAAAACTTAACCAACTGAGTACAATAAAGAATGGAATAACAAAAAAAATCACCATGCATGCGATAGACCGCACAAACAGGTTATTCCAACAGAATAATAAATAATGGAACCAGGTCCGGCATAAACGCACAGACAGGATATTCCGACAGAATAATAAATAATGGAACCAGGTCCGGCGTAAACGCACAGACAGGATATTCCGACAGAATAATAAAGAACAGTAAATAAATAATGGAACCAGGTCCGGTGTAAAACACACAGACAGGATATTCCGACAGAATAATAATAAAGACGGAACCAGGTCCGGTGTAAAACACACAGACAGGATGTTCCAACAGAATAATAATAAAAACGGAACCAGGTCCGGTGTAAAACACACAGACAGGATGTTCCAACAGAATAATAGAAGAATGTCACCAAGTATAGGGTAGACCGCATATACAGGTTATTCCAACAGAATAATAAGAAATGGAATAACAATTCTCTTCATGAATAAGAAAGAATAACACCCCTTACCGTTTTAAAGAAGAGCTGAAGTAAGGAAGTAGTTAAGTAGCAGAATACTCTTCTTCTCTCTCTCTATAGTTTCTCTCTATAGTTTCTCTCTCTAGAGTTCAGTGAATTCGTAAGAAATAATGAAGGAATGAGCTGCTATTTATAGAAAAATAGAATGCATAGTAACTAATCCATGAACGGTCCAGATTGATTACTTTAATCTGACGGTCCATATTTAAAGAAAAATCTTTTAAATAAAATAAAATATATTCTATTTATAGAATAACTTTAATAAAGTATTTTGTTTTATATAAAAAGATGTTTCTGTTTTATTACGTTAATAATACGAATAAAACAAAACGTCATTATCGCTAAATAATTCATATTATTAACTGACAATAATAGAATCAAACTGAGTGACTTCTCACATAAGCATTAATAATCAATACCGTGTGCTACTATGCAACCACACGTATTACTGTACTTTTACTACCGAGTAGTTCAACAGTAACAATGGTAAAATTTCCGCCGTTATTTTTATAGAAAGATAATTCTGTCGTTTTCTCCATCCGACAATAATTCCGTTGTGGGGTCCACCAATGATTGTGCCGTCGTACGAATATTCCCCGACAAAAAGAATATTCTCCGACCAAACGAATATTTTATAACAACTTGCTTACTTTGCAAAATTTATAAATATTACCCACAACTATAACATTATATCAAATTAACTCCATAATATTCAAAAAATGATATTTATAGAAAATTCATCTTTATTTATAAAAGTTGGGGTCTTACAACCTCCCCTTCTTATGAAATTTCGCCCTCGAAATTAGGGTACGTACCTGGTATGTCGAAGAGGTAAGGATACCTTGATTTCATTTCTGATTCTAACTCCCAAGTCATTTCCTCAACATCGTGGTTTCTCCACAAAACTTTGACTTGAGGTATAACCTTGGAGCGTAGAATATGTTCCTTCTTATCCAAGATTTGAATAGGAACTTCTTCATACGTCAAATCCTCCGCTATTTCGTCCGGTTCTAACTCAATAATGTGGTTCGGGTCTTCCACATATTTGCGTAACATGGATATGTGGAAAACGTTATGAACACGAGACATACTTGGCGGTAAAGCGAGTCTATAAGCCACAGTTCCTACTCGATCGAGGATTAAAAATGGACCGATGAATCGAGGATTTAGCTTTCCTCTCTTTCCAAATCTCGTAACACCTTTCCATGGAGCAACACGTAAGAACACATGATCTCCTACATCAAATTCCACGTCCTTTCGATGAAGATCAGCATAACTCTTTTGTCGATCTTGTGAGGTTTTTATACGTTGTTGGATCGTTTGAATCTTTTCTGTAGTCATACGTACCAACTCCGGTCCCAACAACGTTGCTTCGCCCACCTCATCCCAGCATACTGGAGAACGACATTTTCTTCCATACAATGCTTCGAATGGAGCCATGCCAATACTTGCTTGATAACTGTTGTTGTAGGAAAACTCCACCAATGGTAAGAACTTGTCCCAACTTCCCTTGAAGTCAAAGACACAGAGTCTTAATAGATCTTCAAGAGTTTGAATAGTCCTCTCTGATTGTCCGTCCGTCTGAGGATGATATGCTGAACTAAATCGTAACTCCGTGCCCATAGCTTTTTGTAAACTAACCCAAAATCGTGAAGTGAATCTTGGGTCTCGATCAGAAATTATGGATACTGGCATACCATGCAGTCTTACAATCTCGTTTATGTACATACGAGCAAGACGTTCAAGTGTATAAGTTTCTCGTATCGGTAAGAAATGAGCAGACTTGGTCAATCTATCAACAATGACCCAAATCGCATCAATACCTTGAGAAACCCTAGGAAGACCGGTAACGAAATCCATGGTAATGTGCTCCCACTTCCATTCTGGAATTTCAAGTGGTTGCAATGGACCTTTTGGTACTTGATGCTCCGCTTTGACTCGTTGACAAGTTAGACACCTTGAGATAAACAACGCTATCTCTCTCTTCATATTGCTCCACCAAAATGTATGACGAAGATCATGATACATTTTGGTACTTCCAGGATGGATTGCAAATGGTGTGTTGTGCGCCTCCATCATGATTTCATACTTTAAATCAGGGTTGTTAGGAACACAGAGTCTGGAGTTGACTCGAAGTATTCCTTCTTCATCGATTCTTGCTTCCGGCATAGAACCTTCTTGCACTTTCTTCCTCATACGCATCAGCTCCAGGTCTGTAGCTTGAGCAGCTTTAACTTTATCGATTAAAGTCGGTTCTACTCGTATATTCGCCATCATCACATGGGTCCCTGGAGTCTTCAACTCTATCTCCATCCTTTGCAAGTCACACAAAATGGGCCTTTGCGTTGTTAATATTGCACTTGTACCCGCATATGATCTTCTACTCAATGCGTCAGCTACCACGTTCGCTTTTCCAGGATGGTATTGAATGGTATGATCATAATCTTTCAACAGTTCAAGCCAACGTCGTTGTCGCATGTTGAGTTCCTTTTGAGTGAAGAAATATTTGAGGCTTTTATGATCCGTAAAGATCTCCACTTTCTCCCCATACAAGTAATGCCTCCAAATTTTAAGCGCAAAGACAACAGCTGCCAACTCTAGATCATGAGTAGGATAATTCCTCTCATATTCCTTGAGTTGTCTTGATGCA
Organism: Panax notoginseng; assembly: GCA_016801055.1. Classification (NCBI taxonomy): domain Eukaryota; kingdom Viridiplantae; phylum Streptophyta; class Magnoliopsida; order Apiales; family Araliaceae; genus Panax; species Panax notoginseng. The sequence goes on along the minus strand of CM029023.1, from coordinate 107,623,466 downwards.
TAGGCTATGACTTTTCCATGTTGCATGAGAACGCATCCCAACCCTTTGCTCGAAGCATCACTGTAGATGACAAATCCCTCCGAGCCAGATGGTATTGTTAGAACAGGTGCTGAAATGAGTCTCCTCTTGAGTTCTTGAAAACTCTGCTCACATTCTTCGCTCCAACCAAACTTTGTATCTTTCCGAGTCAGCTGAGTTAATGGAGTAGCGATTCGAGAAAATCCTTCCACGAATCTCCGATAATAACCAGCTAAACCAAGAAAGCTACGTACCTCGGTCACTGATTTAGGTTGCTCCCAGCTTTGTATAGCTTCAATCTTTGCCGGGTCAACTGATATTCCACGACTTGATACTACGTGCCCAAGGAATGCTACCTCCTCCAGCCAGAACTCGCATTTCTTCAACTTGGCATAAAGCTTGTATTCACGAAGCTTTTGGAGTACCAGCCTCAAGTGTTGCTCATGATCTTCACGGCTTTTGGAATAAATAAGGATGTCATCAATAAAGACGACCACAAAGTGATCCAAATATTCCTTGAATACCCGGTTCATCATATCCATGAAGGCAGCAGGAGCATTAGTCAATCCAAAGGACATGACTAGGAATTCATAATGCCCGTACCGAGTTCTAAAAGCCGTCTTTGGAATATCCTCAGTTCTAACCTTCAGCTGATGATATCCAGAACGAAGATCGATCTTTGAAAAGAATTGTGCTCCTTGCAACTGGTCAAACAGGTCATCAATACGTGGCAATGGGTACCTGTTTTTGATGGTGACATGATTCAACTCCCGATAATCAATACAAAGTCGCATACTTCCATCTTTCTTCTTCACGAACAGAACAGGAGCACCCCAAGGAGAAGTACTAGGACGAATAAAACCAATGTCTAACAATTCCTGCAGTTGGGTCTTTAACTCCTGAAGTTCAATAGGAGCCATTCGATATGGAGCTTTGGAAATGGGTTTTGTACCGGGTTCAAGGTCGATACAAAATTCAATTTCACGCTCTGGGGGTAGGCCAGGAAGTTCTTCAGGGAATACGTCAGGGAATTTATTAACAATAGAAATATCATTCAAAACTGACGTATTTTTGTTTAGATCTGTGACATGAGCTAAGAAAGCTTGACATCCGTTTTTCAATAAACGAATAGCTTTATGGCTTGAGATGACAGCGATTGATTTTAATGGTTTGGTTGCTTGAATTCGCATAATAGGTCGATTAGGAATATGAAAGCTAACAACCTTACGAAAACAATCAATTTTTGCATAATGAGTAGTTAACCAATCAATCCCTAGAATCACGTCAAATGCAAGTATTTTTAATGAAATAAGATCGACAGGTAATGTGTGGGTACCAACTTGAACCAAACAAGACTTATAAACCGTGGATGTAATGAAGGTTTCTCCCAATGGAGTTTCAACTGCTAAGTCAAAGTCTAATTTCTCCGGAATCAAATTTAATCGATGAGCGCAAGTAGGAGAAATAAAAGAATGGGTTGAACCGGTATCAAATAAAGTATAGACTTCGTTAGAGTTTATGATAAGCTTACCCGTGATGACCTCATTCGGGTTCCTTGCGTTCTGGGAGGTCACAACAAACGCTCTCCCTTGCACAACCGGTTTTGACTTTTCTGGGACGGCCTTTGGTGCCTCCATCCTAGCTGAATTTGTCTTCGGTAAACGACAAAATCGGGCTAAATGACCTTCTCTTCCACAATTATAACATGCTTTGGACGGCATCGCGCAGTTTGGACTGATGTGCCCCTCCCCTCCGCATTTGAAACATATGATAGGTGGTCGTTCTCCTTCCTTAACGACAGGTGCTGGTGCTGACATCTTTCCATCATTGTTGAATCTCCTCTTCTTAAAATGTCCATTCTTATTGTTTTGGCCCTGATTACCACCGAAGTGGTTACCATTTCTGGCATGTTGATTCCCTCCACGCTTGTTGTCACCGCTTCGATGACTGCTCTCACTGGTATTATCATTTTGCCGGCTGCTCTCTTTTGGTTGCGTTATCTCGTTATCGCGCTCCACCAACTGAGCCCTATTTACAACATCTGAATACAAACACAGTTTATGAGAAACAAGATGTTGACGTATCTCCGGCTTCAAACCTCTTAAAAACATCCGCGTCATTCTTTCTTCATTATCCACCAGGTGGGACGCAAACCGGGATAACTCCGCAAATTTTGCCTCGTACTGCGACACGGTCATATTATTCTGCTCCAATTTGATGAACTCCACCTCCTTCATGTGACGAATACTCTCGGGAAAGTATTTGTCGTTAAACAGATCTTGAAACTTCTCCCAAGACATCTTCAGTGCGGCAGGTTGAGTACGCTTTATCGATTCCCACCAGTAATCTGCCTCTCCTCGCAACATAAAGGCGGCAAAGGAACCTTTTGCTCCTCGGAGCAACCCAAGACATCAAATATCTTGGTGATCTGCTTTATCCATGTTTCAGCTACAAGTGGTTTGGGTTCTCCCTTAAACTCCGGTGGTCCCAGCTCCTTAAACTATTTAGCGGTGACCGCCTGAGAGTTTCCAGTATTTCCACCTACGTTGTGGACAGGAGCCGCTTTCACCTGTTGTTGCATGAATTGCATAAAGCCTCTGAACATTTGATCATTCATCATTTGGTCAGTGTTGTTGTTTGCATGAGGATTGTCACCTTCCTGATGCACATTATCCTGATTAGTGATATGTGGTGAATCATCAGTCGTCTGTGCTCCATTGCTATTCTCAACATTCTCAGATGCCATTTTCAGATACTGCCACAAAATAAAAATTAATTGATATGTCATATATTATCCTTATATTATGACCGACCAATTAAATACCATGCAAATAAACTTAGGTATGTCATACTAGCGAAGGAATTCCCCGTCTCTCCCCTCCTAGTTCTATTCTCACATCTTAGCCAGGGATCATATCCCTAAGCTCTGATACCAACTGTGACGCCCCCAAAATTAGGTATACATCACCCATCTTGGGTCGTCAGATACATAGTACAGAATACAAATACAACTTAATAATACAACTGTCGGGTACAATACGACAAAACATAAACTGTGAGTTTGAATACAAATATTATTTTCTAGAGAGTATTCATACTCAAAAAGAGTCCTCATTACATTTATTAACACACCATTACATAGAATAGTGAGGACTACTAACTAATACTATCATTCGGACCATCACTCCGTACCCCGACTTGTCCCAGCTACGTTATCATTTCCTGAAGAGAACAGTGAAAGAAAGGGTGAGCTCAACTAGCCCAGTAAGAAATATTACGACTAAGATAATGCAGAATAAATTATCATTAGCCTTCAACAATGTTAAACTGATAAAATATAATAGACATCAAGTTTAACTGTAGCGGAATAAGCAATCCATTAAAAGAGTCAAGTAGAAAATAAACTCTACTATCTTTTATGATTTAAAAGATTTTCCAACACTTTGATCGCTGAGACTCAGCTTAATAAAATAATCCACATCATCGAATCACCCCTGCACTACGGCCAAGGATATTCGTATATTCATTAATGGTCATGATCATGCCAACAACTGTCCATCAATGCACTACGGGCCAATGAGGACTTTTACCACATCATTTCGTAATATTACGGTCATGATTACACCGAATAATCCCTGGTCATAATCATACCAAGTCTATCTATGCACTACAGGCCACAGATGACTTTCAACAGAATATAAACATGAGGATGATGACAATGATATAAGAATTCAATAAAACAAGTTCAAGAATTAATTTATCCAAGAATTAACAACGTCCAAATTGTCAACATGATACTACTTTGTGGAGTAAAATTCAAGAATGATCAGGAGAATATTTTCATGAATAGATACTGGATGAAACGCAATTATCAAGGATATTTCACAAATTTCATGGAGTATAGAAGTCAAAACTTAACCAACTGAGTACAATAAAGAATGGAATAACAAAAAAAATCACCATGCATGCGATAGACCGCACAAACAGGTTATTCCAACAGAATAATAAATAATGGAACCAGGTCCGGCATAAACGCACAGACAGGATATTCCGACAGAATAATAAATAATGGAACCAGGTCCGGCGTAAACGCACAGACAGGATATTCCGACAGAATAATAAAGAACAGTATAATAAATAATGGAACCAGGTCCGGTGTAAAACACACAGACAGGATATTCCGACAGAATAATAATAAAGACGGAACCAGGTCCGGTGTAAAACACACAGACAGGATGTTCCAACAGAATAATAATAAAAACGGAACCAGGTCCGGTGTAAAACACACAGACAGGATGTTCCAACAGAATAATAGAAGAATGTCACCAAGTATAGGGTAGACCGCATATACAGGTTATTCTAACAGAATAATAAGAAATGGAATAACAATTCTCTTCATGAATAAGAAAGAATAACACCCCTTACCGTTTTAAAGAAGAGCTGAAGTAAGGAAGTAGTTAAGTAGCAGAATACTCTTCTTCTCTCTCTCTATAGTTTCTCTCTATAGTTTCTCTCTCTAGAGTTCAGTGAATTCGTAAGAAATAATGAAGGAATGAGCTGCTATTTATAGAAAAATAGAATGCATAGTAACTAATCCATGAACGGTCCAGATTGATTACTTTAATCTGACGGTCCATATTTAAAGAAAAATCTTTTAAATAAAATAAAATATATTCTATTTATAGAATAACTTTAATAAAGTATTTTGTTTTATATAAAAAGATGTTTCTGTTTTATTACGTTAATAATACGAATAAAACAAAACGTCATTATCGCTAAATAATTCATATTATTAACTGACAATAATAGAATCAAACTGAGTGACTTCTCACATAAGCATTAATAATCAATACCGTGTGCTACTATGCAACCACACGTATTACTGTACTTTTACTACCGAGTAGTTCAACAGTAACAATGGTAAAATTTCCGCCGTTATTTTTATAGAAAGATAATTCTGTCGTTTTCTCCATCCGACAATAATTCCGTTGTGGGGTCCACCAATGATTGTGCCGTCGTACGAATATTCCCCGACAAAAAGAATATTCTCCGACCAAACGAATATTTTATAACAACTTGCTTACTTTGCAAAATTTATAAATATTACCCACAACTATAACATTATATCAAATTAACTCCATAATATTCAAAAAATGATATTTATAGAAAATTCATCTTTATTTATAAAAGTTGGGGTCTTACACCAACGAATAGGCTCATCAAGTCTGAATAATACTCCAACAATGATAATCAAAAACTGGAATCCAAAATATGGAATATATATAACTGAGGGTCATAAGACCATGAACTATGTCCACAGTTGCGAGTAATCTTTCAACTTCAACTTTAACAGTCATAAGACCATAAGGACTCCTCGTATTTAGGGGGATCAGCCCTTCGTACAATGTATTGTGCACAAATATTTTAATGCTACGCGTAAATTATCCCCTAATAATAATAGGGTTGTTCATCCCAGTATTTAGAGTACAAGTCCGCACCAAAGAAAGTTTGGTTTGGATAAGCTTTCAAGGGAAATTGAAGTTTAACGAACATCAACTAGAGAACTAGTTGAATCAATAGTCTTTGATAATCACAACAGATGTTTAATAACAATATAACATAGAACAATTGAGAATCATAAATGAACTGATTATACATATTAAACTCATGCTTGAAATAACTATAGAGCATAAGTATTCAACAAAATGAATAAAATGGTAAACCTTTGCTTGAACAATAAATAAGCTAAGGCGTCTTATAACATTAGAAATGAAATTACTGAACGTACATTAACTGATAGCAAGTTGGAAACTAAAAACTTGCCCAACATGGTATTAACTCATGCAAAGAATTAAAACAGTTCAATAATAGAGACGAGAGTTCAAAAACTACGTTCATTATACAATAATAGAACTTAAGAAACTTGCTTAACAATAAACAAGTTAGAATGAATCAATCAAATGAGAATTTCAAATAACATTAGAGTTAAAGTTTGCTCGAATGAATTTTAGGAACAATTGACTTATTCAATAACAGTTAAGATAAAAAGCTTGCTCAATCAAAAGAATAAAGTTACACAATGTAATAATAGAACTAACTCAACGAAAGTGTAGAGTTAGAAAACTTTCTCAATGTAAAAAGATAGGGTTTCTATTATAAACACTGTCATTATTTCTATTATTAGAACGAAATTCGCCTGAAATTTCATGCTTATATACAAACTAAAACTTCACCAACACGAATAATCACCACAATTCATTTATATAACAACAATTCAAAATATGAAATTCACAGAACATGCAATTTTATCGTAAAGCCCATATATATATATATATATATATATATATATATATATATATATATATATATATATATATATAATACTAATGTTGTGTGAAAATACCTTGAAGTTGCTTGCAATCCTTGTTAACTCACTGGAATTGCTGTGAAAATTCGTAACTCTCTCTCAATTTTCTCTGAAGCTCTCAAACTCACTCAATTCTCTTTGCTTTAGCTAATAGAATGCGTAAAAGAAAACCAGCTGGTATGCGTAATGATATAATACAAAACTGATAACCCTTAATAATACTACTAAATGTTTTATCAGTTACTAACGTATATAACATAAATATATTTTATTACTTTAATTTATTTTATTTGTTTATTTTAAATTTCAAAAATTAGAAATACCAAAAGCCATAAGGCTTGTTTGGCAAAACCATTTAATTTTAAAGAATTAAAATACTTAAGCCTTGTTTGGTAAAAACTAAATTAAACCCTTTTTTATTTATTTTAATAAACACTTTAGTTTATAATTATAATCACATACTGTATTTTAATTAAATATAACATTTTAGCAAATATCACAAAATTATAATTTCCATTATAACTTTATTTAATAATTTAATATACCATCTAAATTATTAAATCAAAACAACAATATAACATTTCATGTTATACTACAATTCTCTAAATTATAAATTAATTTAATTTAGAAAAATTCCCTAATAAATTTAGATTCATAAATATTTACTAACAACCATCACATCAATAAATTATTTATTTCATAAATTCAACAATAGACACATCAAATAAATATTTATATTATTCGATAAATATTTAATTTTACAATTTGAAATTTCGGATCGTTACATCATTCCCTCCTTACAAGGATTCTGTCCCCAAAATCACAATTCGAACAATCAAATCGCCACACATTCTCCCCTACTTATAAAGATTCTGTCCCCAGAATCGAAGACACAGACTAAACAAATAACTCAAGATAATTTTTCATCATATTAGCTTCGAGTTCCCACGTAGCCTCTTCGACATTGTGGTTCCTCCATATCACCTTCACAGAATGTATCACTTTATTCCTGAGCACTTGTTCTTTCTTGTTGACTATTTGGATATGAATCTCTTCGTAAGACAAATCTTTACTGAACTGTAACGGTTCATACTCAATCACATGCTTGTAATCGGGTTTGTACGGTCGCAACACCGACACATGAAAAACATTGTGCACATGCTCTATTTCTGGAGGTAAAGCTACCTCGTAAGCTACTTCTCCCACTCGTCGCAAAATTTTGAAAGGTCCAATAAACCTTAGGCTGAGCTTTCCTTTCTTGCCGAAATAAATTTTTCCCTTCCAAGGAGAAACTTTCAGGAACACGAAACTTCCTGCTTCAAACTCACGACTCTGCCTGTGTTGATCAACATACTTTTTCTGTCGATCTTGAGCAGCTACTAGTCTTGCTCTGATGAGTTTGATAACTTCAGCGGTCTGCTGTACCAGTTCTAGGCCTAACAGTTGACGCTCACCAACTTCATCCTAGCATAGTGGAGTTCTGCATTTTCTGCCGTATAACGCCTCGTACGGCGACATACCAATGCTTGCGTGGTAACTGTTGTTGTATGCAAATTCCACCAACGGTAGATGATCATCCTAATTTCCTTTAAAATCCATTATGCATGCTATGAGCATATCTTCAAGCGTTTGGATCGTTCTTTCGCTTTGCCCATCGGTTTGCGGATGATATGCTATACTCATCTTCAGTTGCGTTCCCATGCATTCTTGTAGTCTCTTCTAAAAATTTGATGTGAATCTCGGATCTCTGTCTGATACAATTGACACTGGAACTCCATGTCTTGAGACGATTTCTTTAACGTATAGTTTCGCCAGCTGATCAAGATTAAATCTAATCTTTATTGGCAAAAAGTGTGCAGATTTTGTCAATCTGTCCACTATCACCCATATCGCATCGTATCCTTTCTGAGTCGTTGGAAGACCTACCACAAAATTCATTGTGATATGCTCCCACTTCCATTCCGATATTTCCAACGGCTGAAGTAATCCGCTTGGTCGTTGATGGCCTTCACTTTCTGACATGTCAAACACTTTGCAATGCATTTTGCAACATCTCTTTTCATATTCGGCCACCAGAAATGACGCCGCAAATCTTGATATATTTTCATACTTCCTGGATGAATCTAGTATCTTAAGCTATGAGCTTCCGTCAAGACGTCTTCTTTAATATCTGTACTGGTGGAGCCCAAATTCGTCCCTCGAATCTTAGCATTCCCTTAGTATCGACCTTGTACTTCACTTCTTTACCCTCGGCCACGCTTTCCTTTATTTTCTTGCATTCTTCATCCTGTAGTTGTGCTTTCTTCACTTTGTCCACTACGGTTGGACCAGCTTCTATCTGGTACAATTTTTCATCGGATTCTTCTGGAAATTTGATTTCTAGCTCTGGCCTTGCCATTGCTAAAATGAGCTCCTCCTTATTAGTTAACAACATCAACTTTTCTCTGCCTTTCCTACTCAAGGCATCTGCAACCACGTTAGCTTTGCCTGGATGATAAAAGATCTCACAATCGTAATCCTTTATCAATTCCATCCATCTCCTTTGCTGCATGTTCAGGTTTTTCTGTTTGAAAATATACTTCAGACTTTTATGGTCTGTGTAGATCTCACATTTCTCTCCGTAAAGATAGTGTCTCCATATCTTCAGTGCAAACACAACCGCTGCCAACTCTAAATCATGAGTCGGATACCCTTTCTCGTAGTCTTTCAGTTGCCTTGATGCATACGCAATAACCTTGCCGTTCTGCATAAGGACACAACCCAATCCTTTGTGTGAAGCATCACTATACACCACAAAGTTTCCTGTATTATCTGGCAACGACAACACATGTGCCACACTTAACTTCTTTTTCAGTTCTTGAAAACTTTTCTCACACTTTTCCGTCCAAACAAATTTTATAGATTTTCTCGTCAAATTGGTTAACGGAGTGGCAATCTTGGAAAAATCCTGAATAAACCGTCTATAATAGCCTGCCAATCGCAGGAAACTTCTCACTTTTGATGGAGTTCTTAGTTATTCCCAACTTATCACAGCTTTGACTTTTGATGGATCCACTGAAATCCCATCCTTATCGATTACATGACCAAGAAATTGTGCACGTTCCAGCCAAAATTCACATTTAGAGAATTTTGCGTACAACTTTTTCTTTTCTTAACGTCTCCGACGTCAAACGTAAGTGTTCCACATGTTCCTCTTGAGTTTTAGAGTACACTTTGATATCATCGATAAATACCACCACAAACTTGTCTAAAAATGGTTTAAACACCCTGTTCATCAAATCCATGAACGCTGCATGGGCGTTTGTCAAACCAAAAGACATTACTAAAAATTCGTAATGTCCATAATGAGTTCGGAATGCTGTCTTCGGTACATCCTCCTTCCTTACTTTCAATTGGAGATACCCACTTCTCAAATCTATTTTCGAGAAATATCTAGCACCCTTCAATTGATCAAACAAGTCATCTAATCTTGGTAATGGATATTTGTTTTTAATAGTGACCTTGTTTAATTCTCTATAATCAATGCAAAGACGCATTGACCCATCCTTCTTCTCCACGAATAATACCGGTGCTCCCCACACTGACACACTCGGTTGAATGTACTTCTTATCCAGCAGTTCTTGTAGTTGCACCATTAGTTCCTTCATTTCCATCGGAGCCATTCTGTACGGGGCCTTCAATACCGAAGCGGTTCATGGCGCTAAGTCGATCACGAACTCGATTTCTCTGTCAGGTGGAAGTCCTGGCAAATCTTTTGGAAAAACATCCCCGAATTCCCTAACCACTGGTATTTCCTCCAATTTCACACCCTTCTCCTTTTGAGTATCGACTATGTAAGCTAAATACCATTCACAGTCCTGACTCAATAACTTCTTGGTCTGCATCATCGTCAGACATTTCATTTGTTTAGGCGATTTGCTACCATGAAAAACTACCTTTGACGGAGTCATAAGGTTTACACACTTCTTTTGGCAGTCGATTATCGCTCCATAACTGAATAGCCAATCTATTTCCAAAATAATATCAAACTCTCCGAGTTTTATCGGGATTAAATCTACTTTCATAACATTCCCCTTAATGTTCACCCTACAGTTCTTGTATACGAACCTAACAGGAATCACTTCCCTATTCACAATTTCTATGTTTAAAGGGAAATTCAGTTCTTCACTAGGCAATCCTAACCTCTTAGCAAATTCGTCAGATATAAACGAGCAAGTAGCACCTGAATCAAATAATACATAAGCATCAATATCATTGATTGGGATAATACCTGACACCACATCTTTTGATTGCACAACATCTTGCACAATCATGTTAAATGTTCTAGCTGTGGGTTTGTTTGATGCTGTAGGACCAACAATTGTCAGCATACCTTCACTAGCATTTCCCCTGCTTCCATTTGTCTCTCCAGATCTCTTTTTAGGGCAATCACGAGCAAAGTGATCCTTGGATCCGCACGTGAAGCAAACGTTCTTCTTAGGTTGAGTGCAATTTGGGACGATATGACCTGTGAAGCCCCCAAAATAGGTCCACACGACCCATTCTGAGTCGCCAGATATCGCATTATAAAAATAAAATATAAACTTTATTTATACAACTGTTGAACTATCGTGCCTACGACAACAGATAAGCTGTGAGTTTTAATACAAATATATATAACTCTCGTGGTGCCTTGATCACAAGACCTTACAATGGTACCTTACATAAAGGTACAGTCAATAATTGTTTTAGAAATTAAAATCTTTGGAAAATACTCAAGGAAACCTTCGTACATGGGAGGCCATGCGTCTAGTTTATGATAGATATCATATGTCCACAGAATTATCCTTGGTTGACCCAAAAGTCCCCAAACAAAAACAAGAAGATTACTATCATCTTCTTTCCAATGAGTCTTCTCTTGATATATAATTATCTCCGTTGTCTCCAAATGAAAATTATATTTCAAATAAACTCTAAGATCATATAGGTAGTGCTCGTAGATATACTCGGTAAGTGGATGTGCACAACCCCTGTCTTATGATAACACAAGGTTGTATGTCATTAGACATCTTGTATGATAGTGGCAAAACACCCTTCCAAAGTTGGGTTCACCTCACCCTATTCGGTTCACCAAAATTAAATATCAAATGACGTATACAATACGACACACTTATCTAAAGTTCTCAACAAAATTATTTTCATACTATTTAGGGAGAACCTCAACAGCTATAGACCACCGTTCTATTCCCCTGTTATTCCCGCTCGACCCAGCAAGACTCTTATTACCTGAAAGGAATTGTGAAGCAAAAAGGGTGAGCACAACTAGTCCAGTAAAGAATAGCATGACTAAAGATAATTTACATCATCAATAGCCTTCATCAGTAATAAATCAAAGATTTAGAACATATGGTAGATGATAAAACTTTTCAACCATAGTTGCAGCGGAACGAGCGATCCATTAGAAGAGTCAAATAGACCATCAGGTCTATTATCTTCTCCATGTTAAAAGTCCACCAATAATGTTTTATCCCTGTAACATCAATCAACAATTCCTGTCCACAATCATATGAATAACTCATAATCATAATTGTGATTCTAAATTCCTCTTCGCACCCAGGACGAAGATAATTTTCATCACCCATCTTCACCTGAAACATCAAAAATTATGGTTATACCAAATCGCAATTCCTGCTCATAATCATACTAATAAATTCATCTTTGCACTACGGCCAAAGATATTTATTAACAATTCATCTTTGCACTACATGCCAAAGACATATAACTATATTTTAGAAGAGTCAAGTTGAGCATGATATCTATTATCTTCTACGAATTAAATGTGTATAATCAATATTTTATCGCTGAGACTCAGTTTAATAAATAATTCACATCATCGAATCATCCCTGCATTACGGCCAAGGATATTCATGTAATCATCAATGGTCATGATTATATCGAATAATCGCTGGTTATAATCATACCAATAACTGTCCATCAATGCACTACGGGCCAATGAGGACTTTTACCACGTCATCTATAACATTACGAGTCATGATTATACCGAATGATTCCTGGTCTTAATCATACCAATAAACAGTTCATCTATGTGCATAAGCCAAAGATACTCATCAATCAATAGTTCATCTTTGCACGTAAGCCAAAGATATACAACTGTAAAACCAATAATCAACAGTCCATCTTTGCACAAAGATATACAACTGTAAAACCAATAATCAATAGTCCATCTTTGCACGCCAAAGATGACTTTCATCATAATATAAGCATGAGGATGATGACAATAATATAAGCATTAATCAAACGAAATCAAGGATAAATATTAAAGACTTTAAATTTATCCAGAGTTTAAAATATCTAAATGTTATCAATCACTTAAAAATCCCATAATCTAATATCATTAATATTATAATAATATTTTAATCATTTCTTAAACTTATAAATAATTTATTTTAATTGTTTACACTTTACCAAATAATGCATTTAATCATTCAAAAATGCCATACTCATAAGATTTAATCACCAATGATCAAATCCCTTATCAAAAATCTGCATATACCTTATATAGGATTTCCAAGCCATAAAATCCTATTGACCAATTCTTCAACTTCACATAACATATTTAATTCATATGTTCGTAACTAAACTATTTTCATGAAAAATAACAAATCAGTACCAAAAAGTTTTCTTTTCTGGGATTTAGCAGAATATAGTCCAATATTGAACATATATTTTTCTCGAAATTTTTAAAATTCGTTTACAACTTTTTATATGGCCAAAACTGTCGAATATTTAGACATTTATCATAAATTGTACTTTTGTCCAAAAATTCCGAAATTTGCAAGGTATACTCCTGTTATATATATGTACTCCCAATAAAAATTTCATAAATTTTGGAGTTAACCACAAGGAGTTATAAGGGTTTACTTTTAAAATAGTCTTTTCCTATAAAATTCACAACTCCTAATCTATACATCCAAAAATCGCCATTTTTGGACACTATCTAGAAAACTAATCAATTTTTCATTTCAAATTTTTCCAGAATTTTTGTGGGTCAGAAAAATTATGAAACTGCAAATAGATTTTCTCCCGCCATGCGGTAATCCACGTAAAAAGATCATTTCCACAATTTAGTAAGGAATGAATACGAATGATCATTTACCATGCATGCGGTAATCCACATAGACAGGTTATTCTAATAGAATAATAAAAAATGGAATAACAGAAGAATTCACCATGCATGCGGTAGTCAGCGTAGACAGGTTATTCCAACAGAATAATAAAGAATGGAATAACAAAAGAATTCACCAGGCATGCGATACACCGCACAGATAGGTTATTCCAACAGAATAATAAATAACGGAACCAGGTCATGCGTAATCCGCACAGACAGGATATTCCAACAGAATAATAAAGAATGGAACCAGGTCATGCGTAATACGCACAGACAGGATATTCCAACAGAATAATAAAGAATGGAACCAGGTCATGCGTAATCCGCACAGACAGGTTTTTCTAACAGAATAATAAAGAATGGAATAGCAGAAGAATTTCACCATGTATACGGTAGTCCGCGTATACAGGTTATTCCAACAGAATAATAAGGAATGGAATAACAATAGCTCTCTTCATGAATACGAAAGAAATAATACCCCTTACCTTAGAAGAAAACTGGATACTGGAATAGTGAGGTAGCAGATTTCTATTCTTCTTTCTCTCTATAGTTTCTCTCTATAATAATTGCTCTATCGCTTTAGTGAATTGGTGAGAAATGAAGGAAGAATGAACTTCTATTTATAGGAAAATATAGTTTCAATAATTGCACATTTTGGGGCTCGAAATATTTCAGTATAATACCTTCCTCTTTTTCTTCATTTTTAATTTAGTCCTGCAAGTATTATCAAACTTGCATCACCTCCCCTACCAGTAAATCATGTGAATTAATAGTTCATTCATGTGACTCAATTTTATAATCATGTGAAAAAACTAATTACAGTATAGTACCTTCAACTATACCTCTATTTCTAATTTAGTCATGCAAGTATTATCAATCCTGCACTAACTCCCCTAATAGTAAATCATGTGAATCAATAGTTCACACATGTGAACACATAGTTATAAGCATGAATTAATAGCAATTAATTGCTCATTTATCCGGTTAATTACTCGATGGGTCAATATAACCTCCAGATATCAATTATTATCGAAATAAATGTCGATTTTCACAAACACTAATAATTCTAACACAATAGAACTATCAATTTCATCTTTAATCAACACGAACTTATTCATCATTAATATTATAATTCACAATATTTAACAACCAAGTTGTTCCCAAGAAAGAGGGGGCTTTCCGATAAGGATTTCTCCTTATTGACGCGCAATTAGGTGACCAAACCTCTCCTTGACAGAACTTCTAGACATTGTCAATATTACAAATAATAATATGAATAATTGTCGTCTCAATTATTGATTTAATAATATAACATATTATGCAGATGATACTATGACAATAATTGAATTAATAATATGAGAGATATGATGCAACAATTATTGTAGCAATAATTGAGTATAACTGAGTGACTTCTTACGTAAGCATCAATAATCAATACCGTGTGCTACTATGCAAGCACACGTATTACTGTACATTTACTACCGGGTAGTTCAACAGTTTTAACGGTAACACTTTCGCCGTTATTTTTATAAAAAGATAATTCTGTCCTTTTCTTACTATTGTGGGGTCCACCAATGATTTTGCCGTCGTACGGATATTCCCCGACCAAACGAATATTTTATAACAACTTGCATATGCACTTTGTAAAATTTTCACATATCACCCTTAACTTTAACCCTTTCTCAATTTAACCATTTACTAAATAAAATAATAATTATAAAAAAATTGAATATTTTTATTTCATAATTTCGGGATCTCACATGACCCTCCTGACCACAATTGAAGCATACTCGTTTCCCCATCAAACACACACCCTTGTGAAACTTTCAGCATGTAGCACATGCTTCGAACTTTTTATTTTGCTGGTTTCTTTGCTGATTTCCAGCTCCCCCATTCGCATTCCACTTCCTCTTCAACCTGTTGTTGCCATTTCCACCATTATTACCTCCACTATTCTTAACTTTACCTTCACTCTTCTTCTTCTTCTGCTCTTGGTTATGTTTTGTTATAGCCTCGCCTCCACTCTCAGCGAGAATTGCCTTCTCCATCACCGCTGCAAATGTTTTCAATTGGAACAAGGAGACCCTACTGTACAACCATGGCTTAAATCCTTGTTCAAACCTCTTCGCCTTGCGCTTGTCTGTGCTAACTTGATATGGCGCAAACCTTGCCAACTCGTTGAATCTTCCGGCATACTCGGATACCGTCATCGTTCCCTGCTTCAGTTTCAAAAATTGCACTTCTAGCTGACTCTTTGAACTTTCTGGGAAATAGGTCTCGAAAAATATCTCCTTAAACCTATCCCAGGTCATCATCCCCGGCCCTTCTCGAGTTTTATTGGCCTGCCACCAATAACTAGCCTCTGCTTTCAACATGAATATTGCAAATGTGACAACACGGAAATTCGGTTTGTCCATAATTTAAGTTTAAAGAATTAGTTATTAATAAAATGAATTTTTATTAATACTATTCTGTGCTAAGTGTTTATTAATCGTTCTATAACCTAGAATGATTATTAATAGGGAGGATTCTGGCTACGAGATAGATTGAACGAGTAAGAATTTTCAAGACGAAAATAGAAGTTTTTCGGGAACAAAATTTTTTCGGGGAAAAAAATGAAATAGGCACTACTCACCCGTTTCTGCTCGTAGATTTATTTTGAAATTCCGAGAAGTTATAGATTACATTTAATTCTGAGATGTGATGGAATATTCAATAATATTTCAGTTATGGCAAAAACAAAGTTTTTGCCTGCGGACTCAAAACCTAAGGGTTTAGAAAAGTGAGTTCCGAGAATGTGATGATCGCGTATAATAATTAGGGTTATTATGCATGAGAAATATGAGTATAATAAGAGTTTATATACGAGTATAGTATGAAGAGTAGTACGACGTCTAACACGAATATCGTACGAACAATATACGAAGAGAATACGAGAATGGAATGTGTAGAATACGATTAGTCTAAATGGACTTTAAGTTCATGGACTTTGTAGAATTCAATTGGACTTGGATTATGTCAAGACTAAGTTAGGCCCAATAAGAATTAGGGTTAAGGTCCAAACCAAGAAAAGAAACCGCGGATAGAACCGATGGGTAAACGGTTGGGTAAAACCATTGGGGCAACCCATGGGATGACCCATGGGCATGTGGGCCGGCCACTTGGCCACCAAGTAAGGGTGGTGGCCAAGTAAACTTGGTGGCTAAGGGAAGGAGGAGGTGTGAATAGTAAGGAGGTTAGGAGGGAAAATGACTAAATTGCCCTAGCCTTGAAAATCTATAAATAGAAAGCTAAACTTTCATTTTCTAGGATTTTGAAAATCCTAGGACTTGAGAGAGAGAGAGAGAGAGAGAGAGATCTCGGTTGGGAGAGGAAGAGGAAGAGATTGAGCATGAATGCTCGGATCAAAAGTGATCGAGAAATAGAAAAGTTCGCAAATCGCCGGCTTTGTCTAACGGAAGAAGATTAAAGAAGAACGGTAATCCGAACCCTAGTTCTTCTAATATTTTTCTTTAAGTTTTTATGTTCAAAAACATAACTTAATGAACATAAGAAGTAGATGAAGTTAAGAATGATTTCATATGGTTGAAATCATGAGAAAATAAGAAATAAGAAATAAGAGATTTAGTTTATAAATTTCTTAAGGAAGTATAAGATTCGTAAGGATTTTGAGCGATCCGAATGAATTTTATGAATGAGTATGTCAAATAAGTAAGGAATGATGTTCTATAACATCAAATTCCAAGAAAAAGTAGAATCGTAATCCAAAATATCGATTAAAAATGAAGAACGAACGAAGAACACGCGAAGAACACGAAGAACGTTATTGATGGACAAATTTAAAACCATCGTAGTGTAATTGTTGTTGATGGACAAGTTTAAAACCATTGTGTATAAGTTAGATGCTTATTGCTTGGTTAAAGAATGTTAGAAACGTTCATGAAGAACGGATTAAAACGGAGTTATAACGAAGTTATAGCGAAATTTTGTAAAAGACGAACGAGAATTAGAAAGTTAGAAAATGAACCCGAATGTGTAGGGTTTCATAAGAATGTAAGAGAACGTATAAAATGTGAGCGGTGGACTCAAGAACGAACGAGTTCTGAGTTCGGATGACCGAATTACGGACGAACGAACGAAGAACGTTAAAAACGTTAAAATGAACGAAGAGTGAAGATTAAGCCAATTGAATGGCATGTTTACAGATTCAGAACAAAGTTCTGTCCATGGGTAATCGAAGTACGTAAGATAAGGAAGAGAATGGCTTTGGAATGACCTCGTTCAGAGTTATAACGAAGAAGTTATGAGATTTCGAAATCGACGTCTCAAACTTGTAAAAGACTTAAAAAAATTTTCTAGGTTTCATGCTCGGCGCCGCAGCGCGAGAGATAACAAAGGACTTGGCGCCGCAGCGCCAGGCCGGGAAGAGAGGAGAGAGAAGTAGGTCGCGCCGCAGCACGAGAGGAAAGGAAGGGCACGGCGCCGCAGCGCCGGTGCAAGTCAATGCCCAGAAATGTGATTTTTAGTTCTCAGATACTGGGGGATGTGCAAGAAAGAAGTATAAACATATAGTTCACGTAATGTAACACTTAAGTAAGTGTATTAAACCTTTAATGAAGGTTGAACAGAAAGATTAAACGAGATTAAAAGAAGGTGAACGCGAGTTACGTAACCGATGTTCGGGGACCGTAGTCGCGAGAAGCAAACGTGAGGGATTACTATGATTGTGATTCCTTAGACGTTGAGTGATGAAGGTAACAAGTAACATTTCGATACCAAAATATAAACACATATGAATCTATAGGCCCTGACATTTGGCTGTCAGACTTAGTTTTCAAAATTTCTAGATTTCTTAAAACACTTAATTAAGGTATCTAGATGTTATGAAAACGTGTTCTACCAATCTAACATACTTTCTAACATACTAATACATAATTCTAAACATCTAAACAACAAAACTAACATAGGATCAAAGAGCTAATTATGAACTAGGGTTTGTACCTTTTCTTGAATAATTTTTCATTCTAGCTTCTGATGTTGTTGCTGCTAACACCCAGGCTTGATTTGGTATGTAAGTAAGTGTATATTGGCTTAGAAATTTCGTGAGTTTGCTCAGCCCTAAGGTTCCTATTTATAGAATTCTTTAACTTGGCTTTTTTGTCATTTTTGTGCAACTTGCCTCTACAAATATCAGATCTGATGACTATATATTGTCATGCTTGGGAGTTACAAGCATGTCATGTGCAGCCTAGGGACTTGCAATGGTGACTCCTAACCTACTTGTAAGCTAGTTAGGTTTGTTTAGTAGCTTGATTATGCCCTAATCCTCACTAATCTTGATTAGGGTTTTATTTTTAATGATTAGGAATGTTAAATGATGTTCATTAGTACCTAATTGAAGTTTACTAACCATGGTTAGGTGTTAACCTAAGCTAATTAAGGTTAGTTTAGCTAATTATGGTTAGGGTTTTGCTAATCTAGGGTTGTTAACCTAAATTTCTCACTAATCGTAACAAGCACGACAAAGCGTTTTGTCAGTGTAAGCACGACAAAGCAACTTGTAAAAATAATTATGCCGAAAAGTCCGATTACGAAAAAAAATAAAATTAAGCACGAGGTGTCAAGCACGACGTTTTTAGGACAAAAATTTATTTGGTCAAATTTGTTAAACAAAGTATATATTAACACATAACACATTCAGAACGGAAAAATTTTATTTATATAACGTGATTTTATACATACGAGTCTTATTAGGGTTTTGGATTTTTACATTCACCCCCACTAATAAGAATTTCGTCCTTGAAATTACAGTACAAGTTAAGTAAATAATTGAGGATAATTCTTTCGCATTTTATCTTCAAGCTCCTATATAGCTTTTTCAACGTTCTGATTTCTCCAGATTATTTTGACTTATGCTATCACTTTATTTCTCAGGACTTGCTCTTTACGGTTGATGATCTGCACAGATTCTTCTACATAAGAAAGATCTTCTTCTATTTGGATTGGCTCATATTGTATAATGTGTTTATAATCAGGTTTATATGGTCGTAATACGGACACATGAAACACATTATGGATATGATTCAACTCAGGAGGTAGTGCTATTTCATAAGCAGATTTCAAAAGGTCCAATGAATCTCGGACTTAGTTTTCCTTTCTTGCCAAAACGTATTTTGCCCTTCCAAGGAGATGCCTTCAAGAATACGTGGCTTCCTACGTTAAAGTTTCGTTGTTGACGACGTGGATCAGCGTATTTTCTTTGTCGATCTTGAGATGCTTGTAAACGTTCACGTATAATTCTGATGGTTTCCGTTGTTTGTTGAATTATTTCAGGTCCTAACATTTGTCTTTCCCCGACTTCATCCCAACACAAAGGTGTTCTACACTTTCTGCCATATAAGGCTTTATAGGGTGGCATACCTATGCTAGCATGATAACTATTGTTATAGGCAAACTCTACTAAGGGTAACTGATCTTCCCAACTTCCTTTGAAGTCTATGATACATGTTCTCAACATATCTTCAAATGTTTGTATGGTTCTCTCACTTTGTCCATCAGTCTGAGGATGATAAGTTGTACTTAATCTTAATTGTGTTCCTAAATATTTCTGAAGGCTTTTCCAAAAAATTGAAGTAAAACGTGGATCCCGATCTGATACTATGGAAACAGGCACTCCATGCCTAGAGATGATTTCATTAATGTACAATTTGGCAAGGTGATCCAAGTTATGAGTAATTTTAATAGGTAAAAAGTGAGCTGATTTAGTTAAACGACCAACAATTATCCAAATGGCATTATGGCCCTTTTGTGTAGCTGGAAGGCCAACAACAAAGTCTATGGTTATATGTTCCCACTTCCACTCAGGAATCGGTAAGGGTTGAAGTAAACCACTTGGCTTTTGATGCTCAGCATTAACCCTTTGACACGTGAGACATTTGCTTACCCATTCAGCTAATTTTCTTTTCATATTCGACCACAAAAAGTGTCGACTTAAATCCTTGTACATTTTAGTACTGCCAGGATGTATGGTAAATTTAGAATTATGAACTTTGTTTAAGATTTCGTCTTTTAAAGCTTGGTTTAACGGAACCCAAATTCTATTTTCATATCTTATTATTCCATCCTTATCTATTCTGAATTTGTTACACTTGTCCTGAGTTAGATTAGACTTATGCTTAAGACATTCTTCATCCTTTTCCTGCATCTCTTTGATTCTATCAAGTAGAGATGAAACTCCTTCTAAAATGTATAATTTTTGGCTAGAGTTAGTTGGACATTCCACCTCAATTTCTAATTTTTCAAAATCTTTTATTAACCTATCATTGGTGGTTACTGCGTTCAATTTATCCTGATTCTTTCTACTCAACGCATCAGCTACGACATTAGCTTTACCGGGATGATATAAGATTTCACAGTCAAAATCCTTTATCAGTTCTAACCATCTTCTCTGTCTTAGATTTAGTTCCTTTTGTGTAAAAATATATTTCAGACTTTTATGATCTGTAAATATTTCGCACTTCTCCCCGTACAAGTAATGTCTCCAAATTTTTAGAGCAAAAACTATCACGGCTAACTCTAGGTCATGAGTAGGATACCTCTTCTCATAATCTTTGATTTGTCATAATGCATAAGCAATCACTTTCCCATGTTGCATCAACACACACCCTAAACCTCTGTGTGATGCATCACTAAATACTACAAGGCCTCCTGTCTCATCTGGTAAGGACAACACTGGAGCCATGCTCAGTCGCTTCTTCAACTCTTGGAAGCTCTCTTCACATTTATCTGTCCAGACGAATTTTACCGTCTTTCGAGTTAAATTGGTTAATGGGGTTGCTATTTTTGAAAAATCTTTTATAAACCGTCGATAATAACCTGCTAACCCGAGAAAACTTCGTACTTCTGTTGGAGTTGTTGGTTGTTCCCAATTCACAACCGTTTAGATCTTAGTTGGATCTACAGATATTCCATTCTTGTCAATTACATGACCTAAAAATTGAACTCTTTTTAACCAGAATTCACACTTGGAAAACTTTGCATAAAGTTGTATCCTCTCGCAATATTTCCAAAACGACTCTCAAGTGTTCATTAGGCTCTTCCCGTGTTTTCGAGTATACCAGAATATCGTCGATAAACACTACAACAAATTTCTCCAAGCATGGTTTAAACACTCGATTCATTAAATCCATAAATGTTGCCGGTGCATTTGTCAATCCAAAAGACATTACAAGAAAGTCATAATGTCCATAGCGTGTCCTAAACGCTGTTTTCGGCACATCCTCCTTTCTTACCTTTAACTGATGATAACCTGTTCTAAGGTCAAGTTTTGAAAAATGTTTGGCCCCCCTTAATTAGTCAAACAAATCATCAATCCTTGGCAAAGGATATTTATTCTTAATAGTTAATTTATTTAGCTCTCTATAGTCTGTGCATAACCTCATAGTTCCATCCTTCTTCTTTACAAACAATACGGGTGCTCCCCAAACACTAGGTCGTATGTACTTTTTATTTAAGAGTTCCTGTAACTGTATAAGTAACTCTTTAAGTTCTATAGGTGCCATTCTGTAAGGTGCCTTAGAAACTGGTGCCGTTCCCGGTGCAAGATCAATGACAAACTCAATTTCCCTATCTGGAGGTAAACCTGGTAAGTCATCCGAAAATACATCAGGAAAATCTTTAACTATAGGTATTTGATCTAATCTTACTCCTTCATGTCGAGTATCAACTATATAGGCCAAATACCCTAAACAACCCTTTCTAAGTAATCTTTCTGCCTGAACTATAATCAAACATCGAGATTGCTTAGGTGAACAACTACCGTTGAACACTACCTTTGACTTCGATGTAGTAAAAAGCTTTATACGTTTTTGATGACAATCAATCATCGCGTTAACTAACCAATCCATTCCTAAAATTACATCAAATTCTCCCAAATGGATTGGTAAAAGATCTACCATAACATTATGTCCTTTTATCAGCACACTACAGTTCCTAAATATGGTTTCAACCGAAATCCTATCTTTATTAGCAATTTCTACACAAAATGGTTTGTGTAACTTTTCACAAGGAATATTCAAGTTTTTAGAAAAACTTTCAGACACAAAAGAACAAGTAGCTCCAGAATCAAATAACACATATGCATTTAAAGTGTTGATAGGGATGATACCTGTCACCACGTCCTGTGAAGCAACATCATCCCTCACCGACATATTAAATGTTCTTGCAGTAGGTTGATTCTGAACCCCAACGTAGCTACTGATGATTGATTATTTTCTGGTACTCTATTCCCCTTTCTTCCTTGGTTCTTAGGTTTGGGACAATTCTTTGAAAAATGGTCCAACGAACCATAATTAAAACATTTATTTTTATTTGGGAGAGGACACTGTGGAGAAAAATGTCCTGATTGTCCACAATTATAACATTTGTTATGAAAGCATAGTCCTTTATGTTTCTTTCCACAAGTAGGACAAGGTTTAATGATATTATTACTAAAGTTATTATTAGTATTACCAATCTTTTTCCCCGGGTTGTTAGAAAAAGTATTATCCCATTTTCGCTTGTTATTAAACCCACCTAAACTGGGTTCTGTCCTAAGTTTCCCTTTTCTCATTTTGACTCTTCTTGTCCTGGTAAAATTTAACAATACTTTCATTCTTATTTTCGGCTATAGTATCTTTCTCCAGTATTTCAGAGAAAGTCTTTTTTTGGAGTATTGACAACTTACTCTGAATCTGAGGTTTTAAACCCTCCTGAAACCTATGAGTCTTTCTAAGTTCAGTGGTTACCTGATGCGGAGCAAACCTGAACAGTTCATTGAACTTGGCTGTATATTGGGTTACAGTCAGGTCTCCTTGTTTCAAAATTAAAAATTTTATTTCCATGCGATCTTTCAGGGATTGGGAAAAATAGTTTTCAAAGAACAACTCTTTGAATCTATCCCAAGGAACAATTTAAGTTTCTACCTGACCTTTGGTTGATTCCCACCAATAATTAGCCTCACCTTTCAAGAAAAAGGTTGCAAAAGTTGTCTTTTGATTATTATTGACATTGGTTACTAGGAAAAATTTCTCTATCTCAGAAATCCAAATTTGTGTACCTTTAAATTCAGGTGGTCCAACTAATTTAAAATCTTTAAAAGATGCGTTTTGGTTCATAGGTCTATTCATAGTTCCTAGCATAAGGTCTACTAACTGCTGAGTAGAATTATCATCATTATTCATTTCTCTTTGGGGTCTTCTGGTTGGTGGCATGATTCTATACAAAATAACAACAAAATTCACATAAGAATTTGGATAATACAAACATATAATTTATTTATATCACAAAAGTCGTACAAAACAACTTAATAGTTAAACATACTTTGAATGCTTACAAAACACTGGTTACAATACAAACTTTGAATGCTTCTTTATATGTACTAATATAAAGTATTCAACCACCTATACTACTCTCTAGAATTCATTGATATCATCAAAGGAATCCTGAATAATGTGACAAACCACAGATCGATCGATGAGATAAGCAGTTTTCTTCTCCTCTACCGGATATCGAACTATTCGGCGCTGCAAATCAATAAAAGTATCTCGAACACCCAGAGATGTTTTAAGTGTTGACTAAATTTCCTTCCTGCCCCTTTGTGCATGGTGCAGTTGTACAATTAGTCGGTGACTATGTTTCCTCTCATGTTGTAGCATTCCCTCAGCTATATCAGCCTAAACTTCATTTTTTGGTCATATTCTGTTGTCTTCATTAGTGATGCCATTGCTTCATCATGTTCATCAATTCTCATTAATTGTTCTACTACTCTCTTCCTCAGCATCTAGCAGTTGCTGATCATGAAGCAATTCTTCATCCTCTGCATCACTACAATGACTCAATTTGTGGTGGATTGTCTGCTATCGCCATTTCTTCAGCATTGGAGTTGGCTATCTATAAAAGAAAACTCCCTTAATACTGGAATAGAAATTTACACAACAAAATATTTTTAATGTTATCTTTTAGGTGTACTTTAAATTTTTTTACGGACTCGAAGACTATATACTAAGATTTCTCTTCCTTATATCTATAGCCTTGGGCTTTGATACCAAACTTGTAACTCCCCCATATCTATACTCCCATGATATCTGATATGGTGCTTACAACAAATTAATATAATGCATTTAAATCTGTACACCCATGGTATCTGATTATAAGCTTATATTAAGTTAAGGGACTATCAGCTATAATTCCCATAGATCCAAGATTCATAGTATCCCATAACAGATGACAATTCTCAAGAGAACTATTACTGTATTTGGATACCCTCACTTGGATATATGAACTGTATCTGTGAATAGAATCTATCAATCCAAAATCCAGAATATCAGTAATAACATGAATAGTCCATATTACTAATATCCTCACCCAGATGTATAGTCTATGCCATGTGAATTTATACTATCGTATCGATACTAACTATTTATCCGAAATCCAGAATATCAGTAATAACATGAACAATCCATATTATTAATATCCTCACTCAGATGAATAGTTCCCAAGGATCTCAACTAGATTCGAAGAATTCTAATTTTACATCTATATATGTAAGAAAACACGGTTGCGGAAATGAAAGATTATATATATATATATATATATATATATATATATATAATTAAGATTTGATTACATGATTCTTATTACGAGTTTCTTATTACAAGTATTCAAACAGACAAGAATATAATCTAATCTATGTAGGGACTCTTCCCTTTATCTACTCCAGATGTTCCAGGATTACCATCTAAAACTGCAAAGGGAATAATTTGCAAGGGTGAGCTATGACATGCTCAGCAAGTTTTGTATTTATAACAATATATGATTTGAAGAAATACAACAATTCAAATTTTGACTGATAGTTGTCACCATTTCACTATGGATTTATATTTCTGTCAGTCACACAGACTTAGAAATTTTATTCAGATATGAGATAGGGGATCAGCCTATTCAATATCCTAGGAGTATGAATCTCATCCTACCAGTGCTCAAATGCACCCAAATTAGTGTCAATATATTATCGACCGAAGATCCCATACGGGATGCCCAACTTCAGATTAGGATGTCTTACCAATCAATTTGGCTTGACACAACAATTTAAGCTTAACAATTCATATGAATAAGCAATTCATTTCTTAGTTATGCTGAAGTTTTAGCAATAACCTTACAATAAAAAGGCAATTCAATTGTGGGTGTAGTATATTATATCAACAGCATATCAAGATAAAAATCTTGTTCAACGAGTAAATAGGTTCAAGAATTTGCATAAGTAGTTTAAGGTTTAAGAAGAACTTGTAAAAGTAATAACTTGGGTATAGGAAACTTGCCTGAGCGTAGATCAGTCAAGTTATGCTATTCAATCGTTAATAAATATCTACGATGTTCATATAACATTTATATAAAAATCGGGTTAGATTCGATAAGGTTTCGGTGTTCAAAGTCTTTACCGAATATTAAATAAGTTGATAAATGGACTAAATTTGATTGATAGAATTTATTATAATTTTAGATAGTTTATATATCCATTATAATAATTTTAAGAAGTTTTAAACTATTTTTAAAACATTTATTTATCCTTTAAATGATTTTTTAATCATTTATTTCTATTTTTAGGTAATTAATATTTACTTAAAATTTTATAAAAATATTGTTTATTATTTTTAAATAATTTATAATCATTTATTATGATTTTTATATCATTAATATTATTTTTCAATAATTATTTAGTATTTATAAATAATTATTCTATTTATTTTATCAATAAGTTAATTGTTAATAATATCTAAATAAAATAAAATATTTATTAAATTTATGTAAAAACATCAGAAATTAATTATTTTTATTTAATATAATTTTTAAAACTGTTTTTGAATTTATTTATATTTATTTATTAATTATTTCTAATTTTTATAATTTATTTTTAGGAAAAATCAATTTTTGTTTGTCGCTGCCCTTCGGTGATAGAAAGTGTCGCTGTAGGTGTTCTTGAGTTTCTGGGCAACAGTTTGGTCATGGTCGAGTGACCAGTTTGACCACTAGATAAAATGCTACTGATAATGATTCTTGGTTTGTTCAAGAGTTGATGTTGTAGTACTCTTACAGTAGTATATCATAAATCAAATTTAAGGCTTTAACCTACATATAACAGGAAGTTACAGAGGCTCAAAGTCACTGTCAGAGTTGTTCTTGAGTTTCTGGGCAACTCAGAACAGTGGTTATGGCCGGTCAACGGTTTTGTGGCTTCAATATCTTCGATTCTGTGTATTGGATGTGTTGTGTTTGTTGTAACATGTAGTATATATGTCAGGGTACATATATATAGCACAAACATAAACAAATCATAATTCTAAGGTCTCTATTTAGTCTGGTCAAAGTACAGCTGGAAGCTGTTCTTCGTGTTCTTCAGTTTTCTGGGCAACCCAGAAAACTTGGTCAAGCTCAGTCAACGACTTTTGACCATTAATTCTAGTAATCATGTTGTTTTAACAATTTGAGATCATATATATGTAGTATATATAACAGGGTATAAATCTATAACAATACTTTACAAAAACAACAACTAGAAGGCGATTAAGAAGCTTGGTCAAAGTAGCCGGTTCGACTGTTCTTGAGTTTTCTGGGTAACCCAGAAAACTGCAATCCGTGAACGGTCAACCCACTTTGACCACTTATAACTTGAAATCCATGGTTCAAATGAACCTGTTTTCTTTTCCAGATTAAAGACCTACCAATAGGCTACAAGTAACATACAATTAACAGACCAAACATAAACACATATGAATCTATAGGCCCTGACATTCGACTGTCAGACTTAGTTTTCAAAATTTCTTAAAACACTTAACTTAGCATCTAAATGTTATGAAAACGTGTTCTACCAATCTAACATACTTTCTAACATACTAATACGTAATTCTAAACATCTAAACAACAAAACTAACATAGGATCAAAGAGCTAATTATGAACTAGGGCTTGTACCTTTTCTTAAATAATTTTCTGATGTTGTTGCTGCTAACACCCAGGCTTGATTTGGTATGTAAGTAAGTGTATATTGGCTTAGAAATTTCGTGAGTTTGCTCAGCCCTATAAGGTTCCTATTTATAGAATTCTTTAACTTGGCTTTTTGGTCATTTTTGTGCAACTTGCCTCTACAAATATCAGATCTGATGACTATATATTGTCATGCTTGGGAGTTACAAGCATGTCATGTGCAGTCTAGGGACTTGCAATGGTGACTCCTAACCTACTTGTAAGCTAGTTAGGTTTGTTTAGTAGCTTGATTATGCCCTAATCCTCACTAATCTATATTAGGATTTTATTTTTAATGATTAGGAATGTTAAATGATGTTCATTAGTACCTAATTGAAGTTTACTAACCATGGTTAGGTGTTAACCTAAGCTAATTAGGGTTAGTTTAACTAATTAGGGTTAGGGTTTTGCTAATTAGGGTTAAGGTTTTGCTAATTAGGGTTGTTAACCTAAATTTCTCACTAATCCTAACAAGCACGACAAAGCATTTTGTTAGTGTATGCACGACAAAGCAACTTGTAAAAATAATTATGCCGAAAAGTCCGATTATGGAAAAGAAAATAATTTAAGCACGAGGTGTCAAGCACGACATTTTTCGGACAAAAATTTGTTTGGTCAAATTTGTTAAACAAAGTATATATTAACACATAACACATTCAGAACAGAGAAATTTTATTTATATAACGGTATTTTATACATACGAGTCTTATTAGGGTTTTGGGTTTTTACACCCGTAGTGCAGAGATGAGTGAATTATTTATTAAGTTGAGTCTCAGCGATAAAATTGTTGATAAACTTTTTAAATTATAGAAGATAGTCCCATGCTCTACTTAACTCTTTTAATGGATTGCTTGTTCCGCTGCAGTTAAACTTGATGTTTATTATATTTTATCAGTTTAACGCTGTTGAAGGCTAACGATAATTTATTCTGCATTATCTTGTCATAATATTTCTTACTGGGCTAGTTGAGCTCACCCTTTTGCTTTCATTGTTCTCTTCAGGGAATGAGAACGTAGTCGGAACTAGTCGGGGAATGGAGTGACGATCCGAGATGGTTGTTTTAGTAGTCCTCACTATTTAGTGTGATAATAAATGTAATAAGGATTGAATTTGAGTTTGAATATTGTCTATGAGACAATATTCGTGTAAAAACTCCCAACTCAAGTTGTATAATTAAGTTTGTATTTGTATTCAGTACCATGTATTTGGCGACTCAAGATGGGTGATGTATACCTATTTTAGGGGCGTCATAGTTGGTATCAAAGCTTAGGGATATGATCTTTGGCTGAGATGTGAGACTAGAACTAGGGAGAGCCGGGAAATCCTTTGCTAGTATGACCTACCTAAGTTTATTTGTTATTTAATTGGTCGGTCAAAATATAGGGATAACATGTGGCATGTCAATTATTTTGTGGCAGTGTTTGAAAATGACATCCGAGAATGTTGAGATAAGCAATGGAGCACATGAGACCGTTGAGTCACCACTGATCAATACCCAGGATAATGTGTATCAGGAAGGCAATAATCCTCAGGAAAACAACAACACCGACCAAATAATGAATGGTGGGATGTTCAGAGGCTTTATGCAATTCATGCAAAATAAGGCGAGAACGACCCCTGTTCAAAATGCAGGTGGAAACACTGGCAATTCTCGGATGGTCAGCGCTAAGCAGCATTTCAAGGAGCTGGGACCACCAGAGTTTTTGGGAGAGCCAAAATCACTTAAGGCGGAAACGTGAATAAAGTAGATCACCAAGATATTTGATATCTTGGGATGCTCCGAGGAGCAAAAGGTTTTTTTTTGTTGAATTTTGACTGAATTAAAATGAATAAAAATGGAGTTACAAACCACACTGGAAAGACCCACCCAGAAATACCAGAGATACCATAGGACATGCCCTACAGTATAAAGACTAAAATCATACAGGCTATCGCCAAAAGAAAAGTTACAATACACGACATGGCAAAAGGAGGTTGCCGAAGACCCAAAACGAGGCCAACTCAGAGCCCAACTCTAAGAAGACCCAGCCTGAACTCTACGGAGCCCCACCTTGCCAAGGATCATTCTACGAAGACACCATAGTCAAGGCCCACTCTATGAAGACACAACACCTTCCGAGAATTACTCTACGAAGACCCAGACCAAGCCAAAGGGAGCTCTACGAAGACCCACTCAAAGTCCCACTAAACGAACACCAAAGACCAAGGGTACACTATACGATCATTGCTCGAACCTAGGCCACACTCTACATCAGCCGAGGCTAAAACCAACCTACGAAGAGCCACTCTACGAAGACCCAACACAGGCCGAAGGTCAAAGACCGAGGCCCCACTCTACGAACCGGATGAGGCACTCTACGACCAAGGTGCACTCTACGATAATTGTTAACAGACCATGGCCTTGCTCTATGAAGGCACTAACCGAAGCGAACTCTACGGATCGTCTGCCCGAACCCACTCTATTCTATGGAGATTCAGCTACGACATGCTTCAAACTAGAGCACTAGATGATGGAGCCAAGCCAAAGACTTGAGTTTTTGGATCTGGCATAAGTGTGGAGACGACATTTGATAACATGGATTAGATCCCGAAGAATGACCTGAACAGGGGTAACCTTGTTGGAGAAGATCCTAGAATTGCGTTCCTGCCAAATTCGGTACACAACAGTAGTAAACCCAAAAATAAGTAATCCCTGTTTGAGATTGGGGCCAGAGCGAAAACAAAGAAACTCAGTAATTGAAGTCCAACTTCGATCCATCCCTCGCCAACCACATCGTCTAAGGATAGCAACCAGAAGCTGGAAGGAAAAAGACATTGGAAGAAGAGGTGCTGAAATGTTTCCCTTTCCGAAGAGCAGAGGACACAAAAAGGATTCACTTCCATACCGAACAGTAGAAGTTTGTCTATTGTTCAAAGCCCCTTGTTGAAAGCAAGCCATAGAAGGAAGGAATACCGAGGGGATACCATATTATGCCAAACCATTTTATACCACCCCACATTTAGACCAACTTTACGGATGGAATGCCAAAAAGTAGATGTTTTAATGTCCTTAGCTTTAGTACCATCCCAAAGAAGAGAATCCTGAGCATCAGAGTTACATGGTCGTGACAAGTCGAAGGAATTCCTGAATTCTATAAGGTCATTATGGTTCGATACAGGAAAAACCCAGTTGGAGTTAGAGATGATTTGGCTCACAGAGGCCGCTGGCCCAAGGCCAGAGTTCAAAATCAAGGGAGACTGGAATGAAGAAGCTAGATGAGAATGGGCCAGCCATAGATCAAACCAGAGGCTAGTATGCTCACCATTACCAATAGAAAAGGAGATGTATGTGCAAGCAATAGGACGGAGCTTGAGAACTTTTCTCTAGATCCACGAACAATCCAAGGGAATAGGCATTATCCAGAAATATTTGTTTTTGAGATGGACAACACGCACCCACTTAGCCCAAAAAGAGGAGGAGGAGGGATAAATGATTTGCCAGAGATGCGACAGAATCTGAGCTTTGTTCCAATCTTCAAGATTCTTGATAGCCAACCCCCCTTCAGTAAAAGGGAGACATATTTTGCTCCAGGCAACTTTAGCACCAGATTTCCCCATAGAAGGCCCTTTCCAAAGGAATCGAGACATAGAGGATTTCATTTCATTGGTAGCAGAAGCAGGGAGAATGAAGTGGGCTGACCAATAGGCTTGGATAGAGTGGATAACCGATTTGATCAATTGCAATCTACCAGCATAAGAAAGGAAACGATTAGTCCAAGAAGTAATTCTGGATTTTAGCTTTTCAAGGAGAGGTTGGCATTCTGCCAGACTAAGTTTGGATGTGATTAACGGCACCCCAAGAAATTTTGCAGGAAAGGAACCCAACTGGAATCCCAGGGAAGACAGGATATCATCCTTAGTGTCAGGGGGTACATGGGAAAGAAAGCACATGCTCTTCGAGGCATTTTTACGGAGGCCAGATTGGGATGAGAACAGATCCAAGCAATTTTTTATGGTATTAACAGAGCCTACGTCTGCTCGGCAGAAGATGATGAGATCATCCGCAAAACAGAGATGAGTAAGGGAAAGA
The DNA here is from genome assembly GCA_016801055.1 of Panax notoginseng. Classification (NCBI taxonomy): domain Eukaryota; kingdom Viridiplantae; phylum Streptophyta; class Magnoliopsida; order Apiales; family Araliaceae; genus Panax; species Panax notoginseng. The sequence goes on along the minus strand of CM029023.1, from coordinate 107,591,788 downwards.
GCTTCTGTCTTCCAGTGATAATGGAAAGAGGGAAGCTTGGATGCTCTAGAAAGCATAAGGGAAAGAGCTTCCAAGATAATGACAAATAGATATGGTGAAAGGGGATCCGGGCCTAAGCCCATTACATCCTTTGAAATAGCCACAAAGAGCACCATTTGACCTTGACAGAGAAAGTAGGAGAGGTAATGCAAGATTTGACCCAGAATAGGAATTTCGGAGGGAAGTTAAAGGAACGAAGAACAGCCATTAGGAAATCCCAAGAGATAGAATCAAAAGCTTTCCGAAAGTCAATTTTCAGAGCACATCTAGGAGGCCCGAATGGGGAGCAAAAGGTTCCCTTTGCCACCTTCATGTTGCGAGGAGAGGCAGATCATTGGTGAGAATATGTAAAACGTACCTAGCCTACCGCATTGAAGATGTCTTGGGAGAAGTTCCAATAACTGTTCAACGACAAGTACTTTCCCGAAAATATTTGTCACATGAAGGAAGTAGAGTTCATCAAGCTGGAGCAAAACAATATGACCGTATCGCAGTACGAAGCTAAGTTTGCCGAGTTATTCCGGTTTACGTCCCACTTGGTTGATAATGAGGAGAGAATGACGCGAATGTTTCTGCGAGGTTTGAAACTTAAAATACGTCAATATCTCATTTCTCACAAACTGTGTTTGATTTAGATGTTGTAAATAGGGCTCAGTTATTGGAGTGTGATAATAAGTCAACCCAGCCAAGAGAGAGCAGCCAACAAAATGATAATATCAGTGGTAGCAGTCATCAAAGCGGTGACAACAAACGTGGAGGGAGTCAACATGCCAGAAATGGTAACCACTTCGGTGGTAATCATAGCCAAGACAATAGAAGTGGAAATTTCAAGAAGAGGAGATTCAATAATGATGGAATGATGTCAGCACTAGCACCCGTTGTTAAAGAAGGAGAACGATCACCGATCGTATTCTACAAATGCGGAGGGGAGGGACACATCAGTCCAAACTATACGCAGCAGTCCAAAACATGTTATAATTATGGAAGAGAAGGTCACCTAGCCCGATTTTGTCTTGCAGTGAAGTCAAGTCCAGCTGGGATGGAGACACCAAAGGCCATCCCAGACAAGTCGAAGCCGGTAGTTCAAGGGAGAGCGTTTGTCGTGACCTCCCAAAAAGCAAGGAACCCGAACGAAGTCATCACGAGTAAGCTAATCATAAACTATAGCAAAGTCTATACCTTATTTGATACTAATTCTACCCATTCATTTATTTCTCCTACTTGCGCTCAATGTTTAAATTTAACTCCGGAGAAATTAGACTTTGACTTATCCGTTGAAACTCCGTTGTGAGAAACCTTCATTACATCCACTGTTTATAAGTCTTGTTTGATTTAAATCGAGAACCGCACGTTGCCTGTCGATCTTATTTCTTTGAAAATACTTGCATTTGATGTGATTTTTGGGATTGATTGGTTAACCACTCATCATGCAAAAATTGATTATTTTCGTAAGGTTATTAGCTTTCATATTCCTAACTAACCTATTATGTGAATTCAAGCAACCAAACCACTAAAGTAAATCACTGTCATATCAAGCCATAAAGCTATTCGTTTATTAAAAAACGGATGTTAAGCTTTCTTAGCCCATGTCACAGATTTAAACAAAAATACGTCATATTTAAATTATATTTCTATTCTTAATAAATTTCCTGACATATTCCCCAAAGAACTTCCTGGCCTACCCCCGGAGCATGAAATCGAGTTTGGTATCGATCTTGAACCTGGTACAGAATCCATTTTCAAAGCCCCATATCGAATGACTCCTATTGAACTTCAGGAGTTAAAGACACAACTATAGGAATTGTTAGACATCAGTTTCATTCGTCCTTGTACGTCTCCTTGGGGTGCTCCTGTTCTATTCGTGAAGAAGAAAGATGGAAGTATGTGACTTTGGACTATCGGGAGTTGAATAATGCACCATCAAAAATAGGTATCCGTTGCCACGCATTGATGACATGTTTGACCAGTTGCAAGGCTCCAAATTATTTTCAAAGATCGATCTTCATTCCGGGTATCATCAGTTAAAGATTAAAACTGATGACATTCCAAAGACTGCTTTCAGAACTCGGTATGAGCATTATGAATTCCTAGTAATGTCCTTTGGATTTATTAATTCTCCTGCTGCCTTCATAGATATGATGAACCGAGTATTCAAGGAATATTTGGATCACTTTGTGGTCGCCTTTATTGATGATATCCTCATTTACTCAAAAAGCCTTAAAGATCATGAACAACACTTGGGGCTGATACTCCAAAAGCTTCGTGAGAACAAGTTATATGCCAAGTTAAAGAAATGCGAGTTCTTGCTAGAGGAAGTAGCATTCCTTGGGCACGTGATATCAAATCATGGAATATCTGTTGACCTGGCAAAGATTGAAGCAATTCAAAGCTGGGAGCAACCTAAGTTAGTGACCGAAGTACGTAGCTTTCTCAGCTTAGCTGGTTATTATCGGAGATTCGTGGAAAGAGTTTCTCAAGTCGCTACTCCATTAACTCAGCTGACTCGAAAAGATACGAAATTCGGTTGGAGCGAGAAATGTGAGAAGAGTTTTCAAGAACTCAAAAGGAGACTCATTTCAGCACCTGTTCTTATAATACCATCTGGTTTGGAGGGATTTGTCATCTACAGTGATGCTTCAGGCAGAGGGTTAGAATGTGTTCTCATGCAACATGGGAAATTCATAGCATATGCCTTATGATAACTCAAAGAGTATGAGGAATTATCCAACTCATGATCTAGAGTTGGCGGCAGTCGCTTTTACACTAAAGATCTGGAGGCATTACCTGTATGGAGAAAAGGTGGAGATCTATACAGATCATAAAAGCCTCAAATATTTCTTCACCCAAAAGGAACTCAACATGCGGCAACGATGTTGGCTCGAGCCCTACAGTATAAAGACTAAAAATCATATAGGTTATCGCCAAAAGAAAAGTTACAGTACACGACATGGCAAAAGGAGGGTTGCCGAAGACTCAAAACAAGGCCAACTCAGAGCCCAACTCTACGAAGACCCAACCTAAACTCTACGGAGCCCCACCCTGCCAAGGATCACTCTACGAAGACACCATAGTCGAGGCCCACTCTATGAAGACACAACACTTTTCGAGAATTACTCTACGAAGACCCAGACCAAGCCAAAGGGAGCTCTACGAAGACCCACTCAAAGTCCCACTAAACGAACAGGAAGAAGCCAGCCGAAGGCCACTCTACGACCAGCCAGCCAAGGCCAAAATTCAACGAAGACCAAGGGTACACTATACGATCATTGCTCGAACCTAGGCCACACTCTACATAAGCCGAGGCCAAAACCAACCTACGAAGAGCCACTCTACGAAGACCCAACACAGGCCGAAGGTCAAAGACCGAGGCCCCACTCTACGAACCAGATGAGGCACTCTACGACCAAAGCGCACTCTACGATAATTGTTAGAAGACCATGGCCTTGCTCTATGAAGGCACTAACCGAAGCGAACTCTACGGATCCTCTGCCCGAACCCACTCTATTCTATGGAGATTCAACTACGCCATGCTTCAAACTAGAGCACTAGAAGATGGAGCCAAGCCAAAGACTTGAGTTTTTGGAATCTAGAATAAGTGTGGAGACGACATTTGATAACATGGATGAGATCCCGAAGAATGACCCGAACAGGGGTAACCTTGTTGGAGAAGATCCTAGAATTGCGTTCCTGCCAAATTCGGTACACTGAGTAGCAAACCCAAAGATAAGTAATCCTTATTTGAGATTGGGGCCAGAGCGAAAACAAAGAAACTCAGTAATTGAAGTCCAGCTTCAATCCATCCCTCGCCAGCCACATCGTCTAAGGATAGCAACCAGAAGCTGGAAGGAAAAACGACATTGGAAGAAGAGGTGCTGAAATGTTTCCTTTTCCGAAGAGCAGAGGACACAAAAAGGATTCACTTCCATACCGAACAGTAGAAGTTTGTCTATTGTTCGAAGCCCCTTGTTGAAAGAAAGCCATAGAAGGAAGGAATACCGAGGAGGTACCATATTATGCCAAACCATTTTATACCACCCCACATTTAGACCAACTTTACGGATGGAATGCTAAAAAGTAGATGTTTTAATGTCCTTAGCTTTAGCACCATCCCAAAGAAGAGAATCCTGAGCATCAGAGTTACATGGTCACGACAAGTCGTAGGAATTCCTGAATTCTATAAGGTCATTATGGTTCGATGCAGGAAGAACCCAATTGGAGTTAGAGATGATTTGGCTCACAGAGGCCGTCGACCCAAGGCAAGAGTTCAAAATCAAGGGAGACTGGATTGAAGAAGCTAGAGGAGAATGGCCCAGCCATGGATCAAACCAGAGGCTAGTATGCGCACCATTACCAATAGAAAAGGAGACGTATCTGCAAGCAATCGTATAGAGATACGATTGATTATTGTTAAGGTAGAGATACGCTTGACATCACATGTAATCATATAGAGAGCTTGAACTTAAACCTTCTTTAATTGCAGTTCACATAGAGATATAGTGAGTTGGTTAACTTAAGTGTTTAACAGATTTCTATCTTAATTGTGGATTGATGTTAATACGGTATTAGTGCATCGAGAGGTGGCTAGTATTACATTCGTGTTCTTGATTAATAAACTGGGATATTAAATTGAGTTGGAATAAAGGTTTGAAAATCAGAGTGAAGCTAAGGGTGAAATCACAAGTCTAATTCTTCATTAATTGTTTGAAATTCCAGATTTAGATATTGGTGACGGTTTTGTGATAGTTTGTTTATTTATTAACTTAGTTTCTATAAATTAAAATCATTGAATTGATTAGTTTAATAAAATTATGATTAATAGAAAATTGATAATTGTGAAGTTAAGTTTCTTATTGAATTGTCTCTGTGGGAACGATACTCTATTCATCACTTTATTACTTGTTGACCACGTACACTTGCGTGCTTTGAGCGTAATTAAATTTTACCCAACAAGTTTTTGGCGCCATTGCCGGGGAACATTTTTAGTATAAATCTTAATAGTTTTACAATATCAGTTTAATTAATCCAGTTTTACTTAGACATTTTTTTTATTTTTGTTTTGTTTCTTCTATTTCAGGTGTGGAATCAGTTTATGCAAACTCGGTCCAAAAATCCAGATTTTCTGCCTTTTGACGACGACATTGACAAAAGGTTTCAGTGGTTGAGCAAGTGAATCAAGGAAATTAGACAAGAATTTGAAACACCTGAGAAAGAAGAGGAAATGGCAGCCGAAGATCGGAAAGCATTATGGGACTACGCCACACCCAAGGTGACTGAACTGTAATCAAGCATCACTAGGCCCTAATAGCAGCGAATACATTTGAAATTAAGCCATGGATGATACAAATGATTCAAAATTTAGTTCAGTTTGGGGGATTGGCAAATGACGATCCGAACGAGCATCTAGTCAGTTTTTTGGAATTGTGCGACACATTTAGGTTCAATGGGGTGTCAGATGAAGCTGTGAAACTACGATTGTTCACATTCTCTTTACGGGACAAGGCAAAGAGGTGGTTACATTCTTTACCATCCGGTTCGATAACTACATGGGAGGATTTAGCTCAGAAATTCCTTGCAAAATTCTTTCCACCGGCGAAAACTGCAAAGATGAGAAACGAGATAACGATGTTTGAACAGCAACATGGGGAGTCGTTATATGAGGCTTGGGAGGGATACAAAGAATTGCTCAGAAAATGCCCACATCATGGATTGCCCAAGTGGCTGCAGATGAACACTTTTTACAACGGGTTACATGGGAATCTCAGGACAAGTATTGATGCAGCGTCGGGAGGAGCATTCATGGCTAAGAGTTACGAGGAAGCATACGAGTTGATTGAAATCATGGCGGCTAATAACTACCAGTGGCCCACAGCGAGAATGACACAAGCGAAGGCAGCTGGGGTGTTAGAAGTAGATAGTATGACAGCAATGCAAGCACATATATCTGAACTTTCAAAGATGTTGGAATCGGTAACAGTAGCACAAGCACAACAAACACAGCAAGTACAGCAAGCGGCAATAATATACGAGTTGTGCACAATAGAGCAATGTGCGATTAACCCAGCAGCTGTGCAGTTCATCGACAGTTATGACAGAATTCTGCAAAACACATTTCAGAACACTTACAATCAAGGAAATAGGAAACATCCGAATTTCTCATGGAGCAACAATCAGCAAAATCAAGCTTCACGACAAGCATATCCACCAGGAATTCAGAACCAGCAACAACCAGCTCAATCTCAAGAAAGGAAATCCGATCTGGAGGAAGTGTTGGCAAAATTCATGACTAGCACCGATTTGGCTATAAAAAATCAAGCTATTGCTACGAAATCACACGAGATGGCTATCAAAAATCTAGAGAATCAGATAGGTCAAATTGCATTGGCATTGAATAACAGACCACAAGGAACATTACCTAGTGACACTGAGAGAAATCCGAAGGGAAGTCATGAGTAATGTCAAGCAGTTATGTTGAAAAGTGGAAAACATCTCGGGGGTAATAATGCAGAAAATTCAGCGACACCGGAGAAAAAGGTGGATGACAGTAACGTGGGGGAAGGTAACAAGGATGAGGAAATAAAGTTAAACAATAAGCCAATTGTTTACCCTCCACCACCGTTTCAGCAGAGGGTGCAAAAACAGAAGTCAGATAAGCAGTTCGCAAGGATTTTAGACGTGTTCAAGAAACTCCAGATTAATATCCCATTCGCAGAGGCCCTAGAGCAAATGCCGAGTTATACGAAGTTTATGAAAGGAATTCTGTCGAGGAAACAGAAATGGGAAGAATTTGAAACAGTGGCACTAACAGAGGAGTGTAGTGCGGTGTTACAGAAGAAGCTACCACCAAAACTCAAAGACCCGGGGAGCTTTACTATCCCGTGCACGATCGGGAAAATGTCGTTTAATAAATGCTTGTGTGATTTAGGAGCAAGTGTAAACCTTATGCCGTTATCAGTTTACACAGAATTGGGATTGCCGGCTCCAAAGCCTACGAACATCTCATTACAGTTGGCAGATAGGTCAGTAACATATCCGAGAGGAATTCTGGAAGACATATTGGTAAAAGTTGATAAGTTCATATTCCCCGCTGATTTCATTATTCTAGACTTTGAGGAGGATAAAAACATCCCGATTATCTTAGGGAGGCCTTTCTTGGAAACTGGTAGGACACTCATCGACGTGTAAAAAGGTGAATTAACGATGAGGGTCCAAGATCAAGAAGTCAAGTTTAACGTTTTCAAGGCCATGAAATTTCCCGCGGATGAAGAAGAGTGCTTTCGGATGGAAATCATTGATCGAATAGTCAATGAAGACATGGGAACGATCCTCTCGAGACAACATTATTGGGGGACAAGGAATTCGATGACCTAGAATTTTTGGACTATTTACAGATGTTGGACTCATTGCCACGAGCAAGCCGATTCAAAATACCTTTTGAATCTTTACAGACTGAGGAGATAGCCACGAAAAGATTGAAACCATCATTGGAGGAGCCACCAACTCTTGAACTCAAGCCACTCCCTAAACATCTCAGGTATGCGTATTTAGGCAATTCAAATTCTTTACCTGTAATTATTTCTGCCGCACTTAACAATTTGTAGGAAGAGAAATTGCTAAGGGTACTGAGAGAACATAAGGCAGCAATAGGGTGGACAATAGCAGATATCAAGGGAATAAGCCTGTCATTTTGCATGCATAAGATTCAGATGGAGGATGATGCAAAACCAACGGTGGAGCAACAACGGCGACTTAACACAATTATGAAGGAAGTAGTAAAGAAGGAAATTCTGAAACTATTGGATGCTGGAATCATTTACCCAATATCTGATAGTAAGTGGGTTAGTCCAATTCATTGTGTGCCGAAAAAGGGAGGGATGACTGTGGTACACAACGAAGACAATGAGTTAACACCAACAAGAACAGTAACAGGTTGGAGGGTGTGCATCGATTACAGGAAGTTGAACAAGGCAACCCGAAGGGATCACTTTCCGCTACCTTTTATCGACCAAATGTTAGACAGATTGGCAGGTCACGATTTTTACTGTCTTTTGGATGGGTATTCGAGCTACAACCAGATTGCCATCGCTCCTGAGGATCAAGAGAAGACCACATTTACGTGTTCATATGGCACGTTCGCGTTCAGGAGAATGTCATTCGGGTTATGTAATGCACCGGCTACCTTCCAACAGTGTATGATGGCCATTTTCTTCGATATGTTGGAGAAAAATGTGGAAGTCTTCATGGATGACTTCTCTGTCCACGGAGACAATTTTGATACATGTCTTGGGAATTTAGTAATGGTTTTACAACGATGCGAGGAGACAAACCTTGTACTTAACTGGGAAAAATGCCACTTCATGGTTGGGGAGGGCATAATTTTGGGCCACAAGGTTTTAGCTAAAGGACTGGAAGTGGACAAAGCTAAGTTGGATACGATCGAGAAGTTGCCTCCACCGAGCTCCGTGAAAGGATTAAAAAGTTTTCTGGGACATGCGGGGTTCTACAGAAGATTCATAAAGGACTTCTCTAAAGTTGCAAAACCGTTGTGCAGTCTTTTAGAGAAGGACTCAGTGTTTAGTTTTGATGAAGAATGTAAGTTGGCTTTTGAGCTGTTGAAAAAGAAGTTGACTACAGCCCCAGTTATAGTAGCACCAGATTGGAATATACCTTTCGATCTGATGTGCGACACAAGCGACTATGCAGTGGGGGCCGTTTTAGGACAACGTCGAGATAAGGTATTTCACACTATTTATTATGCAAGCAAGACACTTACGGAGACTCAAATGAATTATACAACTACAAAAAAGGAACTGCTTGCAGTGGCATATGCCTTTGATAAATTTAGGGCATACTTGGTCGGCACTAGAGTGATAGTTTACACGGACCATTCGGCTATTCGGTATCTAATTGCGAAGAAAGATGCTAAACCACGCCTTATTCGGTGGATTCTCCTTCTTCAAGAGTTTGGTCTAGAAATAAAGGATAGGAAGGGGACGGAGAATCAAGTCGCTGATCATTTGTCTAGGCTGGACAATCCAAGTACACAAGAAGAAGACAAAAGAGTCATAAACGAGTCATTCCCGGACGAGCAATTGTTTGGGGTAAATGCAGAATTTCCATGGTGCACGGATTTCGCGAACTACATAGTAAGCAACATGCTCCCCCCCAATCTAACAAGACAACAAAAGAAGAAGTTTCTTCATGACATCAAGTGGTATATGTGGGATGAGCCTTACCTATTCAAACAATGTGCCGATAAGATGATCAGAAGGTGTGTGCCCTACAGCGAAGTACATTGTATTCTGCATAAGTGCCATTCGTCGGCCTACGGGAACTGCAGCGAAAGTCTGGCAAGCAGGGTTTTATTGGCCGACGCTATTTAAAGACGCGCATCAATTTGTTAAAACTTATGATAGATGTCAACGAGTAGGCAACATATCGAAAAGGAATGAGATGCCACTCCAAACTATCTTAGAAGTGGAGATTTTCGATTTATGGGGCATTGATTTCATGGGACCATTTCCTTCCTCATTGTCAAATCAGTATATTTTACTGGCAATGGATTACATATCAAAATGGGTTGAAGCAGTAGCGTTACCGACTAACGATGCCAAGGTGGTGGTAAAATTCTTATAGAAAAATATTTTTACGAGGTTTGGCACGCCAAGAGCTATCATAAGTGACGAAGGTAGCCACTTCTGCAACAAATCATTTACAGCTCTCTTGGCGAAGTATAGGGTCAACCACAAGGTGGCGACAGCCTATCATCCCCAAACCAGTGGGCAAACTGAAGTCTCGAACAGAGAGGTAAAGAAAATTCTAGAAAAAGTGGTGAACCCAAATCGAAATGATTGGTCGCTCTGGCTAGATGATGCCTTATGGGCATACCGGACTGCATACAAAATGCCAATAGGGATGTCCCCATATCAACTGCTGTACGTAAAGGCACTTACAAGTCGAACTACAGCACAAGGCCTACTGGGCCATACAGAAACTAAACTTCGATCAAGCAGCTGTGGGGGAAAAGAGGCTGCTACAACTAAACGAGCTCGATGAATTCAGACTGCAGGCGTACGAAAACGCTAAATTATACAAGGAGAATGTCAAGAAATGGCACGACAAGAAAATCGTGCACCGAACTTTCGAGCCGGGGCAATCGGTACTATTATTTAACTCACGATTGCGGTTGTTCCCCGGCAAACTTAAGTCAAGGTGGTCAGGCCCATTCACCATTAAAACAGTGTTTCCGCAAGGTGCAATTGAACTCTGCAGCCGAAATCCATTGGAAACGTTCAAGGTCAATGGACAACGGATAAAGCATTATTGGGGCGAAGATGCAAACCGGGATGCTGTCAACATTACTCTCACTGACACGCAATGATAAATAAGGCTAGCGACGTTAAACCAAGCGCTTCTTGGGAGGCAACCCAACCTCTAAGTTTTTCATTTTAATTAGTAGTATATTTTGGGTCGAATCGAGTCATGTACACACTTTAATATGATAATTCCATGTTGTGTAGGATGTTCAAGGACAACCAGCCACTGCCAGACCAGCGCTGACCGCGCTACCAAAAGCATAGAGCCAGCGCGTACCGCTCTAGCAATCCAGACTTATCTGCCAGCCCAGCGCTGATCGCGCCCCAGACGCCGACCTCAAGCGCGGAACGCGCTTCACCATTCGTCACCTTCTGGCTACACAGCGCGGACAACGCTACCTAAAGGGCACTTCCAACGCGGACCGCGCTACTGCGGACTGCCAGATTTTGAAAAGAGCAGCAACGTGTATACATTGAACCAAGACACCTCTCCTCATTACATGCAAACTCTCCACATCTCCTAAGCCTATTGCACTTCCTATTCCCCATAACTCCCATTTGTACCCACTTTACTCTCCTTCTCCTTTTCAATTTCCAACACCACTACCCTTTGCCATTCCCAACTCCACCCACTTGGCTTCCTACTATCTATATGAAGCCCTCCCATCCTAAAAGTTATGGTACTACAAGGCTTACAAACAACAATCAATTCCTAATTCTAATTCAACCCGTGCACAATCGCTTACATATTGGGATTCCTCTTCAACTTCTTCACAGTAGGCAAATTCTCTTCATCCTTCACCAAATATTCTGTTTTGACATCAATTGAGTGGAAAATTTGGGGAATTGCACACCAAGGGAGTGGGTTTGTGTTTTTAACAATTTGGCTAGCAAAGCAACATTAATCATCCACGTTTGGGGGAAACAATCAACCCGCCCACCACTTGTTTGATAAAAGTCCAGAACCACCTGCTTCTGTCCAATCACACCGGAAACAACATGTCTTCCCACAAACGCCAACGAGCATCATCCTCCACGACTCGGCCTGCATATGACCATACAAAATTTATGAGTGAAATGGTCGCGGAAAGATTCAAGACCTCCATCGACAAGAAGAACTTGGTGCTAGAAAGAGGATTGAAGCCAAATGCAAATTTGGATGGAGACATGGCTCTACAAATTGTAGAACGTCATTGGTTTCAGCTAGTAGAACAACCACTTCCGGCGGCAATTAACATAATTAAGGAGTTTTATGCTAATGCAATGGAACATGTCAATCATGTTGCCATGGTTCGCGGTAAACCGGTGGCGTTTCATGCCGATGCGATCAATGCTTATTTTGGGCTGGAGACACCACAAGATGACCGGTATGAAGATGGGTTGCCGGAGCTGGACGAGTTGATTGCCAAATTATGCATGCCAGGGACTCAATGGGTAACTCAAGCCGGAACGAATGAAAAGATAAGTTTTCCTCAATCAGCACTTAGTCGATATGGTAAAGCATGGCATGCATTTATATGTGCTCGTTTAATGCCCACGCGCCACCAAAATAATGTGACGAAGGCACGAGCTAAACTTTTGTATGGAATTGTGCACCACCACTATCATCAGGTTAATTCCATTGCATTTTACAATGTTGATGTGGGGGGTTGTATTCAAAATCAATTGATCGAGCATTACGTGGGAGTACTACAAGTGGTTTGCTTCATGGGTTCCTCATTACAGACTTATGCCGTAAAGTTAGAGTGCAGTGGCAACCTACTGAGCCAATACAACAACCAACGGCCATAATCGACCATGCCACTATTGAAAGGTACAAAGAATGGGATGGGGCGCGATCACACCCGCGTGGTGAAGGTTACATCATGATCCGCCAACCATCACCACCAGTTACTGCGGAACAAACGCGGGCTCCAAGAAATCAATTTTTGTGGTTGGCCGAACGTCAAGATTTAATGCATCAGTACAATGCAAATGCTTTCCAAACGCTTGCTGAGGCGTTTTCTCGTTGCAATCCTAATGCTCAACCGGTGGTTATGCCGATTCCTCCTATCACCTTACCCTCCTTCGGAGGAGGAGCAGTAACGCGTTTCAGGGAAGTCCTCTAATTATTTACTTTTGGTGCATATTTTACGTAATGAGGGCATTCCTTGATATAAGTTTGGGGGATTGGGTACAAAAAAAATTTCATTATTTAGGTTGCATGATAGTACTTAGGGAATAATTCAAATATATATATATATATATATATATATATATATATATATATATATATATATATATATATATATATATATATATATATATATTTCTTTTGCATATAGCTGCATGAATCCAATTATTAGATCGTATTTGTGATTTTCTTTGGCCAATGATGAAATTGAAATTATGTAGACGAGTCTATCACTAAATATAAGAATCTTGATGCAATTTCTATTGTGATGTGAATCTTGTTCTGCTTGAAACTAGTATAATACGGATAGCACGTAACAACATCTGTGTTAATGGATTAGTTCAACTTGTTACATAAATATTTTCTAAAGGATAGTGCTAGTATTAATGAGAAAGTGAACAAGATAGGTATGAACCTAAGCTTGGGGGAAGATTTGGGTATATATAAGCTCTATCTTAAAAAAAAGATGTCTTGTGGTGGATTGAGAAGAAATACTCTCCATAAATGCAAGCGTGAGATGGAGCGTAAAACACACTCACCAACCATCTCTCTATCTATATGAAAAAAGAAGAGAAAGAAAGTGAGCATGAATACCCTTCTCGCAACCTGAATTTGGTTATTTAGCTAATGTTAGAATTTGTTTGTCTTTGAATTTTATAGTTTTTACTGTATGATTCCTGACAAGAAATTGGTTATGTAACTATGTTGATTCATTATCGGTGAGCAGTATTGCACACGCACACACTGTAATAATCATAGCAGGATGAGATTACGGATTGATAGTGATTGCAGATTGAATTTTATATGAAGGGTGTTTGTTTACTAATTTTTCTGAGGCTGTATGAGTAAATCATATGTATCGTTTTAATTCTGGATTCGTAGTTTAGATGTTAGTTGCATCGCATTGAAGTGCATTTTTGCTCTAGGGCAAGCAATGTTCAAGCTTGGGGGAATTTGATGAGTGGGTTTTTAACCCATGAATTATGTTTATATAGCTTGTTATCTTGTTGGGTTTTGGGTACTTTCATGTTATTTCTGATAGGATTTACGTTTGTTGTAGATAACTCCGACTCATATAGCAATTGGGAGTATTGGAAGACATTTTGGAGCAACATGTGAATGCTGACTGCCTAGCGCGGACTGTGTTGTAGTGAGTATCTGCCGAGGGCAGAGCGCGCTGGGGAGGGAAAGGTAGCTGACTACTGAGCGCGGAGCGCGCTGCGGAGGTATTGAAGCTAGCACGGACCGCGCTGGTGCGCGAACTGAAGTGAGGCAAGTCGTTGCGAATTGAAGGAGTCTCTCTTAGGTAGAACTTAGAGATGGATTAAGAGTCTTGGTAAGGAGGAGATAAAGGCTGATCTAAACAGATGGGGAGAGTATTGAGATCATATCATTAATTCAATTACGTGAAGTAGGAATTGGAGGAGATACAACAGACGAAACATAATTCAAGTGTAACTTTGGAGCAGTAATTTTTAGAGATTGTCACGACGATTGCAAATCGAGTCTACGTGAAGGGGTTTTCAATATTCTTCTTCTCTTTAGTCTTATTTGTAATTGGAAGGATGTTTTCAGTAAATTATTCAGTTTTTAATTAATGCGTTATGAACTAATTCACTTATTAGACTTGTGATGGATCTTTGGGTGAAACGATGATTCTATAGCTTTGATTTCCAATTTAATAATATATCGTCAGTTTATCTATGTTAATGTGAGCGTGAATTTATGAATTGTCTGATCAACAGTTCTTTGTGGATTTGAATGGAATCGAGAGAGGAGATTCGAATCTAGACCTAGTTAACATAGCATGTATCATGAATTTTTATTTTTTTATTTTTTTTTGTTGAATTTAGACTGAATTAAAATTAATAAAAATGGAGTTACAAACCGCATGGGAAAGACCCAACCAGAAATATCAGAGAAACCATAGGACATGCCCTACAGTATAAAGACTAAAATTATACAGGCTATCGCCAGAAGAAAAGTTACAATACACGACATGGCAAAAGGAGGGTTGCCGAAGACTCAAAACAAGGCCAACTCAGAGCCCAACTCTACGAAGACCCAGCCTGAACTCTACGGAGCCCCACCCTGCCAAGGATCACTCTACGAAGACACCATAGTCGAGGCCCACTCTATGAAGACACAACACTTTTCGAGAATTACTCTACGAAGACCCAGACCAAGCCAAAGGGAGCTCTACGAAGACCCACTCAAAGTCCCACTAAACGAACAGGAAGAAGCCAGCCGAAGGCCACTCTACGACCAGCCAGCCAAGGCCAAAATTCACCGAAGACCAAGGGTACACTATACGATCATTGCTCGAACCTAGGCCACACTCTACATCAGCCGAGGCCAAAACCAACCTACGAAGAGCCACTCTACGAAGACCCAACACAGGCCGAAGGTCAAAGACCGAGGCCCCACTCTACGAATCGGATGAGGCACTCTACGACCAAGGTGCACTCTACGATAATTGTTAGAAGACCATGCCCTTGCTCTATGAAGGCACTAACCGAAGCGAACTCTACGGATCCTCTGCCCGAACCCACTCTATTCTATTGAGATTCAACTACGCCATGCTTCAAACTAGAGCACTAGAAGATGGAGCCAAGCCAAAGACTTGAGTTTTTGGAATCTGGCATAAGTGTGGAGACGACATTTGATAACATTGATGAGATCCTGAAGAATGACCCGAACAGGGGTAACCTTGTTGGAGAAGATCCTAGAATTGCGTTCCTGCCAAATTCGGTACACAACAGTAGCAAACCCAAAGATAAGTAATCCTTATTTGAGATTGGGGCCAGAGCGAAAACAAAGAAACTCAGTAATTGAAGTTCAGCTTCGATCCATCCCTCGCCAGCCACATCGTCTAAGGATAGCAACCAGAAGCTGGAAGGAAAAACGACATTGGAAGAAGAGGTGCTGAAATGTTTCCCTTTTCGAAGAGCAGAGGACACAAAAAGGATTCACTTCCATACCGAACAGTAGAAGTTTGTCTATTGTTCGAAACCCCTTGTTGAAAGCAAGCCATAGAAGGAAGGAATACCGAGGGGGTACCATATTATGCCAAACCATTTTATACCACCCCACATTTAGACCAACTTCACGGATGGAATGCTAAAAAGTAGATGTTTTAATGTCCTTAGCTTTAGTACCATCCCAAAGAAGAGAATCCTGAGCATCAGAGTTACATGGTCGTGACAAGTCGTAGGAATTCCTGAATTCTATAAGGTCGTTATGGTTCGATGCCGGAAGAACCCAGTTGGAGTTAGAGATGATTTGGCTCACAGAGGCCGCCGGCCCAAGGCAAGAGTTCAAAATCAAGGGAAACTGGATTGAAGAAGCTAGAGGAGAATGGCCCAGCCATGGATCAAACCAGAGGCTAGTATGCGCACCATTACCAATAGAAAAGGAGATGTATCTGCAAGCAATTGTAAGACCCCAACTTTTATAAATAAAGATGAATTTTCTATAAATATCATTTTTTGAATATTATGGAGTTAATTTGATATAATGTTATAGTTGTGGGTAATATTTATAAATTTTGTATAGTACGCAAATTGTTATATAATATTCGATTGGTCGGGGAATATTCGTTTTAAAAGGGAATATTCGTACAACGACACAATCATTGGTGGACCCCACAACGAAATTATTGTCGGATTGAGAAAACGACAAAAATATTTTATTAAAAATAACGGCGGAAGTTTTACCATTGTTACTGTTGAACTACTCAGTAGTAAAAGTACAGTAATACGTGTGGTTGCATAGTAGCATACGGTATTGATTATTAATGCTTATGTGAGAAGTCACTCAGTTTAAGGAGCTGGGACCACCGGAGTTTAAGGGAGAACCCAAACCACTTGTAGCTGAAACATGGATAAAGCAGATCACCAAGATATTTATGTTGCGAGGAGAGGCAGATTACTGGTGGGAATCGATAAAACGTACTCAACCTGCCGCACTGAAGATGTCTTGGGAGAAGTTCCAAGAGCTGTTTAACGACAAATACTTTCCCGAGAGTATTCGTCACATGAAGGAGGTGGAGTTCATCAAATTGGAGCAGAATAATATGACCGTGTCGCAGTACGAGGCAAAATTTACGGAGTTATCCCGGTTTGCGTCCCACCTGGTGGATAATGAAGAAAGAATGACGCGAATGTTTTTAAGAGGTTTGAAGCCGGAGATACGTCAACATCTTGTTTCTCATAAACTGTGTTTGTATTCAGATGTTGTAAATAGGGCTCAGTTGGTGGAGCGCGATAACGAGACAACGCAACCAAAAGAGAGCAGCCGGCAAAATGATAATACCAGTGAGAGCAGTCATCGAAGCGGTGACAACAAGCGTGGAGGGAATCGACAGGCCAGAAATGGTAACCACTTCGATGTTAATCAGGGCCAAAACAATAAGAATGGGCATTTCAAGAAGAGGAGATTCAACAATGATGGAAAGACGTCAGCACCAGCACCTGTCGTTAAGGAAGGAGAACGACCACCTATCATATGTTTCAAATGCGGAGGGGAGGGGCACATCAGTCCAAACTGCGCGATGCCGTCCAAAGCATGTTATAATTGTGGAAGAGAAGGCCATTTAGCCCGATTTTGTCGTTTACCGAAGACAAATTCAGCTAGGATGGAGGCACCAAAGGCCGTCCCAGAAAAGTCAAAACCAGTTGTGCAAGGGAGAGCGTTTGTTGTGAACTCCCAGAGAGCAAGGAACCCGAATGAGGTCATCACGGGTAAGCTTATCATAAACTCTAACGAAGTCTATACTTTATTTGATACCGGTTCTACCCATTCTTTTATTTCTCCTACTTGCGCTCATCGATTAAATTTGATTCCGGAGAAATTAGACTTTGACTTAGCAGTTGAAACTCCTTTGGGAGAAACCTTCATTACATCCACGGTTTATAAGTCTTGTTTGGTTCAAGTTGGTACCCACACATTACCTGTCGATCTGATTTCATTAAAAATACTTGCATTTGACGTGATTCTAGGGATTGATTGGTTAACTACTCATCATGCAAAAATTGATTGTTTTCGTAAGGTTGTTAGCTTTCATATTCCTAATCGACCTATTATGCGAATTCAAGCAACCAAACCATTAAAATCAATCGCTGTCATCTCAAGCCATAAAGCTATTCGTTTATTGAAAAACGGATGTCAAGCTTTCTTAGCTCATGTCACAGATCTAAACAAAAATACGTCAGCTTTGAATGATATTTCTGTTGTTAATAAATTTCCTGACGTATTTCCCGAAGAACTTCCTGGCCTACCCCCAGAGCGTGAAATTGAATTTTGTATCGACCTTGAACCCGGTACAAAACCCATTTCCAAAGCCCCATATCGAATGGCTCCTATTGAACTTCAGGAGTTAAAGACCCAACTGCAGGAATTGTTAGACATTGGTTTTATTTGTCCTAGTACTTCTCCTTGGGGTGCTCCTGTTCTGTTCGTGAAGAAGAAAGATGGGAGTATGCGACTTTGTATTGATTATCGGGAGTTGAATCATGTCACCATCAAAAATAGGTACCCATTGCCACGTATTGATGACATGTTTGACCAGTTGCAAGGAGCACAATTCTTTTCAAAGATCGATCTTCGTTCTGGATATCATCAGCTGAAGGTTAGAACTGAGGATATTCCAAAGACTGCTTTCAGAACTCGGTATGGGCATTATGAATTTTTAGTTATGTCTTTTGGATTGACTAATGCTCCTGCTGCCTTTATGGATATGATGAACATGGTATTCAAGGAATATTTGGATCACTTTGTGGTCGTCTTTATCGATGACATCCTTGTTTATTCCAAAAGCCGTGAAGATCATGAGCAACACTTGAGGTTGGTACTCCAAAAGCTTCGTGAATACAAACTTTATGCCAAGTTGAAGAAATGCGAGTTCTGGCTGGAAGAGGTAGCATTCCTTGGGCACGTAGTATCAAGTCGTGGAATATATGTTGACCCGGCAAAGATTGAAGCAATTCAAAGCTGGGAGCAACCTAAATCAGTAACCGAAGTACGTAGCTTTCTCGGTCTAGCAGGTTATTATCGGAGATTCATGGAAGGATTTTCTCGAATCGCTACTCCATTAACTCAGCTGACTCGGAAAGATACAAAGTTCGGTTGGAGCGAAGAGTGTGAGCAGAGTTTTCAAGAACTCAAGAGGAGACTCATTTCAGCACCTGTTCTAACAATACCATCTGGCTCGGAGGGATTTGTCATCTACAGTGATGCTTCGAGCAAAGTGTTGGGATGCGTTCTCATGCAACATGGAAAAGTCATAGCCTATGCATCAAGACAACTCAAGAAATATGAGAGGAATTATCCTACTCATGATCTAGAGTTGGCAGCTGTTGTCTTTGCACTTAAAATTTGGAGGCATTACTTGTATGGGGAGAAGGTGGAGATCTTTACGGATCATAAAAGCCTTAAATATTTCTTCACTCAAAAGGAACTCAACATGCGACAACGACGTTGGCTTGAACTGTTGAAAGATTATGATCATACCATTCAATACCATCCTGGAAAAGCGAACGTGGTAGCTGACGCATTGAGTAGAAGACCATATGCAAGTACGAGTGCGATATTGTCAACACAAAGGCCCATTTTGTGTGATTTGCAAAGGATGGAGATAGAGTTAAAGACTCCAGGGACCCATGTGATGATGGCGAATATACGAGTAGAACCGACTTTAATCGATAAAGTTAAAGCTGCTCAAGCTACAGACCTGGAGCTGATGCGTATAAGGAAGAAAGTGCAAGAAGGTGCTATGCCGGAAGCAAGAATCGATGAAGAAGGAATACTTCGAGTCAACTCCAGACTTTGTGTTCCTAACAACCCTGATTTAAAGTATGAAATCATGATGGAGGCGCACAACACACCGTTTGCAATCCATCCTGGAAGTACCAAAATGTATCATGATCTTCGTCATACATTTTGGTGGAGCAATATGAAGAGAGAGATAGCGTTGTTTATCTCAAGGTGTCTAACTTGTCAACGAGTCAAAGCGGAGCATCAAGTACCAAAAGGTCCATTGCAACCACTTGAAATTCCAGAATGGAAGTGGGAGCACATTACCATGGATTTCGTTACCGGTCTTCCTAGGGTTTCTCAAGGTATTGATGCGATTTGGGTCATTGTTGATAGATTGACCAAGTCTGCTCATTTCTTACCGATACGAGAAACTTATACACTTGAACGTCTTGCTCGTATGTACATAAACGAGATTGTAAGACTGCATGGTATGCCAGTATCCATAGTTTCTGACCGAGACCCAAGATTCCCTTCACGATTTTGGGTTAGTTTACAAAAAGCTATGGGCACGGATTTACTATTTAGCTCAGCATATCATCCTCAGACGGACGGACAATCAGAGAGGGCTATTCAAACTCTTGAAGATCTATTAAGACTCTGTGTCTTTGATTTCAAGGGAAGTTGGGACAAGTTCTTACCATTGGTGGAGTTTTCCTACAACAACAGTTATCAAGCAAGTATTGGCATGGCTCCATTCGAAGCATTGTATGGAAGAAAATGTCGTTCTCCAGTATGCTGGGATGAGGTGGGTGAAGCAACGTTGTTGGGACCGGAGTTGGTACGTATGACTACAGAAAAGATTCAAACGATCCGACAACGTATAAAAACCTCACAAGATCGACAAAAGAGTTATGCTGATCTTCATCGAAAGGACGTGGAATTTGATGTAGGAGATCATGTGTTCTTACGTGTTGCTCCATGGAAAGGAGTTACGAGATTTGGAAAGAGAGGAAAGCTCAATCCTCGATTCATCGGTCCATTTTTAATCCTCGATCGAGTAGGAACTGTGGCTTATAGACTCGCTTTACCGCCAAGTATGTCTCGTGTTCATAACGTTTTTCACATATCCATGTTACGCAAATATGTGGAAGACCCGAACCACATTATTGAGTTAGAACCGGACGAAATAGCGGAGGATTTGACGTATGAAAAAGTTCATGTTCAAATCTTGGATAAGAAGGAACATATTCTACGCTCCAAGGTTATACCTCAAGTCAAAGTTTTGTGGAGAAACCACGATGTTGAGGAAATGACCTGGGAGTTAGAATCTGAAATGAAATCAAGGTATCCTTACCTCTTCGACATACCAGGTATGTACCCTAATTTCGAGGGCGAAATTTCATAAGAAGGGGAGGTTGTAAGACCCCAACTTTTATAAATAAAGATGAATTTTCTATAAATATCATTTTTTGAATATTATGGAGTTAATTTGATATAATGTTATAGTTGTGGGTAATATTTATAAATTTTGCAAAGTACGCAAGTTGTTATATAATATTCGATTGGTCGGGGAATATTCGTTTTAACAAGGAATATTCGTACAACGACACAATCATTGGTGGACCCCACAACAGAATTACTGTCGGATTGAGAAAACGACAAAAATATTTTATTAAAAATAACGGCGGAAGTTTTACCATTGTTACTGTTGAACTACTCGGTAGTAAAACTACAGTAATACGTGTGGTTGCATAGTAGCCTACGGTATTGATTATTAATGCTTATGTGAGAAGTCACTCAGTTTGATTCAATTATTGTCAGTTAATAATATGAATTATTTAGCGATAATGACGTTTTGTTTTATTCGTATTATTAACGTAATAAAACAGAAACATCTTTTTATATAAAACAGAATACTTTATTAAAGTTATTCTATAAATAGAATATATTATATTTTATTTAAAAGATTTTTCTTTAAATATGGACCGTCAGATTAAAGTAATCAATCTGGACCGTTCATGGATTAGTTACTATGCATTCTACTTTTCTATAAATAGCAGCTCATTCCTTCATTATTTCTTACGAATTCACTGAACTCTAGAGAGAGAAACTATAGAGAGAAACTATAGAGAGAGAGAGAGAGAGAGAAGAGGAGTATTCTGCTACTTAACTACTTCCTTATTTCAGCTCTTCTTTAAAACGATAAGGGGTGTTATTCTTTCTTATTCATGAAGAGAACTATTGTTATTCCATTTCTTATTATTCTGTTGGAATAACCTGTATATGCGGTCTACCCTATACTTGGTGACATTCTTCTATTATTCTGTTGGAACATCCTGTCTGTGTGTTTTACACCGGACCTGGTTCCGTTTTTGTTATTATTCTGTTGGAACATCTTGTCTGTGTGTTTTACACCGGACCTGGTTCCGTTTTTGTTATTATTCTGTTGGAACATCTTGTCTGTGTGTTTTACACCGGACCTGGTTCCGTTTTGTTATTATTCTGTTGGAACATCCTGTCTGTGTGTTTTACACCGGACCTGGTTCCGTCTTGTTATTATTCTGTTGGAACATCCTGTCTGTGTGTTTTACACCAGACCTGGTTCCATTATTTATTATTCTGTCGGAATATCCTGTCTGTGCGGTTACGCCGGACCTGGTTCCATTATTTATTATTCTGTTGGAATAACCTGTTTGTGCGGTCTATCGCATGCATGGTGATTTCTTTTGTTATTCCATTCTTTATTGTACACAGTTGGTTAAGTTTTGACTTCTATACTCCATGAAATTTGTGGAATATCCTTGATAATTGCATTTCATCTAGTATCTATTCATGAAAATATTCTCCTGATCATTCTTGAATTTTACTCCACAAAGTAGTATCATGTTGACAATTTGGACGTTGTTAATTCTTGGATAAATTAAATTCTTGAACTTGTTTTAATGAATTCTTATATCATTGTCATCATCCTCATGTTTATATTATGTTGAAAGTCATCTGTGGCCTGTAGTGCATAGATGGACTTGGTATGATTATGACCAGGGATTATTCGGTGTAATCATGACCGTAATGTTACAAATGATGTGGTAAAAGTCCTCATTGGCCCGTAGTGCATTGATGGACAGTTGTTGGCATGATCATGACCATTAATGAATATACGAATATCCTTGGCCGTAGTGCAGGGGTGATTCGATGATGTGGATTATTTTATTAAGCTGAGTCCCAGCGATCACAGTGTTGGAAAATCTTTTAAATCATAAAAGATAGTAGAGTTTATTTTCTACTTGACTCTCTTAATGGATTGCTTGTTCCGCTACAGTTAAACTTGATGTCTATTATATTTTATCAGTTTAACATTGTTGAAGGCTAATGATAATTTATTCTGCATTATCTTAGTCATAATATTTCTTACTGGGCTAGTTGAGCTCACCTTTTCTTTCACTGTTCTCTTCAGGAAATGAGAACGTAGCTGGGGCAAGTCGGGGAACGGAGTGATGGTTCGAATGATAGTATTAGTTAGTAATTCTCACTATTCTATGTAATCGTGTGTTAATAAATGTAATGAGGACTCCTTTTGAGTATGAATACTCTCTAGAAGATAATATTTGTATTCAAACTCACAGTTTATGTTTTGTCGTATTGTACACGACAGTTGTATTAGTAAGTTGTATTTGTATTCTGTACTATGTATCTGACGACCCAAGATGGGTGATGTATACCTAATTTTGGGGGCGTCACACAATCGTATAGAGATACGATTGATTATTGTTAAGGTAGAGATACGCTTGACATCACATGTAATCGTATAGAGAGCTAGGACTTAAACCTTCTTTAATTGCAGTTCACATAGAGATATAGTGAGTTGGTTAACTTAAGTGTTTAACAGATTTCTATCTTAATTGTGGATTGATGTTAATACGGTATTAGTGCATCGAGAGGTGGCTAGTATTACATTCGTGTTCTTGATTAATAAACTGGGATATTAAATTGAGTTGGAATAAAGGTTTGAAAATCAAAGTGAAGCTAATGGTGAAATCACAAGTCTAATTCTTCATTAATTGTTTGAAATTCCAGATTTAGATATTGGTG
This sequence comes from Panax notoginseng, assembly GCA_016801055.1. Lineage (NCBI taxonomy): Eukaryota > Viridiplantae > Streptophyta > Magnoliopsida > Apiales > Araliaceae > Panax > Panax notoginseng. Next base: position 107,568,418 of record CM029023.1, on the reverse strand, counting down.
ACGGTTTTGTGATAGTTTGTTTATTTATTAACTTAGTTTCTATAAATTAAAATCATTGAATTGATTAGTTTAATAAAATTAGGATTAATAGAAAATTGTGAATTGTGAAGTTAAGTTTCTTATTGAATTGTCTCTGTGGGAATGATACTCTATTCATCACTTTATTACTTGTTGACCACGTACACTTGCATGCTTTTAGCGTAATTAAAATTTACCCAATAGATGGCAAGCTAGAGCACTGGGTATCGGAGAGGCAGGTTTTTCGATTTGGGACCCAGGAGTTGACTCCCACTCTGGAGGAGTATGCACGGTTGACGATGCTGCCGCTGGACAGACCTTGTGTGCATATGGCTTTAGTGGACATGAGTAGACGGTTCATGACCCTCACTGGATTGAGGCGTAGGGTGGTGCAGGATGAGCTGACATCTGGCCACGTTATATCCCAGCGTTTTCTGTTTGACAGATTTGGCTTTGAGGATAGTTATAGACGACATTCTGGGGATTTCATCACATCGGAGGATCATTGGCGTTTGGCCAGAGTGGAGGTACTTCTATTGTGCGTACTGTCATATGTCTACATGCCACGGTATATGGACGAGTTGGACATAGGAGTTATCATGGTAGTGAGAGCTCTCAGGGAGGGTCATACCATCATACCTATGATTATAGCCGAGACATTAAGGTCAGCTACATACTGCTACACTTATCCGATAGGAGTATTTACGGGCAGTTCGGTCATGCTATACGTATGGTTTATGTCACACCTGAGACCGATTGGCACTTTCAGACGGCATGGGTATTGTTTCACCCATGATATAGCCATGTCATACTCCTTTTAGCTTACGGAGTGTACAGATGCTGCATCTTGGTCCGCTTTCTTAACTGGGATCGTAGACCCGTTTAGTATATTGTCGTGCTCAGGGCTCAGCTCACCTTACAGCTTTATTACTCATGCTCCGAGCATGGATTACATCCCTCTGTCTGGTTTGAGGGGCATGACTACTTACCATCCACTGGCCGTGATGTCGCAGTTTGACCAGTTTTAGGATTTTCATCCCTTCGAGGGGGCGCTGGGCCAGCGTTTAGCTTCTCGCTATCTTTCAGTAGAGGACCGGTCCCATGTGTATGCATGTTGGGATCAGCGTGAGATAGCTGCTTTCTCTATTGGTCATCCAGGTTGATCTGTAGAGTATTCCGCATAGATAGAGACAGAGATTGCATCGGCTGAGGTAGTATCCACATTTTCGAGTATTGATTCAGATGGTGGACAGCGCATGGAGGATATTAATTCTCACACCGAGGAGGAGCCATCTACTGGGTTGTCAGTATTTTCCTTAGATTCTCCCAGTACTAGCACTGTCATGATTCAGCATTCAGCACAGTACTTTGAGCGTAGTCTTCATCTGATGACCTTTGAGAGAGATCAGGCTAGATCCCTGATGTTGATAGCTCTTGATGTGAGAGACGCAGCTTTGTTAGAGAGGGACGAGGCATTAGCTCATAGAGATGCCGCTGCTGTTGAGCGGGATGAGGCCAGATCAGCCAGAGATGCAGTGATAGTTGAGCGGGATAGTGCCATATCTTCCCGGAATGTAGCCGTCACAAATAGTACTGCAGTGAGGTCCCTTACCACTGGCATGATTGCAGAGATGATCACTTACATCGATTAGCATATGGTCACCATGCAGATGGCTGCAGATCTGTTGGGTCGTGTGGATATCCGCGTACAGGAGACCACAGCTTTGCCTCCTTCTTCGGAGAGAGATGCCATGTTGGGCTCGTTAGCTCGCATATACATCGATTTTTAGATGGGCTTGTATTTTCCTGCACAGACTAGCTTAGCCATTTTGTCATATACAGTTTACATTATGTATATCAAACAATATTATATATAGCAAGGAAATATATATTTTTGATCACTTCCCTTTTAAATATGCTTGAATACTTGCTTGATATTTGCCTGGTTCTTCAGGACTTGTGATCTGGATGTATTCTGAATTCCTCCTTGCTGGATGGACATTGAGTTATCTCTGGATAGTTCAGAATGGATCATGGATCTGTGTGTATCCCTACCATTTTTTCGGTGTCTTGGGACTGGTTTCTGTATGGAAATGTGGAGAGGAGTGTGGCTTTCCTCTCTGAGATTGACCGCACCACAGAGGGTCGCCAGTACCCCTATTTAGGAGGAGCCTAGTTAATTCCATCTCTTATAGATTGGTGTTGCTCTTTGAGGAACAACCGCAGCTTAGATAGTCGCTGAATCTCCTATTTACGAGGAGAGGTTGGGTAATTCCATCCCTTTGGTTTGAAGCCAATGAAATGTGGTGGATTGAAGCTTGATCATAGTACCGTTGACAAGTATTTGTGTTTTGGTAGGGGGTTAGACCGAACCATGAATGGCTGCTTACGTACTCCTGTTGAAGAGGAGATCAGGTCTATATAGTTCGAACCTGGTGTAAGAGGTTCAACGCTGTTTATGGCAGAAAGGGTGTAGAAGGTTTATTGATGAAGAGGGTTGTAGAGGTGTTTTTGTGGTTTTTGATTTTTGTAGAAAAGGGTAGAAATATTTTTGTTGTTTTTTGTTTATTGCGACCGGGCCATATAGAATATGGTTGCCTACGTACTCCCGTGTATCAAGGAGATCAGGTCGACGTAGTTCACCCCTCAGGATGAGTTGAAAAGCTTGATCCCATGTGCAGGTCAGACTGCGGGGAAGAGAAAGTTTGATCCTATGTTAAGGATAAACTGCAAGAGTGAAAAGTTTGATCCCATGTTTGGGTAGCCAAACTACAAACGTGAGAGGTTCAATCCACAGTGGGATGACCTAAGTTGTATGAGCGCAGAGAAGACAGGCTGCTTGCTCGAAGAGTATGTTTCCCTGAGGGGCAAAGTGTGGAAAAGAGTTGTATGTGGTAAAGGGTTGAAGAACCGAAATGACTGGTGATCTGATGATCCAATGCCAGGATGTTTGTTTGATGATAACTTCAGGCATAGTACCGTTTCACGGTGTCCAAGTTGATAAGCTGTGGAAATTCATCGCCGTCCATTTCCTGCAATCTAAGAGCACCTCCTGTCAATACCTCCTTGACAATAAATGGGCCTTCCCAGTTAGGAGCGAATTTTCCCTTAGATTGATCTTGGTTGTCGAGGATCTTCTTCAAAACCAAGTCATGTTGTTTAAATTGCCGTAGCCAGACTTTTCTGTTATAGGATCGGGCAATCCTTTGTTGATATAATTGACAATGGAAGATAGCCGCGGTTCGCCTTTCATCTATTAGAGACAATTGGTGATACCTGTCTTGTACCCATTGATCTTCATCTAGCTGAACGTCCATCAACACTCTGAGGGATTCCATTTCTACTTCTATGGGAAGTACTGCTTCCATCCCATAGGTTAATGCATAGGGGGTTGCCCCAGTTGAAGTGCGCATTGATGTTCTGTAGGCTAACAGAGTAAGAGACAATAAGTCAGGTCATCCCTTATGGTTGGTGGACATCTTTTGCATGATCTTCTTGATTTTTTGTTAGCCGCTTCAACAGCACCATTCATCTTTGGACGGTAGATGACGGAGTTAAGGTGCTTAATGTGGAATTTACTGCATAATTCCTCCATCATTTTGTTGTTGAGGTTCTTGGCATTGTCTAATACAATTACCTCTGGTTGTCCATATCGACAAATGACATTGTTTCTAATGAAAGCAATGATGACTTCTTTGGTAACCCTGGGGAAGGAGGCTGCTTCTACCCACTTGGTAAAGTAGTCGATCATGGTGAAGACGATGTCCATTACTGGCTTTGGGCTCGATGGACCCGATCATGTCCATTCCCCACATTGAGAAGGGCCAAGGTGAACTCATATTGTGGAGTTCTCGTGGAGGGGCGTGGATAGCATTCCCATGAATTTGGCATTGATTACATCTCTTGACATGATCATTGCAGTCAGCTTTGAGAGATAGCCAGTAATGTCCTGTCCTCAGGATCTTCTTAACAAGGAGGGGGCCACTCATGTGTGGGCCACAGACTCCACCATGGATCTCATCCATGAGTCTCTGACTTGATCCTTATCCAGGCATCTGAGGAGACCTAGTCCTGCATCTATCTGGTAGAGTGCATCTCCGCTCAGGTAGAATTTCATAGCAAGTCGATGAATCCGCCTTTGTTCAGTCAGGCTCGCCTCAGCGGGTGTAGATCCATCTCGTAGATATTCCTTGATATGCTGATACCAAGGAGGTTGGATGGGAGGTAGCTCATCCGATACTTCTCCAACATAGTTCCCATAGGCTGGTGCCTTGTGCAGGGCAAATGTGATGCTTGGCATGTGTTCCTTGTCAGGTATATGAATCAAGGAGGCCAAAGTTGTTAATGCGTCTGCGAAGTCATTCCTATTACGAGGAATGTGTAGAAAGGAGATCTCTTTGAACTCCGAAGCCCTGTAAAACTTCCCGATGGTAAGGAAGCAATCGTAGCTCTTTGGTTTGATAGATTCCTGTGGATTGTTAGATTACCAACTCTGAATCCCCAAAGACAGTTAACCGTCTGATGCCCATTGAACGGGCAAGTTTTAGCCCCATGATACAGCCTTCATACTCAGCTGTGTTGTTGGTGCTGACAAACTACAATTTGACGGCGATGGGATACTGCTCCCCCGTACCGGATACTAGATCTGCTCCAGCTCCAGAACCTTCCATATTAACAGCTCCATCAAAATACATCTTTTCATGCTTGGCGTGTATCGTACTGATGGTGTTGCTGAACTGTCATTACTCCTTCATCGGGGAAGTATACCTCCAAGGGTTTGAAGTCCCCTGAAGGTGATGCGGCCAGTTGATCCGCAATTCCTTGACCTTTAATGAACTTTTGAGTCACATATACAATGTCAAATTGTTGTAGAATCAACTGCCATCTGGACAGCCGACAATTCAGTATGGGTTTACTGAACACATACTTGAGAGGATCCACGCAGGATATGAGATAGGTTGTGTGCCCATGGAGGTAATGTTGTAACCTCATGGCAGCCCATGCTAAAGCACAACAAGTCTTCTCAATCAGAATGTACTTGTGTTCATTGCTGCTGAATCTTTTGCTGAGGTAATAGATAGCTCATTCTCGGCCTCTATCGTCTTTCTGGCCCAGCATGCAGCCTATGGCATTGTCACTTATGGACAGGTACATGAATATGGGAACACCATTGCTGCTGAATCTTTTGCTGAGGTAATAGATAGCTCATTCTCGGCCTCTATCGTCTTTCTGGCCCAGCATGCAGCCTATGACATTGTCACTTATGGACAGGTACATGAATATGGGAACACCATCCTTGGGTGGTACCAAAATAGGAGCTTTGACTAGCTGATCTTTGATTGTAAGGAAGGCCTTCTGGCACTCATCGTTCCATTTCATGGAAGAGTTCTTCCTTAACAACTTGAAGATAGGCTCACAGGTTGCTGTGAGTTGAGAAATGAATCGGCTAATGAAGTTGATTCTTCCCAAAAATCCCCGTATTTCCTTCTCTGTCTGAGGAATGGTCATTTCTGCAATGGTCTGGATTTTGGTAGGATCCAGCTCAATCCCTTTATGGCTGACTAGAAATCCTAGCAACTTGCCTGATTTAATGCCAAAGGCGCACTTGGCTGGATTCAACTTCAAGTTGTACATACGCAACCTGTTGAAAAGCTTTTTAAGATGGTCTAAGTGGTCATCCTCCTTTCGGGACTTGACAATGATGTCATCCACGTAGATCTCTATCTCTTTGTGCATTAAGTTATGGAATAAAGCCATCATAGCTCTCTGATAGGTAGCTCCAGCATTGATAAGGCCGAATGACAATCGTCTATAGCGAAAGGTTCCCCAAGGCGTGATGAAAGAAATTTTCTTACGATCTTCCTCAGTAACCATGATCTGATGGTACCCCGCAAAGCAATCAGCAAAGGAGTACATGCCGTATTGAGCAGTATTGTCAATAAGAATGTGGATAAAGGGCACGAAAAAGCTATCTTTTAGGCAAGCTTTGTTCAAATCCTGATAATCTACGCAAACTCGCACCTTTCCTCCAGGCTTAGGCACGGGAACAATGTTGGATATCCACTTAAGATATGTAGACACCATGATGATGCCAGCTTGAAATTGTTTCACAATTTCTTCTTTCACTTTTAAACTCCACTCAGGTTTCAATCGCCTGAGTTTTTGCTTAATTGGCTTGAATCCCTCTTTGATGGGAATGCGATGAAGAACAATGTCAGTGGACAAACCCACCATGTCTTCATGAGACCATGCAAACACATCCTGGAATTGGGTTAATAGTGTAACCATGTCATTCCTCTGGTTTGGGGTAAGGTCTGAACCAATCTGGATTAACTTAGGGCTTTCTAAGGTTCCAAGATTGAAGGAGGTGGTTTGATCAAGGTTGGGTTTAGGCTTGTCTTTTTACCCATTCTTTGATCAATGTCCTCTTGTATTTCCAGCAAGTCTGAGTCCAACTTTCCATCAAAGTTACAATCCTTGTGGAGAAGAGACATCTTATCAGCAAGTACAGTCACATCTAAGTTCAGAGTCCTTAAACAAAATATGCTTTCACTTAATATATATGAAAATATTTAATCATACATAATGTTAGCATGTACGAACAAAACAACTGCTAATACTGTAAATAAAAGTAAGCAGTTATTATATCTACAGGGCAGAAAGAAGTCCTGCCCATTTTACCCTTGTCGACCAATGCAAGGAGTGCTGCTCCAATTGGCAAGGGCAAAGTCCTGGTGAACTGTAGTGATGGAGGGGTTGTCATCGTCCTCCTTCTCTCGAATGATGACCATGACGTCTGGGCAATCATCGTCTGGGGTATATCTATTTGTATGTTCATCATGAACAATGATGCGCATGCCCGACATTATCCGGACGACGTTTTGTTTGATTCTTTGTTTCTCTTCTTCCACTCTGGGATCTGGAACAAAGATTTCTTTTATTTTGAACGGCGCTGGCTTGGGAAATAGCATAGCCATCACTTTGGTTGGCACCTTTACAGGAGGTTGTGCGGACTCAGAGTTTGAAGGCGAAGATAATTCCGCGTGGTTGAAGCTGAAGGAATCTACTGATGATTATGAGGATTCCTCTGACTAGAACTGGCAGAATAGCCTAGTCCAGCTATCCCAGTTTACCTGGCTACTTGTATGGAGTATTTGATACCTTGGTGATCTTTACCCAGCCCATGTCCTGGCTGATGACCCAAGGACATCAGCCGACATTACTTCGGCAGAGATCTTGGGTACGAGCAATGGCGTTCCCAGGGCATGAAATTGAGGGTAGCTTACTTCCAAAGTGTGGAAACTGACCGGCTCAACATCGGAATTGAAACTGATGAACGGTATGTCAGCTTGTTGAGGGCATTCCAGTTCAGCGTTGACCGTATCTAGACTATTGTTGATGATGTATTTAAGTTGTTGATGAAGGGTGGAGGGGACTGCCCCAGCCATATGAATCCACGGTCTCCCTAGAAGAAGGTTGTATCCTGTATCTATTTTGAGCATGTGAAAAGATACGCAAAATGTATGGGGGCCAATCTCAATTGGAAGCTCAATCTCTCCGACTGAATTCCGACGGGATCCATCAGAAGCTTTGATGATCGTATGGCTACTTCAGATTCTCTTGAGATTGACGTTCATCCTCAATAACGTAGCGTATGGATAGATATTTAGAGATGAGCCTCCGTCTATCAAGACTCCAGCTAACATGTATCCTGAGGACAAGACCGCAATGTGTAATGGCTTGCAATGAGCGGTCCCTTCAGGTGGTATGTCATCATCAGTGAAGGATATCACATTGTTGTTAAAAATGTGATCAACCAGATGTTGAAATTTTTTCACATCCACTGATTTCGGTAAGTAGGCTTCTTCCAAAACCTTCAGTAAAATCTTCCTGTGATCTTCGAAAGTTAAGACCAAGTCTAGTATTGAAATTTGATGTGGAGCTTCTCTTAAGCTTAAAACCACCTTGGCTTCATTATGACCCATAGCATGGAGGAATTTTTCAATCTTCTCCATGGGTATTTTCCCCTTTAATTTAACAGCAGGCTTCATCACCCGTTGGGGAAGATATAGTGGATTCTCCTTCGACACTGTAGTAGCAGTTGTATGCAAGGTGGATCCTTCACCTTCTTCATAATTCCACGGAACTGTGTGCAAGCTAACAATAGGATATTGTGCTCTGCATGGTAATTTGATTGGCTCGGGAGCGGCCACTTTCAAAGGATTGTTGCTTCTTCTGAGTTGAATTGTTGGTGGTTTAACAGTCTTATCAGCCTCAGAGGATATAACTGCTACCAGTCCCTTCCATGTAGTGGGATAAGTATTTCCACTCTCACGTAGAACATTATCATCATCTGTTAGTTGCAGGACACCGCTATCAATGAGATTCTGGATAAGGTGGCGGAGTGCCCAACATTCTTCTGTGATGTGACAGCGAGAATGGGAGTGATATTGACATACTCCATCAGGGTTAAACCGTCCTGAACGGGGATTGATTAGAGGTAGGAGGGAAGTGATTCTTCCTTCATTGATTAGCATCTGAAGTATCTCCTCCATGAGTTGGCCCAGATATGTAAATTCCCTTTTGTTGGCAAAATTCCTACGAGCTTTGGCATTCACTCTCTTTGCCACTTTGTCCTCCATCGTTTCACTTTCCAAAGGCGACGCGGGAGTATTCATAACCAAGGGAAGGAGACTAGCATGCTCCTGGCTAATTAATTGGCGTGAAACTTGATGCTGGTAGGTCACCAGTTCTGCCAATTGCTCAATTTATTTGCAAAGAGCTTTTATCTTTCTCTCCATTGCAAACTGGAACTTGGCATAATCCCACTTGTCAACACCGTCTTTGGTGGTTTGAGATGACTCGTCGTTGAAATTGGAACTTTGTTTAGTGCTCCAATTAATCATGTTGACCTCTTCCTCTTTGTGTGGAGGGAGAGGGTTGTCTTGCACGTAAGGTTGATCTGGTTTGGTGACCACGATCTCCCCGTTATCTATTAGGTCTTGTATTTTGTATTTCAAGGCCCAACAATCTTGAGTATCATGTCCAGGTGCCCCGGCATGATAAGCACATTTTCGAGCAGCATTAAAACCCCTACCATTAGGGCTGGCTGGTGGAAGAAGATGCGTGATTTTCTTCTGTGCTGTCAGAAGAGTGAGAATATTCTTGAGGGAGTCCCCTAGTGGTGTGAACACTCGAGGTCGCTTGACTTCTTCACCTTTTGGTATTGGAGGGTTTGAAGACTGTGCTTGAAAGGGAGTGTAATTTCTCCTTCTGGATAGGCATGTTTTGATTGCATTTTTGACCCTGTAGTATCAGGGAAACATCCTCTTCTTTCTTTTTATGGACCCTCCGGGGGTTGTTTCCATAATTCCTGGATTGGATGTGCTCAACAACAGCTTTAAGGGCAGCTAGGTCTTGAATCTTTCCTGACTTTAATCCCATCTCAGCCATCTCCCCGTGTTTGATCATTTCAGAAAATGGTTTACTGATGCCGACTAATACTCTTTCATAGAAAGGAGCTTCTTCGATGTCTATGAAGTTTATGACCATTTCTAATTTTGTCATAGAAGGAGTTACTTGAGCAGCAAGGCGCCTCCACCTTTGAGCATACTCTCTAAAAGACTCATTAGACTGTTTTTTGACTTTGGTAATCTGGTACCGGTCAGGAGCCATTTGAGATTGGAAGCTGTATTGTGTGAGGAAGGCATGAGCTAGCTCTTCCCAGCTATAGATCTTTGAGTTGTCTAATCTGGTATACCATGAACGGGCTTCTCCAGTCAGACTCTTTTGGAACAGCTGCATTCTGAGCTTCTCGTCCTCTGCATAAGATCCGAGTTCTCCAATGAACACCTTCAAATGTGTGTAAGGATCTCCTAACCCATCATATTTTTCAAATTTAGGAGTTTTGAACTTCTCTGGATAATGAACACCAGGGAATATACAAAGGTCGGCATATGAAACACTCTCGTGTACTCCAATTCCTTTGATAGCGCGAAGGGTCTCTTCCTTTTGAAGAACTTTCTTTCTGATGTCACCGATGTCTAGATCTCCAGTGAGATGAGCAGCATCATGACTTTTGTTGGTTGTATCCAACTGCAGCTCAGGTATTGTAATGACCTGAGTTCCCCCTTGTGTAGAGGATTCAGCATGTACGGGTATTTTTGGACCCTGCGGAGATTGATGTAGTTCTTTAAGCAGAACAGCCAAGTCTGTAATTTGTTTACTTAATCCGTTAAATTCTTCTCGAGAAACTGGATTAGATTGGTCAGATGAAGACATGATTGGCTGTAGCCCTGCGGCCTTTATGGACTTTAACCGGGTAATAGGTCCGAATGCTTCCCTGCGACAAAACTGGCATAGTTTAGTTTTAGGGATTATGTAAATGTTAACATGCTATATGATGTGTCCGTTTTAGGAATTTTGTCCTGCAACATGGATGTTAGCTGTTCGTATGTTAATTTAAATATGTATATGCACATATTTCTTCATATTTCTCATTACATGGAGATGAATATGGAATGTAAATTATAAGTAATTGACTTTACGAGTAATTTAAAATGAGAAAGCATGAAGAGACTTTCCTCCGCATTTGGTTTATTAGAGGCTGACCTATCTTAGGTTTCTCTCGCGATTTTTCAGCATAAAGGTTCCCAAATCATCGCAATTTACTCAACGGGAAGTTAATCCGGTCTTTCAACTGGAACGAATTTGGGTGGTGCCTTTCCTGAGCCTCGTTGATATTAGTCTTCCTACGAGTCCAGTAATCAAACACCGATAGGATAGCCTCCTGGTGGAGGGACCACACAACATACATTCACATACAACGTGTCTCACCGTTTATGAAAATGATGACATGTGCGAAGCACTAATATCACAAGCAGATATAGTGTAAAGCATTAATCGCAGTAAAGATATGCATTCGTACACATTCATCATAAATGTAAATTCAACATCCACACACAAGCATATAATAGTTTTGAAAAGCTTGTAATAGCGGCTTAAGTCCCCTTACTGGAGCCCCTAGCAGAGTCGCCACCTGTCGACGTCGGGATTTTTATTTGTCCCTTTTCGTTACCTGTTTTTTTGTGTTCTCATTTTAGGTGAGATTTGTTTGAAAAAACAAGTGAAAAAGGTCCGACATGTGTAATGTCGACGATTGGACTATAAGAGTCTCCAGTTGGTTTTTTAACTGGTTGTACCAACACAACCGAAAAAGGTTTGCACATTGACCCAGTGATGTGACACTGCTAAACGGGTCTGTGAAACCAAGATTCATTTAGGGTCCGGGGACTTGCTTATGCGGAGGGAAGGTCTTAGGCACCCCCCGACATCCGTGTTGCCACGGTGACAGCCACTTTTCAATAAACTATTATATGAATGTGTGTGTGTGTGTGTATGTGCGTGTGTGGGTCAATGTGCTATTATTTGGAAGTAGTGCTATGCCTCGTTTGCACCTATATACATAGGGTTTGAATTTATGTAAAAATTCAGTTTTAAACAAGATATAGCAGTAATGTTTTAAAATAGGTTTTTCAAACCCTGTGCTCAATAGTAATTGAGGCCTTTGATACTTCTATTTTATTCAGTATTCAGCTGGATTGATTTTATTTTACGGATGCGAGGCATCTGTATGAAAATAATGTACAAAAAGGTGTTGAACTCCTCGTGGGTATGAGAACCATCTGAGGAAATCCAAACATCATAGATAAATTTACAAGCTGCTTACAGCTGAAAAAATTCCATCACAGGAACCGAATCAAGATTCAGTGGACTGAACATGTGATCACATGATTCCTAAGCTCACATGATGTCGCAGTTGAAATAAACGCAGTAAACAGTTATATATATAAAAGCTGTAAATATATATATATATATATATATATATATATATATATATATATATATATATATATATATATATATATATATATATATACAGACATGATCACCAGCCACGAAGCACCTCCATGGGGGATCAGAAATGTAAATAAAGCTGTAAAAGCTAACAACAGCCATGGAGGAAACTCCAGGCGCGACAAAATATACAGAAAGCTGTAAAAACGGTCAACCACCACGAAGTAAACTCCAGTTGGGACGAAATATATATATATATATATATATATATATATATATATATATATATATATATATATATATATATATATATACGAAAGCATTTAAACGCACCAGACATAAGTCTAGGCTCATCGAACAGAGTTCGACACACAGTTCATATATATATATATATATATATATATATATATATATATATATATATATATATATATATATAAGAAAGCCATTAAACTCTTCAGACAGAAGTCTAGGCTCAATCAAGGCATAACTCGATAATGTTAGTCCATATATATAAATATATATGTATATACAAACTGAAATAAAACCACAGACCGAAGTCTGGGCAAACACACGCAACACGACTCTCAACGTAAAGAAGGGTGTGTGCAAAGATGAAAAGAAAAGCTTTATGTGAGAAGGCTTACAGTAGGCTGCTAAAGAAGACTTCTATATCTTTAAAGTAGATAAACATTAGCTTCCGTCGGTACAAAAGTAGCTATATGTGAGCTCACAAGTGTTTAAAATGAGAAAGCACTTAGTATGGGGTGAGTACAAAGCAAATTGGGCAGGGCTTCCTCGTCGTTTTCTCTTAAAAAATGGCCACCCCAAGCCCTCTATTTATAGAGGGTGGAGCCGCAGGTGTACCTGCAGCTGGGCCGCAGGTGTACCTGAGGCTGCCCAGGGTGCCATGGGATTCGCGGGTCCCGCCGTCTCGAAGTACGTGCACGTAGGCAACGTGATGTCTGCTCGAACTTTCAGAATTGCAATCCGGGCATCCGATTTAGGTATATAGGACCTATTTCAGACCGCCGTTGTCGAGAGTTACGCAATGACATGGGATTAGAGGTTGTGCAAAGTCATGAAGATGGGACGATGCCCTCCGGTCTTCAGCTTCAAAGTCTATCCATTATCATGCGCAATAGTCACTCGGGATTGGTTTTCCTTGATTCTTATGGGACATTGTGTAGAAATGTACATATTGAAGTGTTGAGACGGTACGGTGTGGCGTCATGGTGGCCAGATGACGACTTTTCCCCTCACTAGGGTTATCTCCAGTTTAGGCAGGTAAAGCAGACGTTACTCAGGGTTTTCGCTAATATTGGACTGCTGCAAGTGTTGAAGGTCCTCAGTGTCATCTCTGAGGTGTGCATGTCCTCCCAATGTTATCTCTAGGTTGATACTGAGTATCTCGTTATGAGCGTCGAGATTGAACCTGATTGCATTTGAAACAAGCATTTTCGGGGTTATATCCGGAACTGCATTCCTTGGGATTATCGCTAAGGTAGCTACTCCCATGGTTGGGACTGAGATTGGATACCTCGGGGTTATCTCTGAGATTAATCGGTCTTCTCCGGTGTGGGTTTCGGTATTGGAACTGCAGGCCTCGGTGTTATCGCTGAGGTTAGAACTGATGCTCCCGGTATGTGTTCTAAGGTTGAGGCTGTTACTCCCGGTGTGTGTTCCGGGGTTGAAACTGAGATTCCGGTAGTATCTGGACTGGATGTGAGTTGTCTTCTAGGGTTATCTCTGAAAGAGGAATCTGCCCTCCTGCAATGTCAGTAACAGGCATACAGAAAATTTCAAGTGTCTACAGCCAGTTTATAAAGGAACTATGGCGCTGTAGCGCCATGCTGATGTCACCGTTAACCTGTTTGGGATGCTGCAGCGCCAGGTTTAAGCCTGGCATAGGCGTTGCAGCACCAGTGTAGGAAAATTGACAGTTTTGCCCCTTGCAAGCTGGAAAAGACCTAATAAGCCCTGCAACACATAGGTTAAGCAAAATAACACCAAAATCATATAAAAGCTATATATAATCTATGAAGATCAAGCAACTTTTTAAGCAATAAAGGTTTCGATTTGTGGGTATAAATCCCACTCATCAAACCTTACATATGTCACGTGTTGTAGAAGAAGACAATCGGTGAATAAGAGAATCGGTGAACGTCATTTTGGAGAAGAAAATCGTAGGTTGAAGAAGGTTTGGCACCAGAAGATTTGCGATGTTAATTCCTTTACCCCTTTCTAAAACTGACGTGTCAGGGTGTGAAATGTCATTTTGCATATATAGAGAACGCCCTTTTCACTCCCACATCCTGATGAGTAAAATCATATTTAGAGATTAAGATAGAGAATTAAATAAGGATAGAGAAACTGTTGGATAAGAATTTGTTGATGTATTCTTTAAAATTGGGGATATAGAATGTAATTGGAAAACTATTGTAAATGCTCTTACAGACTTGTTTTCCTGTGAAAGCGTAATTCAATGAAAACATTTATTTCTTCTGCATATTAATTATTTGTTTATTATATTTGCTGAGCAATTAAATGTTCATTTTTGCTTTACTATAAATGTTTTCAGTTAAGAATGATGAAGCTAAGAGTTCTGGAAAGGATAAAGGCAAGGGAAAAATGTCTGCATAGTTGGAAATGATCTTATGTAATAGATAGGCTTTTGGTGAGATTACTATATACCTATCATGGTAAGTACTCTTTAATGGTTTTTGTACTTGGGATAGAAAAACTTTGATGTAATAATTCTAGTTTATTAATACATTAAGCTTGTTAATATTTAGTATGGTGGAGCACCAACTATAGGTTTTAAGTACCCGATTTTAGAGGCATCAAAAGTTGGTAACAACATAGCTGTGACGCCCCCAAAATAGGTGTACATCACCCATTCTGAGTCGCCAATAACATGGTACAGAAATCAACTACAAACTTCTTTTATACAATACGACAAAAGTGTAGCTAAGAGTTTTTACAAGGATATTGTCTCATAGAGAGTATCCAAACTCAAATAAAGTCCTCATTATAATTATTATCACACTATTTCACATAATAGTGAGGACCATTATAGCCACCTATCTAGACCATCACTCCATTCCCCGACTCGTCCCAGCTATATTCTCATTTCCTGAAAAGAACAATGAAAGTAAAAGAGTGAGCTTAACTAACCCAATAATAAATATTATGACTAAGATAATGCAGAATAAATTATCGTTAGCCTTCAACAGTGTTAAACTGATAAAATATAATAAACATCAAGTTTAACTGCAGCGGAACAAACAATTCATTAGAAGAGTCAAGTAGAGCATGATATCTACTATCTTCTATGATTTAAAAAATTTATCATCAACTTTATCGCTGATCGAAGATCACGATACATTTTGGTACTCCCAGGATGGATTGCAAATGGTGTGTTATGCGCCTCCATCATGATTTTATACTTTAAATCAGGGTCGTTAGGAACATAAAGTCTGGAGTTGACTCAAAGTATTCCTTCTTCATCAATTCTTGCTTCCGGGATAGCACCTTCTTGTACTTTCTTCCTCATATGCATTAGCTCCAGGTTTGTAGCTTGAGCAGCTTTAACTTTATTGATTAAAGTCGGTTCTACTTGTATATTTGTCATCATCATGTGGGTCCCTGGAGTCTTTAACTCTATCTCTATCCTTTATAAGTCATACAAAATGGGCCTTTGTGTTTGACAATATCGCACCCGTACTCGCATATGAGATCTTCTACTCAATGTGTCAGCTACCATGTTCGCTTTTCCATGATGGTATTGAATGGTATGATCGTAATCTTTCAACAGCTCAAGCCAACGTCGTTGCCGTATGTTGAACTCCTTTTGGGTGAAGAAATATTTGAGACTTTTATGATCCGTATAGATCTCCACTTTCTCCCCCATACAGGTAATGCCTCCAGATTTTAAGTGCGAAAACGATAGCTGCCAACTCCAGATCATGAGTAGGATAATTCCTCTCATATTCTTTGAGTTGTCGTGAGGCATAGACTATGACTTTCCCATGTTGCATGAGAACACATCCTAAACCTTTGCCTGAAGCATCGCTATATATGACAAATCCCTCCGAACCATATGGTATTGTCAGAACAGGTACTGAAATGAGTCTCCTCTTGAGTTCTTGAAAACTCTTCTCACATTCCTCACTCCAACCGAATTTTGTATCTTTTCGAGTCAGCTGAGTTAATGGAGCAGCAATTCGTGAAAATCCTTCCACGAATCTCCAATAATAACCAGATAAGCCCAAAAAGCTATGTACTTTGGTCACTGACTTAGGTTGCTTCCAACTTTAAATTGCTTCAATCTTTGTCGGGTCAACAGATATTTCGTGATTTAACGTGCCCAAGAAATGCTACTTCCTCAAGCAAGAACTCGCATTTCTTCAACTTGGCATACAACTTGTTTTCACGAAGATTTTGGAGTATCAGCCTCAAGTGTTATTAATGACCTTCACAGCTTTTGGAGTAAATGAGGATGTCATCAATAAAGACGACCACAAAGTGATCCAAATATTCCTTGAATATTCGGTTCATCATATCCATGAAGGCAGCAGGAGCATTAGTCAATCCAAAAGACATGACTAGGAATTCGTAATGCCCATACCGAGTTCTGAAAGCAGTCTTTGGAATGTCATCAGTTTTAATCTTCAACTGATGATATCAAGAACGAAGATCGATCTTTAAAAAGAATTTGGCGCCTTGCAACTGATCAAAAAGGTCATCAATGCGAGGCAACAGGTACCTATTTTTTATTTTTATTTTTATTTTTTTGCTAAATTCAGGAAATTTATTAACAATTGAAATTTCATTTAAATATGACGTATTTTTGATCCAATCTGTGACATGGGCTTTTTTTTTTTATGGTGACATGATTCAACTCCCGATAGTCAATACAAAGTCTCATACTTCTATCTTTCTTCTTCACAAATAGAACAAGAGCACCCCAAGAAGACGTACTAGGACGAATGAAACCGATGTCTAACAATTCCTGCAGTTGGGTTTTTAACTCCTAAAGTTCAATAGGAACCATTCGATATGGGGCTTTGGAAATGGGTTTTGTACCGGGTTCAAGGTCGATACAAAATTCGATTTCACGCTCTGGGGGTAGGCCAGGAAGTTCTTCAGGAAATACGTCAGGAAATTTATTAACAATGGAAATATCATTTAAATATGACGTATTTTTGATCAAATCTGTGACATGGGCTAAGAAAGCTTGACATCCATTTTTTAATAAACGAATAGCTTTATAGTTTGATATGACAGTGATTGACTTTAGTGGTTTGGTTGCTTGAATTCAGATAATAGGTTGGTTAGGAATATGAAAGCTAACAACCTTACGAAAACAATCAATTTTAGCATGATGAGTAGTTAACTAATCAGTCCCTAAAATCACATCAAATGCAAGTATTTTCAAAGAGATGAGATCGACAAGTAACGTGCGATTACCTATTTGAATCAAACAAGACTTATAAACAATGGATGTAATAAAGGTTTCTCCCAACGGAGTTTCAACAGATAAGTCAAAGTCTAATTTCTCCGGAGTTAAATTTAAACGTTGAGCGCAAGTAGGAGAAATAAAAGAATTGGAAGAACCAGTATCAAATAAGGTATAGACTTCGCTAGAGTTTATGATTAGCTTACCCGTGTTAACTTCGTTCGGGTTCCTCACTTTTTGGGAGGTCACGACAAACGCTCTCCCTTGAACTACCGGCTTTGACTTCTCTGGGACGACCTTTGGTGCCTCCGTCCTAGCTGGACTTGACTTTACTGCACGACAAAATCGGCCTAGGTGACCTTCTTTTTCGCAATTGTAACACACTTTGGACTGCATCGTGCAGTTTGGACAGATATGTCCCTCCCTTCCGCACTTGAAGCATACGATCGGTGGTCATTCTCCTTCTTTGGTGCTGACGTCTTTTCATCATTGTTGAATCTCCTCTTCTTGAAATTTTCACTCCTATTATCTTGGTCATGATTACCACCGAAGTGGTTACCATTTCTGGCATGTTGATTACCTCCACGTTTGTTGTCACTGCTTTGATGACTGCTACCACTAGTATTATCATTTTGTTAGTTGCTCTCTCTTGGTTGGGTTGACTCGTTATCGCGCTCCAATAACTGAGCCCTATTTATAACATCTAAATACAAACACTATTTGTGAGAAATTAGGTATTGACGTATCTCGGGTTTCAAACCTCTTAGAAACATCTGCGTCATTCTCTCCTCATTATCAACCAAGTGGAACGCAAACCGGGACAACTCGGCAAACTTATCTTCGTACTGTGACACAGTCATATTGTTCTGCTCCAACTTGATGAACTCTACCTCCTTCATATAACGAATACTTTCGGGAAAGTACTTGTCATTCAACAGCTCTTGGAACTTCTCCCAAGACATTTTTAGTGCGGCAGGCTGAGTACGCTTTACATATTTCCACCAATAATCTGCCTCTCCTCGCAACATGAAGGTGGCAAATGGAACCTTTTGCTCCTCGGAGCATCCCAAGACATCAAATATCTTGGTGATCTGCTTTATCCACGTCTCTGCCTTGAGTGGTTTTGACTCTCCCAAAAACTCTGGTGGTCCCAGCTCCTTGAACTGCTTAGTGGTGACCATCCGAGAGTTGCCGGTGTTTCCACCTGTATTTTGAACAGGAGTCTCTCCCGCTTGATGTTGCAAGAATTGCATAAAGCCTCTGAACATCACATCGTTCATCATCTGGTCGGTGTTGTTGTTCACCTGAGGATTATTTCCTTCCTGATGCACATTATCCTGGGTATTGATCAGTGGTGACTCGACGGTCTCATGTGCTTCATTACTTAACTTGACATTTTCGGATGCCATTTTCAAACACTGCCACAAAACAGGGTTAATTGACATACTACATATTATCCCTATTTTCTAACCGACCAAATAAATAGAAAATAAACTTAGGTAGGTCATACTAGAGAAGGATTTCCCCGTCTCTCCCCCTAGTTCTAGTCTCACATCTTAGCCAGGGATCATATCCCTAAGCTTTGATACCAAATGTGATGCCCCCAAAATAGGTATACATCACCCATTCTGAGTCGCCAAATACATAGTACAGAAATCAACTACAAACTTCTTTTATACAATATGACAAAAGCGTAGTTGAGAGTTTTTACACGGATATTATCTCATAGAGAGTATCCAAACTCAAATAAAGTCCTCATTACAATTATTATCACATTATTTCACATAATAGTGAGGACTATTATAGCCACCTATCTGGACCGTCACTCCATTCCCCGACTCGTCCCAGCTATATTCTCATTTCCTGAAGAGAACAATGAAAGCAAAAGGGTGAGCTCAACTAGCCCAGTAAGAAATATTATGACTAAGATAATGCATAATAAATTATCGTTAGCCTTCAATAGTGTTAAACTGATAAAATATAATAAACATCAAGTTTAACTGCAGCGGAACAAACAATCCATTAGAAGAGTCAAATAGAGCATGATATCTACTATCTTCTATGATTTAAAAAGTTTATCATCAACTTTATCGCTGAGACTCAGCTTAATAAATAGTATCACAACCACGAATTATCTATGCACTACGGGCCAAGGATATTCGTGTTTTCACCAATGGTCATAATCATACCAGCAACTGTCCATCAATGCACTACGGGCCAATGAAGACTTTTACCACATCATTTATAACATTACGGGTCATGATTATACCGAATGATCCTTGGTCATATTCATACCAATTAATAGTCCATCTATGCACTTAAGCCAAATATGACTTTCATCACAATATAAGCATGAGGATGATGATAATGATATAAGAATTCAAATAAAAGAAAGCAAAGGATAAATTTTTAAAGATTTATAATTTAATTTATCCAGAATTTAATAATGTCCAAATTGTCAACATGATACTGCTTTGTGGAGTAAAATTCAAGAATAATATTGTATAAAAAATGATTTGGATCAAAAAAAAATTAATTTTTGTCATGAATAGTACTTCGGATGAATAGTACTTTATGAATAGTATCCCGTGAATAGTACTTCGTGAAAAGTACTCAAAAATAGTACTTTATGAATAGTACAGTGAATAGTACCCGTGAATAGTACTTTGTGAATAGTATCCCTTGAATAGTATTCCGACATGAAAAGATCATTAATTATCCAGAATGCTCAAAATAATATTTTCATGAAAAGATACTAGATGAAGCGCAAATATCAAGGATATTCTACTAATTTTATGGAGTATAGAAGCAAATTTTAACAGAATTAGTGTAGAATTAGGAATACGAAACGAAATAATATTACTCGCATACTACAGAGTATGGAAGAAAATATTATTTCTTACAAATACTGAACAAAAATAATATCCCTTACCTTAGAAGAAGATTGGATACTGGAATAATGAAGTAGTGGAATACTCTTGTTCTTTCTCTCTATAGCTTCTTTCCCTATAATTACTCTTGTGAGTCTTAGTGAATTGGTGAGAATAAAAGAAGAATGAGCTTCTATTTATAAGAAAATATAGTTTCGATAATTGGACATTTTGGGGATCGAATTATTACAATATAGTACCTTCATCTATATCTCCATTTTTAATTTAGTCATGCATGTATTATCAATCTTGCACCACCTCCCCTAATAGTACATGCATGTGAATCAATAGTACATACATGTGAATAAATAGTTATAAGCATGTGAATTAATAGCAATTAACTGCTCATTTATCCTATTAATTACTTGATTGGTCAATATAACCTCCAGAAATCAATTATTATCGAAATAAATGTCGATTTCCATTAACATTAATAATCCCAACACAATGGAAATATTAATTTCATCTTTAATCAACACGAACTTATTCATCATTAATATTATAACTCACAATATTTAACAACCAGATAATTCTCAAGAAAGAGGGGCTTTCCGGTAAGGATTTCTCCCTATTAGCGCGCAATTAGGTGACCAAACCCCTTTTCTCGATAAAACTTTCTAGACATCGTCATTATTGCAAATAATAATGTGACAACCCGAATTTTTATAAGTTATTAAAATAAGAATTTAATAATTAAAATTCTTATTATGAGGTGTATATATTTTGAATTATATGATTTGGTGTGAAGAGAATTATATATTCATATGTTGGAGAATGTGAGATTTAATAGGTAATTAAACTATTAAAGAAATTAAATAATATTAGTTAATTTAATTAAGTTGAAATTATGTTATGAGATAATATAATTTTAATTATTATGCCTTGTGGGCAATGGAAATTATTATGAGTTAAGTTTCATAAATAGTGTGAATAATTCACTTAATTAAAATAGTGAATTAATACAAGTATAATTGATTTAATAAAGTGAGAAGGTAATATATTGCATGAAAATGTAAATATTAGTATAATGCGAGTAAAATATTTATTAAGTACATTAAATATTTTAGTTGGAAACTTTATGGAATTAGATGAATATTTATGATATTAAATAAATATTTGATAAAAATTGGTATGAGATAGTTTATTTAAGTGTGATAAAATAAATGAGATTTATACGTATTTTATTACGCGAGTATAATTGTGATATTCTAATTTAATTAAATAATTAAATTAGAGGAGTGAGAATTTGTTAAATAATGTTATGATTATAATGGTTGAATAGAAATTATAATTTTACTAATAAGGTTAATTTTATTTCTTAAGGAATTAAAGATACATAATCTAGTTTATATTTCTAGTTTATGTGTTCTTGAGTTTCTTTTAAAATTAGAGTTTTGGTTAATGAATTTGTAGGTTACGATGTTATATATGTTATTAGATATTTATAATTTGATAGTGGTCATCTAGAAACAAATTTTCAGAAATCTAATTCATGTATTTATACTAAAGAAAAGGAATTTGGGTTTTGATTGTAATGTGTGTTTTGGTGTATTTTGGGACTAAAGTTGATGATGAATTCATCATGAAAACTTTAAATTGATGGATGATTGTTGTTGTCCTCTATAAAACGAAAACAACGCAACTTGAACGGATCGAATTGGTTAAGAAACGAATTCTTGATGAATGAATGCACTCAGTATGTTAAAAATAGGAAAAATTAGTATAAACAAATTAGAATTAGTATAAACCAAGTCTCACATCAACTAAATTGAGAACTTTACCCTTTGCTAAACCTATAAATAGAAGGGCTTGATCCTTTGTTTCATTCACCAACAATAAGGCCTCCAATTTTGAGAAAGGCTTTGTTGTGGGAGGACTTTTTATAAAGATCTTCTCTTAGTTAAATTTTGGTCGAGTACGCATTCAGTTTGTGGAATTCATATTTTCGGGTATGTTTCTTATTTAATTTTTGGTAATGTTATTATTTTAAATATTATATTTAGTTTGTTAGTTAAAGTTTGTACTTTGAAAGTTTAGTTAGTTTTGTTAGAAAACTAGTTAGTTTACAATGTTTATTTTGGCTTGTAATTGATTATGTAAATGAGTTATAATGATTGTAATTAGAGATATGAAACCTTAACATCATCCAAGTGTAACCAAAACTCACAAAATAAAAGATTTACAAAGAACCTTGTTGGGCAGATTTTCGGACTGAGCTTGAGGACCCTTTGTGCTTTTGATTTATGTCTAAAAGCTTAATCTGATGATTGTATGTTATATCCCTCTAAGTTCTGAAGATTTCCTAACTTGAATGAACCAAAACGGAGTTAAAATGAATCCGTGGTGAAGATTTTAGTAAACCATGTCTAGAAATGAAAATTGAATGAACAGTGACTATAGTGTCAAATTCTGGAATATCTATGTTGCCTGAAAAATTCTGAGTTTCTGGTAGTTGTAGTTCACTGAGTTAGGAAGCCATAGGCTTTGGAATGACCTCATTCCGACCTCGGATGAGGGAGTTACGGTGATTGGAAAGAAATGTGTCGAATTTGTCAAACTGAAAGTCAGCAGCAGGATGTGCTATTCGGGACACTGTTTCGATCAGTTAATATTTCCACAAACTTTTGGGCTTTTGGTATGTTATAGTACACTGAATTAGCTTTCCATAGACTCCGGAACGGACTAATTCCGACTTCAGAGCAAAGAGTTATGACCATTCAAAGTAGTCGCGTCAAAACTGTCTAACCAACTCGGGGCAGTCACCTTGAACGAATTTTTTGGAATTCTGTGTTTTGAATTTGGAAATGGTCAAAGAATGAAAGTTGTATCCTCGAAAGTTAGCTTCGCGTGGGCTGAAGAATCGCTCAAAAATGTTTTGAAACGAATTAGTTATGACTGTTTTAGCCAGAGAGGGTAAAGCTGGGAAAAAAATTGAAGACTGCTATGAACGTCAATTTTTGGCACGCTTTTTAGACTACTTAACAAACCCGGAATGAGAAGTTAGTATTTCTTAAAAATAGTCTTGTACGCCATGAAAAACATACTAAAAAAAATGTCTTACGATTAGATAAGTAAATTGTAAGCTATTAAACCGCGAAATGGGTGTCAAAGGTGAGGGGCTGCTGCCTTGTGAAATTATATTGAACCTAGTAATATAAAACGAATGGGATATAAATGGTTTATGTTTTGATACATAAAGTATTTACATACTAAATTCATGAGAGAACCTTTTGGGCGTAAAAAGGTTATAATGGACAAAAGTTTCTAAAGAAACATAGAATGGTTTTAAGACAAGAACAAAATATTATAGTTAAATAAAATTAGTTTACATTGAGTACGTGAATTTTGTATGTGAAACTAATACGTACATGTATGTATCCTCAATTTGTGTAGGATCATCACAGCGCAGATAAGTTATAAACATTAAACAACATCCAAGGCAAGTTTTTCAGTTCTATTATGTTTGTGGATTAAATGTGATTATGTGGTGAGTTACATACCATGCTTTATGAATTGTTAAAGTCAAAATATGACCAAGTTAATTGAGTTATGGAACTCAATTTATATGTGATATGTGATAGCACATGCATGTTGTATAATGTAACTCGATAAATTAGAAATGTAGAATGCATGAATTGTGTGCTATGTGAAACATGATAGACTGTTAAATTTATTGGGCTGTCGAGCTCAACCTTGCAAATAACCACTTTTGCAGGTTCAAGATTCAAGGTAAAGTTATGCGTTACTTGAAAGACATGAATCAGATGTGATACTTGAAGATTTATATACTTTGGTTGTATTATTATTTGAACCATGTTTAAGGTTTCGAATAATGTATTAATGTTGAATTGTAATATTGTTTTGCGAATGTAAACTATTGTAGTATTAAAATGATTCTGAGATATTTAGATGTAAAGGTTGAAGGTTTTGGGAACGAGGATAGTTTGTAATAGAAAATTTTAATTATTCCGCAAATTTCAATGGTTGTATTATCGTTTAATGATGTAAAATTAGAGGTTGAATGTATTATTAACGACTGAAGTCGAGAATTAAATTGTATGAATTTTGGGGTCGTTACAGTTGGTATCAAAGCTGTATGTTATAAACCTTAGGTAGGAGTACCTTAGGCTATAACTTTAGGGAAGGAAGGTGAAGATAATAAAAGAATAAACTCAAATAGAGTTTGAACAATAAGAAGTAATGTAAGAAACGTATAAAGAAGGGATAAAACTTGCGTGAAATGATTCAAAGAAGAATCTCGCAGAATTATAAAGAATATGAATGTGGGGTTACCCAACTCCAATAATAAGGATGTAAGGTGATAACAAATAGACAATGTCTATAAGAAGAGAATGGTAAGGAAGTTAAGAATAGAGAGTTATAGTTAAGTATGGTACAGTTGTACTCTTTAGTAGTTGGTGTATGGTATCTGGGCTAAACGATTCCTTCATAGAGCAGAGGTATATACGAACTAGTAACTCGAAACCTAATTTGTTGGTTGTTTGTGGGAAACCACTCAGCGTACCATATTGAAACTGTTAGAGACTCGAGTGTACCAAGTGTAGAAATGGATACGTATGATGAAAGTGTAGAACTCGAATGAAATTTTGAGCGATGTAAATGATGTTAGAAATTCTTAAAGGAATTTTTTTTTCTTTATATAAACAAGAAGATTCAAAGAAGAATCTAAGAGATATAAAGATAAGAAATGGGAGTTTCCGAACTCCAAAAGCCAGAATAACGAGTAATGTAGTAAATGATGAAAAAGAGAAAGAAAGAGGATCATAAAACAAAATGATCACGAGTTAAGAAAAGAATTTTAAGGGAGATGATTATAGAATAAGATCACGACGTGGTCTGTTTAAGTTATAAAAGAAAGATGGTCTATAATGTTTGAATAATTATAGCTTAATGCTATGAAGATGGAGTACTATGAAATAGTACGAGATAACTCATGAGGAGTTATAGATGATGTGATACGAGGAATTCGTATCGAGCAAATGGCAAGTTATAAACAAGATAGAGTTAGGTGAGATTTTAATTGAGGTCTCATGTGATGGCTGAGTTGTACAAACCTTTGTATGGGCGAGGGTTTTGTGCTTGCACTTAGTTTATCACATTGATAATCATTGGAATGTTTGTGTCGCGCTATTTGTTATATGCTTGTTGAGAAGGTGATTCTTTTCTCATGTGTATAACAGATAGGTAGAGTATAGTTAGTGAATATTATAAGGTTAAGTGCGAGTTCTTAAAATTCATACTTATGGTAGGTTCGTGACTCATAATTATATGGTATGATTTTGAACCCCTCAGCGAATGGACGCCTATGGTCTGACTAGGATAAGTTCTTAAACTCACATGATTGTAGAAAGTTCCTGAACTCATAACGTGTGGTAAGTTTGACGAACTGGGTATAGATAAGTGTAAATGGAGTATTGAGGATGATAGGAATAGATAGACCTATTAAGCAATGGATCATTATAGAAAGTGAAGTTGATGGTGGAAGCATAGGTAATCTAAATCTACTAGCTATGCTAGACTTTTGAATTTTATTGACTTCGTGCTGATGTTTACACTTCTATTTTCTTGAAAAACATTGGATCAAATGATGGAACCAGTGAGTTTTAACAACAATACTGTTATTCGTATGTCTATGTTAATTGCTTCGGCTAGACAAAAATTATTTACAATATATTAAAATGTATTTTATATCATTAATGCATCATGTAACCTGGTGCAAGGATGATAAAAACGATGGAGTCATCAATGCAGTATTACCTAGTGTTGGATGTGATCTAAGGATCATCAGCCCACTATGGCATGATGTAATATGATAAAATCACCAAATGACGGAATCCTCAACGGACTGTAAATACAGTGCGGTATCACGACGTCATAAAAAGATTTTTGAGATTTCTTTGAGATATGAGAATTCATATGTATGTATGTATATGTATAATTCGGTTGATGTTCGAATTGTTGTAGAGGTCTATGCTATTTGATTCAGCTAGACGAATATTGAAAGATGTTCATGAAATTCAAGTGTTTATTGAAAAGTTATGCCAAACCAAATTGTTTTGGTGCGGATTCAGATGTTGAAAAGCTGAGGTGAACAACCCTATAAAGGGACATGTTTTCTGGGACAATGGTTCCGAGCGTAACGCATATAGTCCTTACAAAACACTACGTTACGGCCCAACGTAGTGGTACAATAGGCTGGCCACCTAGTGTACGTAAGGAGGGTGTTTTCAGTCTTTGTGATTGATAAACACTCTGGTTTGCAGTGTGAAGGATTGAGTTGAAGCACTAGTAAACCGAGAATAGAGTTCACGGTCTTGTGACCCCTCAACATGATTTGAATCTTTTAAATTCATGAGTTATTCATACTACTTCCTAATTATTGAGCAATTATGGAAGATTCTTGCTATTCTAAAAGGCGAATGTGGTAAGGATGATATTCCTTAGAAAGAAGTAAGTAGTAGAATGCGACACTGAATGATGAATATATTGAATAAGTGAGAAAAGAAGTGTTGATATGAGAAGGAGGTGAGTTATCAAAGAATAATGTAAAACTTTTAACAGAAAAGTTAATAATTGTAGAAAGATATTTGTGGAAAGAAAGTGATTATAGATCCCAATGATTGAATAAATTATTAACGTAAACTCTATTTTGATAGATTGAATGAATAAAGATTAATAGATAAAATTTCGAGAATGAAATTCTTAGAAGAAAGGGTATATGTAATATTCCGAGTAAATTTTGAAAAAAGATTTGGTGAAAACCGAGTAAGGGAGGTTTCTTTGATTCCGAGGACGGAATCCTTATAAGGAGGGAAGGATGTGACAACCCGAATTTTTATAAGTTATTAAAATAAGAATTTAATAATTAAAATTCTTATTATGAGGTGTATATATTTTGAATTATATGATTTGGTGTGAAGAGAATTATATATTCATATGTTGGAGAATGTGAGATTTAATAGGTAATTAAACTATTAAAGAAATTAAATAATATTAGTTAATTTAATTAAGTTGAAATTATGTTATGAGATAATATAATTTTAATTATTATGCCTTGTGGGCAATGGAAATTATTATGAGTTAAGTTTCATAAATAGTGTGAATAATTCACTTAATTAAAATAGTGAATTAATACAAGTATAATTGATTTAATAAAGTGAGAAGGTAATATATTGCATGAAAATGTAAATATTAGTATAATGCGAGTAAAATATTTATTAAGTACATTAAATATTTTAGTTGGAAACTTTATGGAATTAGATGAATATTTATGATATTAAATAAATATTTGATAAAAATTGGTATGAGATAGTTTATTTAAGTGTGATAAAATAAATGAGATTTATACGTATTTTATTACGCGAGTATAATTGTGATATTCTAATTTAATTAAATAATTAAATTAGAGGAGTGAGAATTTGTTAAATAATGTTATGATTATAATGGTTGAATAGAAATTATAATTTTACTAATAAGGTTAATTTTATTTCTTAAGGAATTAAAGGTACATAATCTAGTTTATATTTCTAGTTTATGTGTTCTTGAGTTTCTTTTAAAATTGGAGTTTTGGTTAATGAATTTTTAGGTTACGATGTTATATATGTTATTAGATATTTATAATTTGATAGTGGTCATCTAGAAACAAATTTTCAGAAATCTAATTCATGTATTTATACTAAAGAAAAGGAATTTGGGTTTTGATTGTAATGTGTGTTTTGGTGTATTTTGGGACTAAAGTTGATGATGAATTCATCATGAAAACTTTAAATTGATGGATGATTGTTGTTGTCCTCTATAAAACGAAAACAACGCAACTTGAACGGATCGAATTGGTTAAGAAACGAATTCTTGATGAATGAATGCACTCAGTATGTTGAAAATAGGAAAAATTAGTATAAACAAATTAGAATTAGTATAAACCAAGTCCCACATCAACTAAATTGAGAACTTTACCCTTTGCTAAACCTATAAATAGAAGGGCTTGATCCTTTGTTTCATTCACCAACAATAAGGCCTCCAATTTTGAGAAAGGCTTTGTTGTGGGAGGACTTTTTATAAAGATCTTCTCTTAGTTAAATTTTGGTCGAGTACGTATTCAGTTTGTGGAATTCATATTTTCGGGTATGTTTCTTATTTAATTTTTGGTAATGTTATTATTTTAAATATTATATTTAGTTTGTTAGTTAAAGTTTGTACTTTGAAAGTTTAGTTAGTTTTGTTAGAAAACTAGTTAGTTTACTATGTTTATTTTGGCTTGTAATTGATTATGTAAATGAGTTATAATGATTGTAATTAGAGATATGAAACCTTAACATCATCCAAGTGTAACCAAAACTCACAAAATAAAAGATTTACAAAGAACCTTGTTGGGCAGTTTTTGGGACTGAGCTTGAGGACCCTTTGTGCTTTTGATTTATGTCTAAAAGCTTAATTTGATGATTGTATGTTATATCCCTCTAAGTTCTGAAGATTTCCTAACTTGAATGAACCAAAACGGAGTTAAAATGAATCCGTGGTGAAGATTTTAGTAAACCATGTCTAGAAATGAAAATTGAATGAACAGTGACTATAGTGTCAAATTCTGGAATATCTATGTTGCCTGAAAAATTCTGAGTTTCTGGTAGTTGTAGTTCACTGAGTTAGGAAGCCATAGGCTTTGGAATGACCTCATTCCGACCTCGGATGAGGGAGTTACGGTGATTGGAAAGAAATGTGTCGAATTTGTCAAACTGAAAGTCAGCAGCAGGATGTGCTATTCGGGACACTGTTTCGATCAGTTAATATTTCCACAAACTTTTGGGCTTTTGGTATGTTATAGTACACTGAATTAGCTTTCCATAGACTCCGGAACGGACTAATTCCGACTTCAGAGCAAAGAGTTATGACCATTCAAAGTAGTCGCGTCAAAACTGTCTAACCAACTCGGGGCAGTCACCTTGAACGAATTTTTTGGAATTCTGTGTTTTGAATTTGGAAATGGTCAAAGAATGAAAGTTGTATCCTCGAAAGTTAGCTTCGCGTGGGCTGAAGAATCGCTCAAAAATGTTTTGAAACGAATTAGTTATGACTGTTTTAGCCAGAGAGGGTAAAGCTGGGAAAAAAATTGAAGACTGCTATGAACGTCAATTTTTGGCACGCTTTTTAGACTACTTAACAAACCCGGAATGAGAAGTTAGTATTTCTTAAAAATAGTCTTGTACGCCATGAAAAACATACTAAAAAAAATGTCTTACGATTAGATAAGTAAATTGTAAGCTATTAAACCGCGAAATGGGTGTCAAAGGTGAGGGGCTGCTGCCTTGTGAAATTATATTGAACCTAGTAATATAAAACGAATGGGATATAAATGGTTTATGTTTTGATACATAAAGTATTTACATACTAAATTCATGAGAGAACCTTTTGGGCGTAAAAAGGTTATAATGGACAAAAGTTTCTAAAGAAACATAGAATGGTTTTAAGACAAGAACAAAATATTATAGTTAAATAAAATTAGTTTACATTGAGTACGTGAATTTTGTATGTGAAACTAATACGTACATGTATGTATCCTCAATTTGTGTAGGATCATCACAGCGCAGATAAGTTATAAACATTAAACAACATCCAAGGCAAGTTTTTCAGTTCTATTATGTTTGTGGATTAAATGTGATTATGTGGTGAGTTACATACCATGCTTTATGAATTGTTAAAGTCAAAATATGACCAAGTTAATTGAGTTATGGAACTCAATTTATATGTGATATGTGATAGCACATGCATGTTGTATAATGTAACTCGATAAATTAGAAATGTAGAATGCATGAATTGTGTGCTATGTGAAACATGATAGACTGTTAAATTTATTGGGCTGTCGAGCTCAACCTTGCAAATAACCACTTTTGCAGGTTCAAGATTCAAGGTAAAGTTATGCGTTACTTGAAAGACATGAATCAGATGTGATACTTGAAGATTTATATACTTTGATTGTGTTATTATTTGAACCATGTTTAAGGTTTCGAATAATGTATTAATGTTAAATTGTAATATTGTTTTGCGAATGTAAACTATTGTAGTATTAAAATGATTCTGAGATATTTAGATGTAAAGGTTGAAGGTTTTGGGAACGAGGATAGTTTGTAATAGAAAATTTTAATTATTCCGCAAATTTCAATGGTTGTATTATCGTTTAATGATGTAAAATTAGAGGTTGAATGTATTATTAATGACCGAAGTCGAGAATTAAATTGTATGAATTTTGGGGTCGTTACAAATAATATGAATAACTTTATCGTCTCAATTATTGATTTAACTATATAAAATATTATACAGATGATACTGTGACAATAATTGAATCAATAATATGAGAGATATTATACAGCAATTACTATAGCAATAATTGAGTATAACTGAGTGACTTCTCACGTAAGTATCAATAATCAATACCGTGTGTTACTATGCAACCATGCGTATTACTGTACTTTTACTACTGGGTAGTTCAACAGTTTAACGGTAAAACTTTCGCCGTTATTTTTATAAAAAGATATTTTTGTCGTTTTCTAACTACGATAATACTTCTGTTGTGGGGTCCACCTATGATTGTGCCGTCGTACGAATATTTCCTGCTAAACGAATATTCCCCGACCAATCAAATATTTTATAACCACTTGCTTACTTTGTAAAATTTATAAATATTACCCACAACTATAATATTATATCCAATCCACACCATAATATTCAAAAATATATTTCGAGAAAAATAATCTTTATTCATAAAAGTTGGGGTCTTACAAGAGCCGTAGGTTAAAAGCCTTAGGTTGGGTTACCTTGGGCTATAACCTTAAGATAAATTAGTTAAAAATAAGGGAGATAACTTAAATGGAGTTAAGTAGTATGGATGATGGGAACTCGTCTATAAGAATAATAGTGATAATAAAATAATTTAAAGATAATTATTAATTGTTATTTGTAAATAAATGCTTGTTATAATTGCTAATGGAATTATTGTTATTATTTTCTTATAGATGTCTAAGGCCTAGGAAGAATGAGTAGAATTTGAGGAGCTGATAGATCAACCGCCGATAGAACCATGACATGTACATATACCAGTACCAGTGGTAGAGGTAGACTCAGAACCTAATGAAAATGAGGATTATAATGATGGATTATTTCTAGATGATTTGAATGAGGCTTTAGAAGATAATGTGTTTGAGGATGCACCGTCGGAGATGCAGGAAGCTTTAGCTCAGCTAGGGGCTATGGTTCATAATCTGATGGATCAGAAGATAGATTTGACAGCTAAGTTGTAGGTGTCCGAGAATAGAAACCAATATTTAAAGGGTCAAGTGCAGGGTCTGCAGATAGATTATCATGAACTCCAGAATGTTAGGACTTATGCATCGCAGAGACAAGAGGAGTCAAACCAGTACATCCGACATTTAGAATATAATGTGTGAATATGGAAAAGTAAGGTTAGGGAAATGGGTCATGAATATAATACTTCTCTGGAAAGTGTGCAAGCATCTATTTGGAGGAGTATCCCAATAAGGTGGGACAGTTTAGGCATTCAATCACTCGTGCCCGAGTTATAGCCATTGTAAATGATAAGCGTGTTGGCGTAAACACTGCAGGACATGAGGGAGTCTAGTGACTTGGTTTTCTTTGAAATAATGTGATCTTGTGTGAAACTATTATATATTTGTGTGAATATTGTAGCAAATAGGTGATCCCAACTTTTGGTAATAGTATTTGGAATCTTAACTTAGTGGTAGTTAAGGATTCGAGTAACAAAAAATCTTTTGATATACAGTGAGTACGAAATGTAAATTGTAAGCTCCCTATGGTTATGTAAATAGCTAGTAGTGCTATGAAAAATGTAAAAGAACATGTTTGATATTTAATAAAATATTATATGTGTTTTTTTTATTATTATTATGTGCATGAATTCTTTACATTTATGACATGTTTAAGAAATATGTTGATAATAGTAATAAATTTTATTAAACAAATAATGTTGCAAAGAGTACGAGGTTAAGGAATACCAGCAGGAAATAGGAACATAAAAAGAGATGAAGAACCAAATAATAATAATAATCAAGATGGAGATCATGAGGATCCAATGCAACAATTTAGAGACCGTTTAGTGGGAGCTTTTCAAAATAGAGATCCTTATAACCTGAATGCAAATGTATCAGTAGTTCATGTTGCTAGTTTCAAAGATTTTAAAACTATTGGACCACCGAAATTCTGAGGTACTACTGCGCCAATAGAAGCTCAATCTTGGATACAATAAATTGAGAAAGTATTTGAGATAACAAGGGTTGGGTTTGAGCAGAAAACTTTATTTGCCACTTATATGTTAAAAGGAGAAGCAAATTTTTGGTGGGAAGCAAATAAGGCAAGAGCTAGTGCAGGAGTAATTACTTGGGAAATTTTTAAAGAGATTTTTTGTAAGAATTACTTTCCTCCTGGTATGCAGAGTAGGATGGAAGTTTGATTTTTCGAACTTAAACAAAATGATATGACAGTAACACAGTATGCAGCTAAGTTTAATGAGCTGACACGATTTGCTCCACACCAGGTTGACACTGAGGAGTGGAAAGCAAGACATTTTGAACAAGGTCTGAAGCCTTGGATCTTTAATAAATTATCCGTTTTGCAAATCAGATCTTTTGGTGCAATCCTTAAAAAGGCAATTATTGCTAAAAGAGGTAGTGAAGCTGTGACGCCCCGAAATTCGGTCTATTTTCACACCCGGATTTCATAAATCACTAGTACGTCTCATTCCAAACATACATCATTATATAACTAAATATAACAACATACATTCCTAAATCCCAGGTTCAATTACCATAAAACCTCATTCATTACAAATAATGTTAATTACATTATTCTTTACATCTTACAAGAGTGACTTTCATCCGCCACCAAAGATACATCACAGTTCATTAAACTAATTTATAGTTTAATTAAGCTAATCTACAATACAAGTCTTGGCTTGATCTTCACGCTCATTCATATACTGAATGGCAATTCATCAGGATATCGGTCAACTTGATCTTTACGGGATCCTTAGTTCATTCTAACATCGTTCGCTGAAAATATTTTTATTTAAAGTAAGTGCGAGCATTCAATCGCTCAGCAAGTCATAACAGTTGAATAAACAACAATCTCAAGAAATCACATATTCTTTTAATTATTCAATAACCGAACAAATATTATGAAACAGATTAAAAAAGAGGAATAAATTCTGATTCATATCATGTTAAAACATTAGTCACATTTACTTTGACATACTTTCATTCTTCTACTCTTTCATTAACATTCTGTCTAGCTAGAATCATTAGCACAAACTTAACAATAACGGTTCATGGATAAAAAGAACTCTTTCATAATTGAACAGTTCTAACACAAAATAGTTCATCTCACAGAAACACCGAAGTGTTAATATTTGGCACATAGACTCATACATCATAAACACCTTGTACAAACATCACACATTTGCACATAAATAAAACTTACTCATGTTCAACATCTGAGTAAGTTTAAAAAACTAGCATTCATTTAAATATGAATGAAGTTAAGAAACTTGCCTTAAGCACATCTACAACTTATAGTTTACGCTGAACTGTTTACTGCAATCCCTATATATCACATAAGCACATACCAATTATTCATATACTTGACTTGCATTATTTAAACTTAACTTTACTACTTATGGTTCGCGTTTATAACCTAACTTCACGTAACCATCATTCTTTACTGTTTTATGGCCTTATGACATTTAGAGATATCTTATTTCTTTTAATCATCGTTTACGATATATTTACATTATCATTTTCGTGTTCTTAGCTCAACTTGTCTGAAGAATTACAACTGTAATGTTCGTTAAGTCAATTATCATTCCTTATGGCTTTCTGAACGATCATTCAATGTTAATACTAAGCGTTCATAGCGTTAAGCATTTTACATTACCTTATTCATATCCTACAACGTCTGGTTCATTTAACTCGGAACGTTTTTCATTAATTCGACTTCTTAACGTTATACGTTTTTCATTATTCAAGTTATTGTAACGTACATGGTACTTAAAACCATATCACTTACAATGATCAACTTACTATCGACTTGCTCGGTATTCCCTATTGAGAGTCTGATTGTAATGCATTCTCATTCCGAGATGTCACCAGCGAGAGGCTTGGGATTCTTCACGCATTACACGTCACTCATATCTCTTCATTACATTACGTTCAAACCTGTGTAGGTTATGCCCGTTTAATATTCGCATACACTCAAGACCCTCACATCGGTTAAAGTGTTTAACGCTTACGTTTCATTCTAACATTCTCTATCCGACTTACACTCGGACTTTCATTAATCTTATTACCGTTCATTATGACTTTCTTGATAATTTCATATCTTACTTAATACATTCATCAACGTCTAAGTCATTCAAACAATGTATGCTTAGAACGTTCATTCGGCACGAATACAGTTTTCAAATATCGTTTATGTATCTTGCATTCACGTTGTTCATCTTTTAAACTTCCATTCAACCTTTACTTAAGGTTTCAATCACTTTCAATGGTGATTCATTATATGAACATTACGTTCATCATCATCTCTTAATGTCTAAGCCATACGGTTCGTTATATTCTAAGACCGATCGCTTATTGCAATAAATTTGCGTTTACAGCGTTTATATGCTTTACACCTTAATTTCATTATGACCTTATAATATCGAAATGTTATAAGTCCTTATCTTAATTCAACGTCTAAGGAATTACAGCCATTGTAATCTCAAGCTTTCGTTTAACGCTAATACAGTCCCCGGATATCAATTACATATTTTGCGTTCGCACTCATTGTCTTTTAATCTCGTTTAATCTTTGTAACGATCCCAAAATTCATACAATTTAATTCTCGATTTCAGTCGTTAATAATACATTCAACCTCTACTTTTACATCATTAATTGATAGTACAACCATTGAAATTTGCGGAATAATTAAAATTTTTTATTACAAACTATCCTCGTTCCCAAAACCTTCAACCTTTACATCTAAATATCTCAGAATCAATTTAATAATACAATAGTTTACATTGCGAAATGATATTATAATTCAACATTAATACATAATTTGGAACCTTATACATGGCTCAAATAATATTAACACAACCAAAGTGTATAAATCTTCAAGTATCACATCTGATTCATGTCTTTCCAGTAACACATAACTTTACCTCGAAATCTTGACGTACAAAAATGGTTATTTGCAAAGTTGAGCTCGACAGCCCAGCAAAATCTAACAGTTTTCATGCATCACGTAGCATATAATAACATGCTCAACATACATCTATTAAATATTGGACTATCATAACATTTAGGCTACAGTTCATATAAAAATATAAAGATTGAGTTCCTTACTCAATCAGCATGCTTTACTCAATCAACGTAGTCATAAGTTAACTTTAACGTTTCATGCTTTCAACATAAATATAACACACCATGTTAATTGCAATAAAGATTTAAAACAGTTAATCATCAAATTCAGGTAGCAAATAGGAACTGAAAGACCTACCTGATTCGTAGTTTACGAACTACGACTTAACTTCATATCGCTTATCTGCACTTCGTGTATTCCTACATAGTTTTATAATTATTCACATTAACTATTAATCACATAGTAACACATAGTAGCTATAATGTAAACTTTACTCTACATCTCATAACCCTTCTTATTAATCAATACACAATGTACTAACATCCTTTTTCCAATATAACACTCATTTCTAGTTAAACATGTTATTTCGGTACAAGTCTTACATTACCATTTACATTTCAGCAATTCCAAGTGTTAACATCACAACACTTAACTAACCTTCATTGTATAAGCTAAGTTATAACATAACACGTTCATGACTTATAAATCATTTTTAAAACTTTGAATTTACAATCCTCATAACACAACTTTGTTTAACCTTGTTATTACATGGTTCTCACATTACCCTAACATTAAGCTAAGTTACATTGAACGACCAAAGTCTACAGAATTAGCAGACTTCACTGTTTGAGACTGGGCACTGGCGCGGCCACGCCAGTTTTATACTGGGATGTGGCTCGCCCGCGTGGCAGCTGCGCGCCCACGCCTAAAGGGCTGCGCGGCCGCGCGACGTGCAGAACTCAGTTTTACAGAACAGAGCTTCAGCACTTTTCTTAAGCCGACTAACACGAATTTTACCCACCAAACAGTGATAATAACACGTAAGATAAATATAACAGTATCATAAACATGTTTGCTAACATTTACAACCAATTAGAACAATTTAACAACCACTAAAACTATTTTAATTTCTCAATTTTCATGTTTTCATGAAAAACTTAATTTTCTTGACATTCATCCTAAAAATCATCACTGTAAATTCAATACATGACCAAATCATCTCATTCAAATTACGTTATGCTCGTATCTCAATGAACTAACATATACAAGCTTCAATTTATACTTTCACATACAAATTGGCCATTAAAATTGATACTTACATAGCTACATATGAAAACATATATATACTGACAAAATTTCTACTGATATCCGAAATTAGCATGAATTTCTCGTTTAAGCACAACCTCTAATCACCATATACTCATATAATCACAAGTAATCCCATTGTATAGCAACAATTTGAAATTTACAGATTATATAAAAGTTTGTCGTAGCCTCATACACACACACACACACACACACACACACACACACACACACACACACATATATATATATATATATATATATATATATATATATATATATATATATATATGTATATATATATATATATATAGCACTAAAGTTGTGAACATACCTTCAATTTCTAATACAATTGTTACTAATTACTAGACTTTGTTGTGAAAACTCTTAAGACTCTCAATTCCCTCACAACTTCTCTCTCAACTTTCTGAACTCTCAAACTTGGAAAATAGAATGCGTAATAAGAAAATCAACTGATATTCAAGCGTAAGAATAAAACTGATAACCCTTAATAACAATACTAATTGCAAAATCAGTTACTAACGTATATAATATAAATATATTATATTTATTATTTTAATTTATTTTATTTAAATTCAAAAACTAGAAATCCCAAAAGTCGTAAGGCTTGTTTGGCAAAACTCTTTAAATTTAAGGAATTAATATACTTAAACCTTGTTCGGATAAAACTAAATTAAAACTTCTTTAATTTATTTTATTAACTCCTTATAATATAATTATTTGTCACACTATATTTAATTAAACTTTCATACTTAATTTATTAATTCAATTAATTAAATAATTCATTTATTCACATAACTCTATACCAATATTTTCCATCAAATTGAAATATCAATATAATAATAATTTTCTTAACTCAGTAATTATTTATTTAACAAATAATTAACTAAAAAAAATTAAATCAATTAAACAATTATTTATTCAACGATAAATACATCCATTAAATATTTATATAATTCAATAAATATTTAATATTACAATTAAAATTCTAGAATGTTACAATCTTTCCATTCAACCTTTACTAAAAGTTTAAATTACTTGTTTAGGTGTGACATTATGTGAACTATATGTTCATTATCTTTCCATACACGTTCTCCAAGAACTGAGCAGTTAAGAGCTCATTTCTAGGCTTTGCTCTGCGCCGGTGTTGCGACGCCGATTCCCTTTGCTTTTGCCACATTGCAGCACAACTCTGCAGTGGTTGAGCTCCGGGTCAGGCGACGCAGTGCCCCATTTCATGCATTAGTCGGCGCTGCAGCACCGGCTCTGTTCTCTTGAAAAAAATTTAGAATTTTTCTAAGTGTTCTTCCACGTATAGCTCGCATACTTTGCAATCTCGTAACTTCTTCATTTTAACTCGGAACGGATTCGTTCCAAAGCCATTTTCTTTCTTATCTTACGTACTTCCACTTCCTCTAGACATAATTTTATTTTGAATCCGTTAACATGCCATTCGATTGGCTTAAATTTCATCATTTGTTCGTTTTACGTTATTAATGTTCTTCGCTCGTTCGTCCTTAATTCAATCATTCGAACACAGAATTTGTTCGTTCTTGAGTCCACGACTCACGTTTTCAATGTTTTCCAACATTATTATGAAACCTTATTAATTAGGGTTCATTAACTTGCTTTCTACTTTTCGTTCGTCTTTTACGAAATTTCGCCATAACTTCGTTATAGGCTAATTTTAATCCGTTATTCGTGAACGTTTCTCTAAATCCTAACCAAGCAATAAGCATCTAACTTATACACTATGGTTTTAAACTTTTTCATCAATAAAAAGTTCTAATTACGATGGTTTTCAATTTGTCCATTAACAACGTTCTTCGCATTCTTCGTTCGTTCTTCGTTTTTAATCGACATATTGGGTCATATTGCGAAAACCTTTCAAAACTCCGGTTGAGTTGGTACAACTGTAAGATCCCGACTTTTATGAAATAAAAGTCTAATTTAATTTATGATTATTATTTTAAAAGTGTAAAATGTTAAATTAATAAATGGTCAAATGAGCAATTAATTAGATAAATAAGTTAATAAAAGAGGGGGATTAAATCTTATAGAAAGGTGGCATGTGGGTGGCTAAGAAGTCGATAATTGAATAATGTGCTGATATTAACTCCTACATGCTTCCAAATTTTTTTCCCAAATTCATCACCTTACTTGTTTGTGATTGGTCCTTTAATTCAAGTGGGTCATGGATGTTGGTTGTATGATTAAGCCAAATAAGGCAAAATCAGCATCTTACGCTTCATCTTTACACACTCCCTCCCGTAGAAAAAAATTTGGGGGAAAAGAAAAGAAGGAAGGAAGAAGGGAAGAGAAGAAAAAGAAAATCTAAGCAGGTAATGAATAAAACCTTGATTAATCCTTTGATTTTCATGATAAAAGTTAAGTTTTATGATGTTGGTGTATTTATGTTTACATGTGATAGATTAAACTTACAAAAATATGAATCAAAGGAAAGAAATCAAGAAATTAAAAGAATAACAAAATCTGGAAATTTTCAGAAAAATTACTTTACTATTTGATTTTGTAAAATCCATAACTCTTTGTGTATAATGAATTAGGAGATAAGCCATATATCAAAAGGAATCCCTGGAAGTAAGCTAAACGTAGAAATTTGAATCACCCAAAAATTCTTTGTGAATTTTTCATGGTGACAGTTTGAGTGAAACTGGTCCGAAGGACTTATAGTCCAAAAAATCAGTTTTATTAAGCTCTATTGCGTGAGTTATAAATTTTAATCCGATCGTTGGATCGCTGTGATTTTTAGATATGTTATACATATATAAGTTGAGCATATGTCCACAAAATTTGAACCGTTAAAGATTAACGTATGTTTTGTTATGAATTTTGTGAGGTGGCTAGTTCGAAAATCTTCAAACAATTTTTTTCGGTAAGAATATCTCTTTATGTTAGAGTCATAATTTGAAAAAACTTTCTTCTACAAAGTTGTAAAGAATTAAATTTTACATGGAAAAGACATAAGAACTGTAATTTTCTGATAAAATGGCTAATTTTTATGAATTATTAAAGTTCTAAATATTAGAATTTATAATTAATTTATCAAAAAAATTATTTGGTCTGTAATATTTTTACAGAGTGCTTATAATATCATCTTAGAATTTCTGTAAATTTTTGATGAATTATTGAAAAGCAGAAGTAATTATTGTATTTTTAAACTATTTATAGTTAGTTTGAAAATAGAAGAAATTCATAGAATATTATATGAATGATGAAAAATTATCAAACTTGGTGAAAAATCTTATAATGTTATTTTATAATTTCTGGGCAGGTTTGATAAATTATTGAATAACAGAAATATTTATTGTATTTTTAAGCTATTTATGGTTAGTTTAAAAATAGAGGAAATTCATAGGAAATTCTATTAATGGTGGAAAATTATGAATTTTGCTGAAAATATCATAATAATATAAGATTAATATTGATGATGTTTTAAAGATATACATGTATGTGGAGTGGGTATTTCTATTTTGAAGCTATTAAATGATAATTTTTATAAATAGAAATAATTATAGAAAATTGTTGGATAATCTGAAAAATGTGAAAATTATTTGGAAAATTCAGAATCATATTTTTAAAGATTTTAGAAGTGTTAGTAAGCTCATGAGGTGTCGGGAGGTAAACGCACAAGTAACGAATAAGTTATGATAAAAACAAAAATAATGTTTTTGTTAAAGTAAAAATGGCGATAATACTAGAATAGTGGATTGTCATATATGAGGTTTTAGATTTCTCAAGTTTTATTATTCACTTCTAATGTGACGCCTCCAAAATAGGTATACATCACCCATTCTGAGTCGCCAAATACATGGTACAGAATACAAATACAAATATTGTCTTCTAGACAGTATTCAAACTCAAAATAAGTCCTCATTATAACTATTATCACACTATTTCACAGAATAGTGAGGACTACTAATACAACCATCTGGACCATCAATCCATTCCCCGACTAGTCCCAGCTATATTCTCATTTCTTGAAGAGAACAGTGAAGGAAATGGTGAGCTCAACTAGCCTAGTAAGAAATATTATGACTAAGATAATGCAGAATAAATTATCCTTAACCTTCAATAGTATAACAACTGATAGAATATAATAGACAACAGATTTTAGATCAACAACTGCAACGGAATAAGCAATCCATTAGAAGAGTCAAGTAGAGCATAATATCTACCATCTTCTATGATTTAAAAAGTTCATCATCAATTTTATCACTGAGACTCAGGTTAATAAATAATTCACATCATCGAATCATCCCTGCACTACGGGCCAAAGGATATTCTTTAGTATCACGACCACGAATTATTCATGCACTACGGGCCAAGGATAATTGTGTTTTCATCAACGGTCATGATCATGCCATAAAATAATTCATCTTTGCACCTTTGGGCGAAGAGAATCCATGGCCATAATCATACAAAAAACTGTCCATCAATGTACTACGGGCCAATGAGAATTTTTACCACATCATTTGTAACATTACGGTCATAATTATACCGAATAATCTCTGGTCATAATCATACTAAGTCCATCTATGCACGTAAGCCAAAGATAACTTTCAACACAATATATGCATGAGGATGGTGACAATGACATAATAATTCAATAAAATAAGTTCAAGATAAATTTTAAGGATTTATAATTTAATTTATCCAGAATTCAATAACGTTCAAATTGTCAACATGATACTGCTTTGTGGAGTAAAATTCAAGAATAATATTGTACCAAAAATGATTTGGACCGAAAACTAATCAATTTTTATCATGAATAGTACCCCCGGGTGGATAGTAACTGAGTGAATAGTACCCCGACATGAAAAAGTTAAAACTTATCAAGAATGCTCAAAATAATATTTCCATGAAAAGATACTGGATGAAGCGCAAATATCAAGGATATTCTACTAATTTCATGGAGTATAGAAGCCAAAACTTTAACAAAATGAGTATAGAATTCAAAATCTGAAACGAAATAATTTTACTTACATGCTACAGAGTATGGAAGAAAATATTATTTCTTATGAATACTAAATAAAAATAATATCCCTTACGAATATTAAACGAAAATAATATTCCTTTCGAATATTGAACGAATATAATATTCTTTACGAATATTAAATGAAAATAATATTTCTTACGAATATTGAACGAAATAATATTCATACGAATACGAAAAATAATATATCTTCAGAATATGAAATAAATACCCCTTACCTCAAAAAGAAGAGTATTCCAACTGGTATAGCGGGGATATTCTTGAAGAAAACTTTCACTGTTTTCTACGCTCAAAGTTTTCTAAAATTCGAAAGAAATACGCTCAATATTATAGAAGAAGAATTCTCTGATTCTGTTCTGATTTTCAATTCTAACTAAGCATCCTATTTATAGGAGAATGGAATGGGCACTGTTAAGAATTTTTTCATGGACGCAACATTCAAAAATTCACGGGCTGAAATCATTCAATTCACTGATGATTTACCAACATTGCAGGCAATTGAATTTCAAAGCAAATTCAAGTAAAAACAAAAACTAATATATATATATATATATATATATATATATATATATATATATATATATATATATAATACTAATTCCCTCCCAAATACGTTTCCTCCCCCCACCCCATTTTCATTTCATCCATTTCTTCCATACATGGGCCCCACATGTGGCCCCCACCTTTATTATAAAGAATAAATTTTTACCGATTTATTTTGAAAAATGGGTAAATGGGGGTCCAATAAATACTTCATAAAAATCCCCCCAATTTTTTTAACAACGTTTATTCATATTATAATAACTCGCAATATTAACAACCAGATCGTTCCCAAGAAAGAGGGGGCTTTCCAATAAGGATTTCTCCCTATTGGCGTGCAATTAGGTGACCAAACCTCTCCTCGACAGAACTTCTAGACATTGTTAATTATGCAAATAATAATATGAATAACTGTATCATCTCAATTATTGATTTAATAATATATAAAATATCGACAATAATTGAATCAAATAACGTGAGATATTATGCAGCAATTACTGTAGTAATAATTGAACAAAACTGAGTGACTTCTCACGTAAAAATCAATAATCAATACCGTGTGCTACTATGCAACCACGCGTATTACTGTACTTTTACTACCTGATAGTTCAACAGTTAACGGTAAAACTTCTGCCGTTATTTTCATAAAAAGATATTTATATCGTTTTCTCATTCCGACAGTAATTTCGTTGTGGGGTCCACCAATGATTGTGCCGTCATACGAATATTTCCTGTTAAAACGAATATTCCCCGACCAATCGAATATAATATAACAACTTGCATACTTTGCAAAATTTATAAATATTAACCACAACTATAACATTATATCAAATCCACATCATAATATTCAAAAAAATATTTCGAGAAAATTAAATCTTTATTCGTAAAATTTGGGGTCTTACATCTAAAGTTTTGGAAATTGAATAATGATTTTATGCGATAAAAAAAATATAACTTGAATGAATAATGAATTATTAGTTGGTTTATATATTATTTGAGATAAATATGATATGGTGTTGATATCTACTTTTAATAGAATTTAAATTATTTATAGTAAGGTATTGATTTGATTCTTACGTAAGAAGTCACTATGTATTTTATTCAATAATTATCACAGTAGTTATTGGACAGTAACTCATATTATTTGATATGATATAATTATACCAATTGGAAGTATTGGGAGTCTATGTTAATAAATGTGAATAATTATTGAAAGATTAAAAATGTGTACCTGATTGATGAATAAAAGGGTGTGGATTAAAGATAAGTATAATACGCAGATGTTTGTTCAATTATTTTCTTTTTACAAAAGTAAATTTGGCAGGACTTGCCGACACTCTATTTTTCTAAAGTAGT
Source organism: Panax notoginseng (assembly GCA_016801055.1). Classification (NCBI taxonomy): domain Eukaryota; kingdom Viridiplantae; phylum Streptophyta; class Magnoliopsida; order Apiales; family Araliaceae; genus Panax; species Panax notoginseng. The sequence continues at coordinate 107,524,692 of CM029023.1, read as the reverse complement.
ATGGACCACAACTCTATTATTGAACAAATTTTGTTAAAACGTGTACAAGTTGATTTTCTCAGTGGGACCATAAATTTCACTAACATTATTATATACCTCATTTGGTTATTTTGTCAAATCAAGTGTGCTAGTTGTTTACTAAATTTTCAGTATAAATAGGTTGCCCAGTTGAGCAACTAAACACACACCATCACTCCATTAAAAATATAGAATTTTTTTACTACAATATTGTGAGTATAATATTACGAGTATTTATATTGAATGTAATGTTACTCCAAGTGTAGATAAGGAATGCAAGCATTGTTTAAGTTGACCAATTTCACAGAAAGCAAAATTAAATTACATGCTAAGGTAAGGGATATCATTATTGTGGTAAGAGGGTATCATTTTTATGGAAAAAAGAATATCATTTTCTTTTATACTCTATATTATGGTAATATATTATTATTCGTTTATTCAGTTTATCATTAAGTGGTGAAAATTCTTGAAAGGATTAGAATATCCTTAATAATTTGTGCTTCATCTAATATTATGTTAGCAATTTGGACTCTGGATAATTAAGTTAAAAATCACTAATGTAAGACCTTAACTTTTCATAAATAAAATTGAATTTTCTCTATTTATTACTTTGAAATAGTAAGGATTGATTTGATTAATGTGATTAGTTATGGGTAAAATGCGCAAATATTTCAAATAAGCAAGTGGTTATAAAATATTCATTGTTGTTGGGGAATATTCGTTTGGTCGTAAAATATTCTTACTGTCGGGGAATATTCATACGACGGCGCAGCCTTGTGTAGGCCCCATAACGAAAAGCGATTGGATGAAGAAAACGACAAGTATAAGTTGTTTATAAATAACGGCGTAGTTGTTACCGTTAACACTGTTGGAATACACAGTGGTTAAAACACAGTAATACGCGGTGTTGCACAGTAGCACACGGTATTGCATCAATTATTGATTCTTACGTAAGAAGGCACTACTCAATAATTGTTACAGTAATTACTGTTCAATATTTTATTTTATTGATTCAATAATTGCTACGTTGATATTTTATATTATTGTTGTTTCAATAATTGTCACTACACAGTATTTTCTATTATCAGATCAATAATTCAAACTATTTTAATAATATTATTAGATAGCATTATTGGCAATGTCTAGAAAGTTCTGTCTAAGAAGATGTTTGGTCATCTAATTGCGCGCCAGTAAGGAGAAATCCTTATTGGAAAGCCCCCTATTTCCTAGGAACGGCCTGGTTGTCAGTATTGTGATTCTATAATATTATTTGTGAATAATTAATTATTAATTTAAATGATAAGGAAAATATTCATTTTATGTGGATATAGATGGAGAAAATTTTTAATGTGACAATTGTTAAAAATTGATATTTTATCTTGTCTGATAAAATAATTCATTTATATATATTATTATATTATAATAATATAATAATGGTGATATATTTACAATGAATGTGGGATATATGAATAAATGAGGGGAAAGAGTATTTTTGTTACTAAAAATATTTAAAACATGTTTTTCATGTTTGTGGACCCCATTTCTTGACTGAAATGTGATTATAGCCTGTAAAATCGTCCGTATATGGATTTCGATCGATTTCTGTTTGGAATTTGGAAAAACTTAAACTTACCAAGTTGTAGAAAATTAAATTTTCTATGGAATGGACATAAGATTCGAATTTTTCTGATAAAAGGCCTATTTATTATGAATTATTGAAGTTCCGGAATATTAGGTCTGAATTAATTTTTGGATTATAAAATATTTTTTTAATGAAAAATGTTTTTTTCAATTGAGTGGGCCCCCACATGTGATATAAATGTGTTGAATTCAGTTGGTCTAAGGTGGGCTTGAAAAATTTTAATTTTATTAAATTTTCTGCTTTGGTGTTCTAAGCATTTTCCTATAAATATGGTGCTTAGGTTAGAATTGAAAATCACACCAGAAACTAAAGTTTTCTCTCTCTATATTATCGAGCGTTGTGAGTATTTTGATACTTTGAGTGTTGTTATACGGTGCAAGTTCCTTCATTACTATATCCAGTATTCCAGCCAGAGGTACTGTCTTTTTAGAGGTAAGGGATGTTATTTTTTTCGTAAATGATATTATTTCTTTCAATATCATTATGCCGAAATATTTGTCTGAACTTTTTATCAAATTTGAAATTTTTTGTGTCGGGATTACTATTCTTGTATACGGCACTATTCACGTATACGACACTATTCACGAATACGATACTATTCACCAAAAAATAAAATTTTCTTCTTTTTGTCCAAGATATTTATTATGGATACTAGCTTTGATTGTATCCATGTTTTGATCTTCATTCTTGAATTTTACTCCACTATGGTTATTTATGAAGTATTTTTGAATTTGGATTGTTTAAAGTACGAATCCTTAATATTTGTTCTTTTGTTTCACTGGATTCGTTTTCTTTAAAATATTTTTCATCGTCCTCAGTCCTAAATGATGATATAACTGAATATCTTTGGCATGTAGTGCAAAGATGACTGATTTTCTGATGAATATCTTTGGCCGTAGTGCAAAGATGTACATGTGTTTAGATGAACATGACCAACTGATGAATATCTTTGGCCTGTAGTGCAAAGATGAATATTTGATTCCAGATATATATTGATTGATGTTACAGGGATAAAATATTGACGATGAACTTTTAAATTCATATATAGAAGATAGTAGATTTTATTCTCTACTTAACTCTTCTAATGAATTATTATTTCTGCTGCGAATATTAATTTAAAACTTATTGTCTATTGTATTCTATTAGATTTTTCCCTGTTGAAGACTAACGATAATTTGTTCTATATTATCTTAGTCATAATATTCTTTACTGGGCTAGTTGAGCTCACCCTTTCCTTTTTGTTCCATTTTTCTTCTCAGGAGGCGAGAATGTAGCGAGTACTAGTCGGGATATGGAATGATGGATGATGGTTCTAGAAAGATATTTTAGTAGTGCTCACCATTTTTGTAAAATAAAGTATCAATAATTGTAATGAGGACTTATTTGAGTGTGGATATTGTCTAGAAGATAATATTTGTATTTTAAACTCACAGTTTAAGTGTTGTCGTATTTTGCACGATAATTGTATTAATAAAGTTGTAGTTGTTTCTGTACCATGTATTTGGCGACTCAGAAAGGGTGATGCATACCTATTTTGGGGGCGTCACAGTTGGTATAAGAGCTTAGGGATATGGTCTCTGGCATAGATCGGGGAATAGAACTAGGAGGGGAGACACGAGTAAATCCTTCGCTAGTATGTCCTACCTAAGCTTATTTGTTGGTTAGTCAGAGTATAGGGTTATTATCTTGCATGTCAATTTCTTTAATTAACCCTTGTTTTGTGGCAGTATTTAAGAATGGCAGCTGGAAATATTAACGATGGAGTAAATGAGACCGTGGAGACACCATTATTCACTAATGAGGAGAATGTGCGACAGGCCGGCAATGTTCCTCCTGTAAATAACACCACTGAGCAGACGATGAACGATGAGATGTTTAGAAGCTTTTTGCGGTTCATGCAAAACCAGAAGAGGGAGACTCCTGTTCAAAATACAAGTAGAAATAATGGCAACGCACAGCAGTTTAAAGAGTTGGGACCACCAGAATTCTGGGGAAAGCCTGATCCGATTAAGGCAGAAACGTGGGTCAAGCAAATTACCAAGATATTCGATGTCTTGGGATGTATGGAGGAATAGAAGGTTCCATTCGCCACCTTTATGTTCTGTAATGAAGCAGATTACTGGTGGGAATCTGTGAAGCGTACCCATCCAACCACACTCAGCATGTCTTGGGAGACATTTCAAAAACTGTTTAATGACAAGTACTTTCCTGAAAGTATTCGTCATATGAAGGAGGTAGAGTTTATTAGACTGGAACAGAACAATATGACGGTGTCCCAGTATGAGGCAAAGTTCGCGGAGTTATCCAGGTTCGCACCTCATTTGGTGGAAAATGAGGAACGTATGACGCGGATGTTTGTGAGAGGTTTGAAACCCGACATACGTCAGTATCTCATTTCTCATAAATTTTCTCTATATTCAGATGTTGTCAACAGGGCTCAATTATTAGAGCGAGATAACGAGTACGTTCAATCGAGGGACCACAACCAGGATCGTACCGGTGACAGCAGTCATCAGAGCAACGATAACCAGCGGGGAAAGAAGAACACGGACAAAAGCGGTAACCACTCTGGTGGTAATCGTGGCCATAAAAATAGAAGAAGCGAGTGGGGGGGGGGGAGATTTTAAAAAGAGGAAATTCAACAATGACAATGTGAAGAAGTTAGCACCAGCAACAACTGGTTCTAAGGGAGGTGAACGACCACCGGTCATATGCTACAAATGCGAAAAAGAGGGACATATCAGCCCAAACTGTCCACAACAGTTCAAGGTATGTTATAATTATGGAAAGAAAGGGCATGTCGCTCAAGATTATACTGTAGCGAAACCAAGTCCAGTGGGGATGGTGACTCAAAAGGCTGTCCCAGAAAAGTCAAAGTCAACGGTTCCTGAAATAGCGTTTGTCGTGACTGGTCAAAATACGAGGAATCCAAACGAGGTGATCACGGGTAAGCTAATTATAAATTCTTGCGAAGTTTATACCTTACTAGATACCGGTTCTACCCATTCATTTATCTCTCCTGCTTGTGCTCAATGTTTAAACTTGACTTCGGAGAAATTAGACTTTGACTTATCTGTGGAGACTCCGTTAGGAGAAACCTTCATTACATCTACTGTTTATAAATCTTGTTTGATCCAAGTTGGCACCATCACATTACCTGTTGACCTTATCTCTTTAAAGATACTTGCATTTGACGTGATTTTAGGGATTGATTGGTTAACTACTCATCATGCCAAAATTGATTATTTTCGTAAGGTTGTCAGTTTTCATATTCCTAACCAACCTGTTATGTGAATTCAAGTAACTAAACCACTAAAATCAATCACTGTCATATCAAGCCATAAAGCCATTCGTTTATTGAAAAACGGATGTCAAGTTTTCTTAGCCCATGTTATGAATTTGAATAAAGACACGTCAGATTTGAATAATATTTCCGTTGTTAGTGAATTTCTCGATGTATTTCCTGAAGATCGTAAAGTTGAATTCTTTATTGACCTTGAACCTGGTATAAAGCCCATTTCTAAAATCCCATATCGAATGGCTCCTATTGAACTTCAAGAGTTAAACGTCCAACTACAGGAATTGTTGGACATCGGTTTCATTCGTCCTAGTACATCTCCTTGGGGTGCTCCTGTTTTATTTGTAAAGAAGAAAGACGGGAGTACGCGACTTTGTATTGACTACCGGGAATTAAACCATGTCACCATCAAGAATAGGTATCCGCTACCTCGCATTGATGACCTGTTTGACCAGTTGTAAGGAGCACAATTCTTTTCAAAGATCGATCTTCGTTCTGGATATCATCAGCTGAAGATTAGAACTGAGGATATTCCGAAGACTGCCTTTAGAACTCGGTACGGGCATTATGAATTCCTAGTCATAACTTTTGGATTGACTAATGCTCCTGCGGCTTTTATGGATATGATGAATCGAGTATTCAAAGAATATTTGGATCAGTTCATTGTTGTCTTTATTGATGACATCCTCATATATTCCAAAAGTCGTGAAGATCATGAGCACCATTTAAAGCTGGTACTCTAAAGGCTTCGTGAAAACAAGCTATATGCTAAGTTGAAAAAATGCGAGTTCTAGATTGAGGAAGTAGCATTCCTTGGGCACATGGTGTCAAAACATGGAGTATCTATTGACCCGGCGAAGATTGAAGAAATAAAAACTTGGGAGCAACCGAAGTCGGTGACCGAAGTACGTAGCTTTCTGGGTTTAGCTGGTTATTATCGGAGATTTGTGGAAGGATTTTCTCGAATCGCTACTCCGTTAACTCAGTTGACTCGAAAAGATACAAAATTCGTATGGAGCAAGGAATGCGAGAAGAGTTTTCAAGAGCTTAAGAGGAGACTCATTTCGGCACCTGTTCTGACAATACCATTTGGTTCGGATGGATTTGTTATCTACAGCGATGCTTCAGGCAAAGGGTTAAGATGTGTTCTCATGCAACATGAGAAGGTTATAGCTTATGCCTCGCGACAACTTAAAGAATAGGAGAGGAATTACCCTACTCATGATCTAGAGTTGGCAGCAGTTGTTTTCACGTTGAAAATCTGGAGGCACTATCTATATGGGGAGAAAGTGGAGATATATTTCGACCATAAAAGCCTCAAATATTTCTTCACCAAAAAAGAACTCAACATGAGGCAATGACGTTGGCTCGAGCTGTTGAAAGATTATGACCATACCATTCAATACCATCCTGAAAAAGCAAACGTGGTAGCTGATGCATTGAGTAGAAGATCATATACGGGAACGAGTGCGATGTTGTTAACACAAAAGCCCATTTTGTGTGATTTACAAAACATGATGTGGTTAAGTGTCAAGGGTTGACCAGATAATCAATATCTGTGAAAAACCCTAATTATATATTAAGAACGTCAACGTTCGGTTAGAAAACCCAAGCGATTAACAAGAAACCCTAGAAACCGGTTTTGGAAACCCTAATTTCAGTTCTGGGAATCCGAAACCCTAATTCGGTGTATAAAACCCTAATCTAGGAACTTAAATAATTATTATATTGCTTAAGTGCTAATAATTATAATATTAATTAGGCTAAAGCTTAATTAATTAGTGAACCCTAACTTCACATTTTTAAAGCCCTAATTTTTGGATTAGAAACCCAAATTTATAATTAGGGAAGACCTAAATGTTAATTTAATAATTTTAATGTTAATTAGGAATTATTAATTCTAATTTTAAAGTTATAGTAATTAGAAAACCCTAATTTCATTAGGAAATCTAATTTCGAAATAAGAAATATTATTTTTCTAATTTAAAACCCTAAATCTGGGTTAAAAACCCTAATGACCATTTTGACCCTAATTGCTTAATTAGCGATTTTAATTAGGAAATGCTAATCTTAATTAGCAAGATTTAATTTGTGATTAAGAAATTTTTATATAATTAGAAAATTCTAATTATAATTTAGAAATATTAAATTTCTATTTTTTTTAAAACCTAAATTGGAAATTTTAGAAAATTAAATTTGTAAACCCTAAGGATTTCAAACCCTAAACCCTAAAATGGTCCAAATCCTAACACAAACCCTAAATCCTAAGGGTTTGGCCATTTACTAGAATGCCATTAAAATTAATTGTGAAAATACTATTTTGCCCTTTTTGTATTCTTTAGTGGTTGGCTAGTAAATCTAGCCATAATATTGGAGTGGTTGAACAAAACCTAGTACTAGCCATAGCTATGTGTCCAAAATCAGTCATTTAGATTGCTAGAACCATTGAATCCCATCATTTATATAGATTAAGAAAGAGAAAAATGCATAATTTCATTTTCATTTTTCTCCCACACTTTCTCTCTCTTTACCTTCGAAATTTAGAGTGAGATAGAGAGATAAGATAAATCATTATCAGATATTACCTTTCCAAGATCATGATCCAAAAGTCAGATTCAAGATTTTAGCCTTAAAGGAGGTATAAACTCTAATCCTAGAAATCCTTTGATCTTATGATAGATGTTGTAATTTGTTGTTATAAGTCTTGTTAGAGAGTGTCATTTGATGATCTGGGTTGCTAAAACTTGGATCCATATCATCTAGATACTCCGAAATTGAGTTTTCAAAATTCTGGAAAAAGGTTGAAAACTGACCTGACAGTCGAATGTCAGGCCCTCTAGATCTTTATGTGTTTGATGTTTTATGTGTTTTATGTTTTGAATCAGTTCTATGTTGTAAGGACTGTGATCTAGGACTTTAATCAAGTCCAGATCATGTCTAGATGAAAAGTTACAAGCGGTCAAACAGCGTTGACCACTCACGATAGCTGAAATCTGGGCAGCCCAGATTTCTAGATTTCTTCTGACAAGAGTTTCTGAGCCTCGGATCTTACAGTGGTTGGCTTATTTGGCACTGTTATTGTTTTAATGTTGTAATCGGGCATAAGGACTACAAAATAATGGCTTTAGTTTACTCAGATCCTTAACAGATTCGTAGTTAATGATGGTCAAATGACCGTTGACCTTATGACCTGATGAAGATTCTGGGAAAACCCAGATCTTCAAGAACCGTGTCCTGACCCCTAGTTTGACCGGCCTTAATCTCTTAGATTCGGTGTTGTTATCTCTTAGATTCGGTGTTGTTATGATGTTCTGATGTTATGTCGTTATACCATGTCATGTGCACTACAAGCCTGAACCAATATATTACACAAAACAAGTCTAGGAGGTTATGATTAATAGCTGCAAAGTAGGGACCTTTAAATCTGGAAAACCCTGAATTCTAAGAACAGCTTTGTCAGACTTTTTAGAAGTCTAGCTCTTGTTTGTGTGATGCATTCTAACCCTGATGATGGTTCGATCATGTAGTGTTGCATCAATACCACAGGATCTGACCATTATCAAGCCCAGAAATCGACCGGAACCTATATTCATTTGTGGTCAAACATACCAACTCGGTGACTGACACGAATTTCTGGAAATGCTCAAGAATACGTGAAGAACACCAACAGAGACGGATATGTCGCCTAAGACCCCTTTAGCGACACTTAATTACTGAAAATTATTTAATTTAATTAATAAATCGAATTAAATGGTTTTTAATTATTAAAAATACAAATTAAATTCTGAAAAATTATTTTAAATTCTGAAAAATAGTTTTTAATTATTTTGAGTATATTTCATAAATATTTAATATTTTTGGAATATAAATGGTATTTAATTTATTTAATTATAATATTAAATAAATTATTTAAAAATGGTTTTAATTCATGAAAAATCATGAAAAATCATATTATGGTATTAAAAAATATTTTAAGTTATTTTTGATGACTTTTAATATTTTGTGATGAAATTCATTAATTAATTAATATTAATAATAATTAGTTTATTTAATAAATATATTAAATAAATTATGAAAAAAATAGAATTAATGCTTTATAAATCATATAAAAATGATTTAAGTGTTATAAAAATATTTTAAGTTATAAAATATAACTTTTGATATTTTGTCATGAAAATATTAATATTTTAATATTAAAATCATTTATAGGATAATGAATTTAAGTGTTTAAAAATCATATAAATATGATTTTAAGGTATTAAAAAAATACTTTGATATATTATAAATATATTATAATATTAAGTGATGATTTTCATTAATATTTAATAATAAATAAATATTAATGATAAATGAATTATGTGGTATTTAATTCATTTAAATACGAGTATTAATGATTGAAAAATCATGATAAATGATAATAATTATCTGAAAATTATTATAAGACTTAGAAAAATATTTTGACTGATATTAAAATTATCTGAGATAATTGTTAGGTATTAATGCAGAGTTTAATTGAACTTAGACTCGAAAAAAGTCCAACTAGACCGTCGGGGATGTTAGAATTGTGTCGGGTTCAACTCAGACTATAATAGTTTGACTTGATACCGAGTCCTATGTGTATTATATACTGATAGGGTTATGTGTTATGCGTTATGTGTTTAGGTTATTCTATGTATATATATATATATATATATATATATATATATATATATATATAATAATATTATTATATTGTGATGATATTATTCTAATATTAGAGATCTATATTACTAATATTAGGTCTTCGGATAAAGCGTTATAAATTACATAGCGGTAATCAACGGTTCAGGCAAGTTTGTTTTACTTAACTCTACTAAGAGTGTTTAATTTGGATAAACTTATGGTTAATCATTGCTGGTTGCCATGAATTGTACTCTGTACATATTGCATGTATAAGTCAGGTATGAAAGGCTGATCACCTTCATTACCAGTTGGTTCAGATATATTTGTTCATGTAAAATACTTGTACAGTCATAAATTTGTTCCTGCTAGTTCACAATTATATTGTTGAATTATAGCCAGCTTATTATTCCGACTCTTTCAATCATGATATATTGTATATTATTGAATTTAAACTTGCTGGGCAATTCTTATGCTCACCCTTGCTATATCATGATAAACATTGCAGATTAAGACGAATGCGTCAGATACAAGGAAAGGTTAAAGACAGTTCCAGCTTAAAGTTAATGTGTGCGATTAGATTTATAATTGTATAAGTATGGTATATTAATGTTATTGTAAGTCAAGTAAGTTATGAATTGTGTATAAGTTAAGGTTACTCGACCTTGGGAAATAGTGTGTAATGTATTGTATAAACAATTTATGTTTATATCTTCCGCAAATATAGTAAGTGTTAGAATGATCGAACCGGATCCGCGGTGATTTGGGACCTCGGATTCGAGGCCGTCACAGTTAGTATCAGAGTTGTAGGTTATGAACCTTAGGTAGGAATACCTGAGACTAATGACCACAGTGATTAGGATAACTACTAACTCACATAGAGTTAGTTGGGTTGGTAAGATTCAAAGATGAATCTCGACGAGTTATAAGATACAGAGTTCCCTAACTCTGATAATAAAGTTAAACAGTAGTGAGAAGTAGATAGAGTCTAAAAGACTAAAAGTGCAGTGATAGGAGATCGTAAAACAAAACGATCTAGATATAGAAATGAATCGTAATGTATATGATGAGATCACTCCGTGATCAGATAAGGTTATAGTATTGAGAAGGATCAAGCGAATGATTGAAAAGTTACAGCAAGTTTGTTGGGTGACAATTGTACTATGAATTGGTACATATTCAAGAAAGGATTATGAATACGAGTTGAATGAAATTCGTATTGAGAAGGTTGTTAGTGTTAGGTGGGGATTCAATTGAGGACTCATGTCGGCAGCCGAGTTGTATGATTCCTTGTATGGGCGGGAAATTGTACTTGGTGTAAAAACTACTTAGTTTCTGGCATTGATAATCATTGAAATATTTGTGGCGCGCTATTTGTTATATGCATGATAAGAGGGTGATTCCTTTCTCATGTGTATAACAGATAGATAGGTCATAGGTAGAGGATATAAGGTTAAGTACGAGTTCTTAAAACCCATACAACATTCTTTATTCATAGTTATATGAAATGTTTATGAACCCCTCAGCGAATGGACGCCAAAGGTCTGACTAGGACAAGTTCTTAAACTCATATGATTGTGGCAAGTAAATGGACTCATAAGTGTGGTTTTACGAACTGGGCATAGTTATGTGTGAATGCAGTATTGAGAATAATAGGAACAGATAGACTGATTAAGCAACTGATTATTAGTGGAGACATAAGTTTTTCAAAACTCCTAGCTATGCTAGACTTCAAAAAGATTGACATCAAGCTAAAAACGCACTATGTGCCTTTAAAAAAAATATATATGTAGACTCGTAATCATTTTTAAAGCGGTTTAAAGTATAGTCAATGCTACTTATTTCAGCTAGACGCAAATGATTTGAAATATCAAAATTTATTTTAATTATCACTCAGGTACCATGTAACCTGGTGCAGAGATGATAAAAAGTGATGGAGTTGTAAATACAGGAATACTTAGTGTGAATTTGATCTAAAATCGTTATTCCACTATTGTATGATGTGTTATGACAAAGTCATACAATGACGGCATCCTCAAACGGACTGTTAATACAGTATGATATCATGACATCATTCTCGAAAAATATTTTCAAAAATTTTAATTTGCCAACGAGGTTTGGCTACACTTAAATAATTCAATTGAATTGAATTATTGATATGAGTCTATGTTATTCGATTCAGCTAGACTAAAGTTTATGAAGAGTTCATTGAAAGAAATTTCTCAAACCAAATTATTTTGGTGCGGAATCCAATAAGACTGAGGTAGAATTTGTGTGCCTATGGCAGTGACGAGGAACATATAAAATTAGTACTTGGCCAGTACAGGACATATCGGGCTAATCACCCTTTGTGTTCGTAAGTTATGTCGGTTTGTGGATGAATTTTCGTATAACCTTTGCGAAAATGACAAACAAATAGTCTATATCCTCAGCACAATTTTGAAAATTTTTACTCTTGTGAGAGGTGTATTGGGTAGCATGTGATGATGAGAATGTATGATGAATGGTGTATGGTGCAAGGTATAAGGTGCAAGAAAAATTTTGGGGACGAAATTTTTAGAAGAAGGGGTGAATGTGATAACCCGAGAATTTAGAAAATTTTTAAAATTTTAATTAATTGATTTAAGGTTCAAAATTAGAACCTAGACAGAAAATTAGTGTATGCGTTTGATATTTTTAAGATGGAATTTTGAAGATTTTAAAATTCTGTGAAGGATTTAGGTGAATTATTCAAGATTAAGTGAATACGTGAATATATTATGTGGATATGGTATGGTATGTGTACATGATGTGGTTAAGTGTCAAGGGTTGACCAGATAATCAATATCTGTGAAAAACCCTAATTATATATTAAGAACGTCAACATTCGGTTAGAAAACCCTAGCGATTAACAAGAAACCCTAGGAATCGGTTCTGGAAACCCTATTTTCAGTTTCGGGAATTCAAAACCCTAATTCGGTGTATAAAACCCTAATCTGGGAACTTAAATAATTATTATATTACTTAAGTGCTAATAATTATAATATTAATTAGGATAAAGCGTAATTAATTAGCAAACCCTAATTTCACATTTTTAAAGTCCTAATTTCCGGATTAGAAACCCTAATTTATAATTAGGGAATACCTAAATGTTAATTTAATAATTTTAATGTTAATTAGGAAATATTAATCCTAATTTTAAAGTTATAGTAATTAGAAAACCCTAATTTCATTAGGAAATCTAATTTCGAAATAAGAAATATTATTTTTCTAATTTAAAACCCTAAATCTGGGTTAAAAACCCTAATTACCATTTTGACCCTAATTGCTTAATTAGCAATTTTAATTAGGAAATGCTAATCTTAATTAGCAAGATTTAATTTGTGATTAAGAAATTTTTATATAATTAGAAAATTCTAATTCTAATTTAGAAATATTAAATTTCTATTTTTTTGAAAGCTAAATTGGAAATTTTAGAAAATTAAATTTAAAAACCCTAAGGGTTTCAAACCCTAAACCCAAACCCTAACCCAAATCCTAAACCCTAATGGTTTGGCTATTTACTAGAATGCCATTAAAATTAATTACGAAAAGACTATTTTGCCCTTTTTGTATTCTTTATTAGTTGGCTTGTAAATCTTGCCATAATATTGGAGTGGTTGAACAAAACCTAGTACTAGCCATAGCTATGTGTCCAAAATCAGTCATTTAGATTGCTAGAAACATTGAATCCCATCATTTATATAGATTAAGAAAGAGAAAATGCATATCTTCATTTTCATTTTTCTCCCACACTTTGTCTCTCTTGATCTTCAAAATTTAGAGTGAGAGAGATAAGATAAATCGTTATCAGATATTAGCTTTCCAAGATCATGATCCAAAAGTCAGATTCAAGATTTTAGCCTTAAAGGAGGTATAAACTCTAATCCTAGAAATCCTTTGATCTTATGATAGATGTTATAATTTGTTGTTATAAGTCTTGTTAGAGAGTGTCATTTGATGATCTGGGTTGCTAAAACTTGGATCCATATCATCTAGATACTCCGAAATTGAGTTTTCAAAATTCTGGAAAAAGGTTGAAAACTAACCTGATAGTCGAATGTCAGGCCCTCTAGATCTTTATGTGTTTGATGTTTTGTGTGTTTTATGTTTTGAATCTGTTCTATGTTGACTGTGATCTAGGACTTTAATCAAGTCCAGATCACGTCTAGATGAAAAGTTACAAGCGGTCAAACAGCGTTGACCACTCACGATAGCTGAAATCTGGGCAGCCCAGATTTCCAGATTTCTTCTGACAAGAGTTTCTGAGCCTCGGATCTTACAGTGGTTGGCTTGTTTGGCCCTGTTATTGTTTTAGTGTTGTAATCGCAATAATGGCTTTAGTTTACTCAGATCCTTAACAGATTCGTAGTTAATGATGGTCAAACGACCGTTGACCTTATGACCTGATGAAGATTCTGAAAAAACCCAAATCTTCAACAAACCGTGTCCTGGCCCCTAGTTTGACCGGCCTTAATCTCTTAGATTCGGTGTTGTTACGATGTTCTGATGTTATGTCGTTATACCATGTCATGTGTTCTACAAGCTTGAACCAATATATTACACAAAACAAGTCCAGGAGGTTATGATTAATAGCTGCAAAGTAGGGACCTTTAAATCTAGAAAACCCAGAATTCTAAGAACAACTTTGTCAGACTTTTTAGAAGTCTAGATCTTGTTTGTGTGAAGCATTCTAACCCTGATGATGGTTCGATCATGTAGTGTTGCATCAATACCACAGGATCTGACCATTATCAAGCCCAGAAATCGACTGGAACCCAGATTCATTTGTGGTCAAACATACCAACTCGGTGACTGACACGAATTTTTGAAAATGCTCAAGAACACGTGAAGAATACCAACAGCGGCGGATATGTCGCCTAAGACCCCTTTAGCGACACTTAATTACTGAAAATTATTTAATTTAATTAATAAATCGAATTAAATGGTTTTTAATTATTAAAAATACAAAATAAATTTCAAAAAATTATTTTAAATTCTGAAAAATAGTTTTTAATTATTTTGAATATATTTCATAAATATTTAATATTTTTGGAATATAAATGGTATTTAATTTATTTAATTATAATATTAAATAAATTATTTAAAAATAGTTTTAATTCATGAAAAATTATATTATGGTATTAGAAAATATTTTAAGTTATTTTTGATGACTTTTAATATTTTGTGATGAAACTCATTAATTAATTAATATTAATGATAATTAGTTTATTTAATAAATATATTAAATAAATTATGGATAAATAGAATTAATACTTTATAAATCATATAAAAATGATTTAAGTGTTATAAAAATATTTTAAGTTATAAAATATAACTTTTGATATTTTGTCATGAAAATATTAATATTTTAATATTAAAAGCAATTATAGGATAATGAATTTAAGTGTTTAAAAATCATATAAATATGATTTTATGGTATTAAAAAAATATTTTGATATATTATAAATATATTATAATATTAAGTGATGATTTTTATTAATATTTAATAATAAATAAATATTAATGATAAAAGAATTATGTGGTATTTAATTCATTTAAATACGAGTATTAATGATTGAAAAATCATGATAAATAATAATAATTATCTGAAAATTATTATAAGACTTAGAAAAATATTTTGACTGATATTAAAATTATCTGAGATAATTGTTAAGTGTTAAGACAGAGTTTAATTGAACTTAGACTCGATAAAAGTTCGACTATACCGTCGGGATGTTAGAATTCTGTCGGGTTCAACTCAGACTGCAATAGTTTGACTTGATACCGAGTTCTATGTGTATTGTAGACTGATAGGGTTATGTGTTATGCGTTATGTGTTTAGGTTATTCTATATATATATATATATATATATATATATATATATATATATATATATATAATAGTATTATATTGTGATTATATTATTCTAATATTAGAGATCTATATTACTAATATTAGGTCTTCGGATAAAGCGTTATAAATTACGTAGCGGTAATCAACGGTTCAGGTAAGTTTGTTTTACTTAACTCTACTAAGAGTGTTTAATTTGGATAAACTTATGGTTAATCATTGCTGGTTGCCCATGAATTGTACTCTGTACATATTGCATGTATAAGTCAGGTATGAAAGGCTGATCACCTTCATTACCAGTTGGTTCAGATATATTTGTTCATGTAAAATACTTGTACAGTCATAAATTTGTTCCTGGTAGTTCACAATTATATTGTTGAATTATAGCCAGCTTATTATTCCGACTCTTTCAATCATGATATATTGTATATTATTGAATTTAAACTTGTTGGGCAATTCTTATGCTCACCCTTGCTATATCATGATAAACATTGCAGATTAAGACGAATGCGTCGGATACAAGGAAAGGTTAAAGACAGTTCCAGCTTAAAGTTAATGTGCCCGATTAGTTTTATAATTGTATAAGTATGGTATATTAATGTTATTGTAAGTCAAGTAAGTTATGAATTGTGTATAAGTTAAGGTTACTCGACCTTGGGAAATAGTGTGTAATGTATTGTATAAATAATTTATGTTTATATCTTCCGCAAATATTGTTCTTAGGTTGAGACTACTGGAGAGAGTGAGAGCAATTTGATTACTACTTTTAACTCCTCTCTTTATCTAGATTGCATGATAATTATAGTTTTCATTTCTGGAGATTTGTGTGGATTAGAACAAGCCTGGAAACAGACTTTGTGACAGGAATTAACAGATTTGATATCTCAATTCTCTTTAATCTCTTGTTTACATTGTTCATTTCCATGTTTTACTTTAATCCCATAATGGCTTTTGGTTCAGAAATGAACTAAGTTCCATTATGGGATTCTAATGGATTTTGATGCGTAGTTTAAACTTGTATGACTGATCGTGATGTTACATATTTAATATTGGATTGCCCATTACGGTTGTGCTAAATGTTTGAATGCTTAATCACCATTCACACTAATTTCTTGTATGGATTTCGAAAATGAAATATAAGTATAGATAGATCATAATGACATATGTTCATGAGGCTGATTTATTTAAGCTTTGTGATTCGTGACCCGGATAGGCATATACCGGTCCACCATGTGTAATCATGAAGAGAGTTTGCACTTAAAATCATTATTACTGTAAATTCACATGGATATATAGTGAGTTTGGTAATTGTGATGCTTACATGAATTCTATCAATTGTGGATTTTGTGAAAATTGGACATAGTTCATTGAGAGATGGTTATGTTCCACTTTTGTGCTCTTGAATAGCTTTCCATAATAAATAATTAAACATTGCAAGAGGATTACATTTTAGATGAAGCATTAGATGATATTAGAATCCCATATCTTTACAATTTGATTACCTCCTTTTAATAATATTTATTTATTGTGTTGATAATTAATTTAGATATAAATTCATCTATTGATTGATAGTTTGAGCATATAGAAATAGTGATTAAGTTATTGCATGATAAATTAGATTTAACACCTTTCTCCCTGGATCGATACTTTTTTTACTCTGTACTACTTGTTGACCCATGAATACTTGCATGAGTTAGAGTCCATTTTGTTATACCAAAAAGGAGACAACAAGTTTTTGGCGCCATTGCCGAGGAAAGGCGTTTGTTTTTAATATTGTTGTCATCAATTAAAGCTAGATTTGTTTGACTTAAACAATTCTTATCTTATCTTATTTTTATTTTATTTTTGTTTTCATTTTAGGTACTTGTGCATAGTATATACGCACTCGATCATCGCATCCTGAGTTGATTCCTGCACAAGAAAATATCAACGGTTGTGCTTGGAGATCGAGAGCACGAAGGAATATACAAGTAGATTTTGAAACTTCATCATCCATTATGGCAGAAGAGCCTCGAGAAGAGCCTCGAGAAGAGCAACTCCTTAAGGGATTATTCAATGCCCAAGATTATTGAGTTACAGTCGAGCATCGTCAGGCCAGCTATAGTAGCCAACATATTCGAGATTAAGTCGGGAACTATACAAATGGTTCAGAATATGGTTCAATTTGGGGGTGCTGCTGCAGATGACCTAAATGAGCATCTATTGAGCTTCAAAGAGATATGTGATACTTTCAAGTACAATGGGGGTGTCAGAAGATGCAATCAGGCTCATACTGATCCCATTTTCTTTACGGGACAAGGCTAGAAGTTGGCTCCATTCTTTACCGTCAGGTTCTATTACTATATGGGAGGACTTAGCACAAAAGCTCTTAGCCAAATTTTTCCCAATGGCTAAGACTGCAAAAATGAGGACAACAATTTCCCAGTTTGAACAACAGTAGGGTGAAACATTGTATGAAGCATGGGAACGCTAAAAGAGATGCTAAGGAAATGTCCCCATCATGGAATGCCAGGTTGGATGGTAATAAATACTTTTTATAATGGATTGGGATGGCAATCAAGGCCAATTATAAATGCTACAGCGGGAGTAGCTTTATGGGTCAAGAGTTATGAAGAGGCTTATGAACTCATCGAGACAATGGCAGCAAATGATTTTCAAAATCCTATAGCCAGAATGCCACAGCCTAAAGTTGCGGGATTGTTAGAGGTGGATGTTATTACACAATTACCAGCTCAGATGGCATCTATGGCTAAGAAGATTGATTCGTTAGTAGAGAGCAAGGTAAAGCCAGTTGCGTATGTATGCGAGATATGTGCGGGGTCACATCAAACTGACCAGTGTGCGATCAGTTCAGAGTCAATGTAGTATGTGAGCAATTACCAGAAGAACCAGAATCATTTCCAGAATTCCTATAACCCCAACAACCGCAACCATCAAAATTTTAGCTGGACAAACTATCAAAACCAACAAAATCAACAGTTTCAACCTCAACATCAGTTTCAGTCACAACCATCTCACCAACAGTTTGCATCAAAACCACCCTACCCTCTAGGATTTCAGTAGCAACCGCAACATAATCCACCACCTGCACCTTAGCTAGAGAAAAAGTCAGAAATGGAGGAGATGATGCTCAAGTACATGGCGAATACCGAGGTAATGATCAAAAGCCAAGCAGTGGCTATCAAAAATTTGGAAACTCAAATGGGTCAAATGGCAAATATGCTGAACAACAGACCACAGGGACATTGCCAAGTACAACAGAAGCTAATCCAAGAAGAGAGGGTAAAGAACAGTGTCAGGCCGTTACCTTAAGATCAGGGAAGCAGACTGCAGGATTGTAGCATGGCGTGCCTGCGCCATTTTTACAAGAGGAAACAGCGCGGCCGTGCGGTGAAGAAAAAATGTTTGATGATGTTTTGTTTAAAGAAGGTTCTGAACAGAGGGAAGTGGAGAAGAATAATGAAGAGTCAGCTGAGAAACCAGTGACCAGACAACCACCTGTACACCCCCTATTCCATATCCACAAAGACTACAGAAGCAAAGGGAAGATAAGAAGTTTAACAAGTTTTTGGAGGTGTTCAAGAAGCTACAAATAAATATACGTTTCGTTGAGGTATTGGAGCAGATGCCAAGTTATGCAAAGTTCATGAAAGGGATATTGTCAAGGAAGAAGAGATTAGAAGATTTCGAGACGGTAGCTTTGACTGAAGAATGTAGTGCAGTGCTTCAACGCAAGTTACCTCTGAAGCTAAAGGACTCGGGCAGCTTCACGATACCTTGTTCAATAGGAAAGATGTGTGATATAGGGGCGAGCATCAACTTAATGCCACTGTCAGTTTTTATTCAGTTGGGATTAACGGCTCCAAGGCCGACCAATATTTCTTTACAGCTTGCTGACATGTCCATTACTTATTCACGGGGTATTGTAGAAGATGTGCTGGTTAAAGTGGACAAATTTATTTTCCCTGCTGACTTCATCATCTTAGATTATGAAGAAGACAGAAGTATACCTATCATCCTTGGGAGACCGTTCTTAGCCACGGGATGAACTTTGATAGATGTTCAGAAAGGTGAGTTGACAATGAAAGTTCATGATCAAGAAGTCACTTTCAATATGTTCAAGGCTATGAAGTTTCCTATAGACAAAGTGGAATGTTTTAGGATTGATATGGTGGACAAAGTGTTAAATGATGAAATAGGGAATTTGGTGGAAAATGAGCCTTTGAAGAGTGCTATTTTGGGGGATTTAGAGATGGAAGATGATGAAATTGCTGAATTTGTTCAAATTCTTGACACAGCACCACAATTTAGAAGATTCAAGACTCCAATTGAGCCACTCAAAAATGCTGAAGAGACATCAGTGAAACTCAAGCCATCTCTTGAGACACCTTCAGATCTTGAATTGAAACCTCTTCCAGACCACTTGAGGTGAATTACAGAATGTCAGTGGCCACTTATTTCTACTTCAAGATTCAGCTCAATTTTTGTCAGGGTACAGGGCCGCGCGATTCAGTAGTTAAAAAAATAGCGCGCCCGCGCCGTAACAGAAGTGCGCCCGCGCCATTAGTAAGCATAAAAATTGCGCGGTCGCGCCCGAGGTCGGTTTCAGAAAAATTTTAAACACCTTAAAATTGTGTCCCACTCCACTTCTTATTTCAGTGGCCATTACCCAACGTGCGTCTCTCGAACTCTCTATCACGAACCGACGCCTATATATCTATTCTCATCTCCCAAACCGTTTTCATTCAAATTTAAACTCCTCACCCCAGTACCAATTTATACGCCTTTGGTTTCCTTCCCACGTTCAACTTTTAATACATATCCTTATTCATTCAGTTAGGGTTTCTTCAGAGTGTAGAAAATATCAAGTTTAGGGGTTATCTCTAGCATATAAGAGAGTTTTGTCATCAGTAAAGTTCTTCTCCTCTATTCAATTAAGGTTCTCTTCATCAATTGCTATGGGACCAAAAAGAGCACGTTCACTCACTCCAGACTCATCATCTTTAAGCAGCCAAAGCGAGGATGTAGTGGACCATACAAAGTTTATCAGTCTTGATGCCCAAATGGAATACTACAGGATAGTGACCAAGACTTTTATGAGGGAACGCGGTTTCATGCCTGAGAAGTAGGATGGCCAGCTTTGGGAAATGATCTGAGAAAAAGGATGGGGTGGAGTGACTGCTACTCCTATGCCTGCACCAATGGGGATTGTCCAGGAGTTTTATGCCAATGCCAAAGAAACCATGAGTGGGCTATCTTTTGTCCGAGGAGTTCAAGTGGACTATCGCCCACAAGCAATCAGAGAAGTTTTCAGGATACTCAACGCATAACCAACTGGAAGTGCTAACTGGGTCAAGGTTGAATGCTTTGAGACTGATTTGGACAGAGTTCTCACTGACCTGTGCATACTGGGTACACAGTGGACTTACAAGCCAGGCACGAATCAGCCTAGAACTTTTCAAGCCTCAGCCCTCAATTATTATGCCAAGGCTTGGAATTTATTTATCTGTGCAAAGCTTATGTCATCATCACATCAGCATGAGATCACAACTAAGCGGGCAATTATTTTGTGGGGAATAGTCACAGGCAAATATATCGATGTAGGCCATCTTATTCATCAGAATATTTATGCTACATGAGGGGGAGCACCACAGGAAGCATCCCATATGCGTCAGTTGTAGCTAGTCTTTGTGCACGACAAGGGGTCACTTGGGATAATGAACAAATGCAGTATCCAAGCCAAGATATCACCCATGCTACTATTGCCAAGTTTGAGGATTGGGCGGGAGGTACGCCACACCCGAGGGGCAAAGGCTTCGTTCTTCCAGCCGCATCATTGGTGCCATCTCCGCAGCCCACGCGTATAACTGACGCAGGAACTTCAGCCCATGCCACTGCTCCAAATGATGATCGTCGTCTCTGAAGGTTGGAGAGAAAAGTAGATGCGATGTATGATAATTTTTTAGCATTTGCAAATGGTTTAACGCGGTCCCTAGTCGAGGCTTTTGCCCAGTAAGGAACAATGCTCGAGTGGCCACAGTTCGGGACAGCAGTACCTTTTCCACCGCCAGATTCACCATCCGAGGAGGGTGGTACAGCTGATGATTAAGGGAGTTCTTATAACCCTTTACCTTCATTCATTGGGGACAATGAATATTATAAGTTTGGGGGTATTGGGTGTTTAGTAGTGTAGAGCATGTAGTTAATTGCATGCAGTTTAATTTTTGCATGTTTATGTGTTTAGTTTAATTGTGCAGAAAATTTTTGCATTTTAGTGATTAATATATGTTTTAGTTATGTGTTTAGTTGCCTATCCTAAGTATCTAGTTTTGTGGAATTTTAAACTGTAACATTCCAGATTTTAATTGTAATTTTAAATATTTATTGAATTATATAAATATTTAATGGATGTGTTTATCATCTAATAAATATGTGTTTAGTTTGATTTGAGTTGATTGATTAATTATTTGTTAATTAAATAATTAAGGAGTTAAGAAATTAATTGTTGTTGGTTAATATTCTAATTTAATTTAATAATTAAGTTAGAGAGTTTATAATAATTAAATGAATTATTATATTTTGATTTTTTTTATTTATAATTTAAAATGAAGTGTTAGTTGATTAAATAAAGTTATAATTATAAAAAAAATTATAATTATGTGATATTGATATATGTGTTAAAGTAATTTAATAAATTAGTATTAGATTTAATTAAATTGATTATCAAAATTTAATCAAATAAAAGTGTGACATATAACCTTACTTTAAAGGAGTTATTAAAATAAATTAAAGGAGTCTAATTGTGTTTTACCAAACAAGGCATAATGATTAATTGATTTATTTTAATTAGGTTTACCAAACAAGGTGTAAGAGTTAATGTGTTATTTTTAATTAGCCTAGCCAAACAAGCCTTATGACTTTTGATTTTCAAAACTTAGATAACTGATATCAGTTATATCTAGAGTTATATTATATAATTAATATATATTATTACTATTATACGTTACATTATACTACGTAAGATAGAATAGAAAGAAAGACTCAGAAGGAAGAAAAAGAAGAAAAGGAGAAAAGTGATAGAGAACTTGAGGAATTCTAGAGAGGATTTGAGAAAGAAATTGGGAAAAGAAACTTGAGAATCCAAGATAGCCATCATCTTTTTCTAAATTAAGGTATCATCTTGCTCCTATTTTCTAAAAACTATGGTTATCCTCTTCTCTAAAAAGTTCTCTGTAAAATAATTGTAAAAGATGAAGTGTTAGTGTATATAATTTTATATAATAATTGATTGTTGTAAAACTGTTTTTCATAGGTTATGTATGGTTATAGTCAATTAATTCATGTATGTAAGAAATTTGTGAAGAAAACTATATTACAGAGTGTTTATATAAAAATTTATGAATATGGCTTAGTTTAAAATAAAATTAAGGTTTGATTAGTTGTTAATATATATATATATATATATATATATATATATATATATATATATATATATATATATATTGACTATTGATTTTGAAAGTAGATGAATAAACATAAACATGATAGTTTGAATTAATGGTTTTGGTTGAAAAACAAAGTTATAGTGATGAGTTTCATTAAAAATGTCAAAAATAGAGTTTTTGTCAAAAACATTGAAATTGGGTGTTATAAAGTTAATGTTTATGTTATTATATGTGTAAAAACATGTTAAGAGTATTGAAATTATGTTTATATGAAGTCTATATGTGTATTACATGTTAATTAGTTTGTTAGATTGTAGCTTGTAGGCCAATTTGGCTTTTTGTTTATGTTGTTGCCGAGACTATCGCCGAAGTCTGGAGTTTGGCGCTGCAGCACGGCCCTGCAGTATTATTCTCGCGCCGCAGTGCCGGTATCACGCCGCAGTGCCAACTGCTAGCCTGAGTTTCGCGCCACAGCGCCAGCTCAGCGCCGCAGCGCCAACCCACAGTATAAACTGGGGCGCCGCAACGCGAGTTAGCAGAATGGTCTGACAGTTTTATTTATTCACACTAAGTCTGAAAATAAATGTTATGTGTTAATAATAGGACTGTTAAATGATGATTTCAGTAGTACTAAACTAAAAAAATGAGCATGTTATCAAGGGTTAACTAGTATTAACGTAATTCGATTATGTGAATTGAAAATCAAACCTACATGATGTATATACTTGTTTATATATATATAAAATGTTGGTAAAGACTAATTATGTCATGATGACATATATATATATATATATATATATATATATATATATATATATATATATATATATATATATATATATATATATATAGGGTATTGAGATTCAAGTTGTAAGGTTTAGCTTGTGCTCAAGGCAAGTTTTCTAACTCTAACACTTCGTTGTGTAAGTTTAATTTCGTTGAGTACATTATTATTTTTAATTCAATTACAATTACGCAAGTTGCTAACTCTACACTTTCGTAGAGCTAGATTGTTTATTATTGAGAAAGTCCTTGTATCTAGTTGTTCATGAGGATACAAGTATTCTAAATCTTATACTTTAATATTGAGCAAGTTTCTTTAATATGTAACTTATTATTTAGCATGCGAATCGCTATATTTTAATATTCTAGTGTTGAACAACTTTATCGTTCAAATTACTATTCACTTTGCATGCTTAGTTTCCAATTCTCAATAACCTTGACTTTATATGTTTCAAGCAAATTATGTTATGATTATTCAGTGTTTATGCTATTAGATTATTCATAAAGCATGATATTAAGTTACAAATATCGATTTAGTTATGATTATTCCATAGCGTACAGTTAGTTCTTTTGTATTCAACTAATCCTTAGTTGAGGACCGTTGAATTCTAAATTTCCTTGTAATGTATCCAAACCAAACCTACTTTGGTGCGAACTTGTATTCTAAATACTGAGATGAACAACTCTTTTATTAGAGGTTTACGCTTAGCGTTGAAATGGTTGTGTACAATACATTATACGAAGGGCTGATCCCCCTAAGTACGTGGAGTCCTTATAGTCTTATGACTGTTAAAGTTAAAGTTGAAAGATTACTTATAACTGTGGACATGTTTCATGGTCATTAGACCCTCAGTTGTATATTTCAGAATATTAATAGAACATATTGTTCAGTTCTATTGAGCCTATTAGTTGGCAAATGTTGTAAGATTTTTTTCGTTGTTATTTCAAGTGAACTTTATTTGCTCACTCTTGCTTATATAACTATTACAGCTAAAGATGAGAAGGTAGATGTACCTAGCACCAGTAAAGGAAAGGCAAAGATGAACAAGTACTGAAGACTTGTAATATGTTGATAGTTATTTACCAGACTTTAATTTGATTGATGTAATGAAGTATTTATTTAATTTTTGCATTTGAATGATTGTAATTAAAGGTTAGATAACTTGGGAGATTTTGTTTATGTAATCCCTTAAGGGAAGGTTTTTTATTCAATTTTTATTATGATTGGGTAGTTAGATATGAATGATTTGATTAAGTGAACACCGAATCTTGAGGTAATGAAGTACCGAGATTTGGGGGTGTCACAAGTTGGTATCAAAGCCTTAGGTTATGATCCTTAGGTAGTGGAAAAGCCTTAGGAAGTAACCTTTGAAAAGATAGTGATGATAAACTCTTACTGAGTTTTAAGGAAGATTTAATAAAACACTTATGTGCTTATGTATTTATAACTTATGTGCTCGTGAGTGTCGAGTAGTAATGATTAATAATAATTAAAACTTAAAATTTTGTTGTCAGGATGACTAATGTCGGAGAATCCAGTCAGGCTAGGGAGGAAGGACCTCAGGTGCCTATAGAGGAGGTGCCTCTAGAGGAGGTTGTTTGGGAACAACTACTGCCATGGGAGTTAGCCCCTTTGGTCACAGTGGTTGAAGATGAGGATGATGACGTGGAAACGGATGAGGAGGATCCCGTTGAGTTGCCATAGGAGGATGAGGATGACGAGGATGAGGAGGAAGAGACTCCACTAACCTCGATAGCCGCTCGTATGTACGATGAAGTCTACGACAGTAACGTGGAACTTCAGGATGCCATCGAGGAGTTGCAAGAGATAGTAGCTGAATAACAGACTGCAATGACACAGAAGGACGATGAAATCCAGGATCGTGAGGAACGACTGACTAATGTCGAAGAGAAGATAGTACAAACTGAAGGAGAGAAAGAACAATTGATCGAGGTGATCGCTGAAATGAAGAACAAGCTGAGAGAAGAAGCTACTAAGAGGGCAAGAGCTGAAGGTGCCTACGAGGAAGCTTTTCAACGAACCAGATTAGCAGCAAGAGACGCGCAGGCAAAGAGGATGAAGATGGAAGAGATGGATAAAGTATTTAACACCGCAATTAATCGAGCTCAAGATCGGGTCATGGATTATCCAATTCAGTTCGAGACTCTGCCATCGTACGTGTTAGATCGTCGAACAATGTTCCGAGTTATGGAAGAAGAGCGTCGAAAGGTTACGGAGTATCTTAATAGGACATCGTACGGAATGTATATGATTAATAAAAATGTTAAATAAAATGTGATAATCCCTAGTGTTATGTAACCACGGGATATGATCATGATGATGTATCTTGAAATTTTTGTAGTTCAGGAAGGTTATGTAAATAGCAGTAATGCTATTGTTTTATCTTTTCAAAGAGATTAGGAATAAATAAAAGTTATTATTCCATTCAAAGTGTTATATGTTATGTGGTTATTTCTTTTATGAAGGCAAGTTAAGTAGAAAGAACTTAAAGAAATTGAGTAATAATCTAATGAGTGTATGTTTTAACAGAAAATGCCTCCCAGATGACAACCACCATGTCAGAGACCCACTGAAGGAACCAATAACGACAATGTTGATGTTAACCCCGTTCAACAATTAGTGACATTACTGACAGGAGCGCTGCAGAATCAACCACTGAACCAAGGAACAACGTTTAAGGATTTTAAGGCAGTTGGACCACCTGAATTCCGCGGGTCTATGAATCCAGTCGAGGCACAGACCTGGATTATGGAGATTGAAAAGGTGTTTGATGTCGCTAGGGTAGGGGATGATCAGAAGACTGCTTTTGCAATATTCATGTTGAAAGCAGAAGCTAGTTATTGGTGGCAGGCCAATAAAACCCGGGAAGGACTAGGAGTGATGACCTGGGATAGGTTTAAGGAGATATTCTTCGAGACCTATTTCCCAGAGAGTTCGAAGAGTCAGCTGGAGGTTCAGTTTTTAGAACTAAAGCAGGGAACGATGACAGTATCTGAGTATGCCGCTAAATTCAACGAGTTGGCGAGGTTTGCGCCATATCAAGTCAGTACGGATGAACGCAAGGCGAAGAGATTTTAACAGGGACTGAAGCCCTGGCTATACAGTAGGGTTTTCCTGTTCCAATTAAAGACGTTTGCAGCAGTGATGGAGAAAGCAGTACTCGCTGAAGGTGGAGGCGACCCAATGACAAAGTTCAATCAGGAACAGAAAAAGAAAAAGAATGAGGCAGAGATTAAGAATGGAGGTGGTAGTGGTGGAAACAACAACAACAACAACAGTTTGAAGAGGAAGTGGAATGGGAATATGGGTGCTGGAAACCAGCAGGGTAACCAGCAAAATAAAAAGTTTGAAGCATGTGCGATATGCGGGAAGTTTCACAAGGGTGCGTGCTTGATGGGGAAACGTGTATTCTTCAACTGTGGCCAGGAGGGTCACATCGCCCCAAATTGCACTCAACAGAAAAAGAACGTGTGCTTCACGTGCAGTTCCAAGGATCACTTCGCTCGTGAATGCCCTAAGAAGAAAGTTGGGGAAACAACAAGAAGCAACGGAGGCAGCAGTGGAGGTACATGGGCCATTGCTGGACCTACAGCGTCAAACAAACCCATAGCCAGAACCTTCAACATGACTGTGCAAGATGTTGTGTAATCAAAAGATGTGGTGTCAGGTATTATCCCAATCAATGATATTGATGCTTATGTATTATTTGATTCGGGTGCTACTTGCTCGTTTATATCTGATGAATTTGCTAAGAGGTTAAGATTGCCTAGAGAAGAACTAAATTTCCCTTTGAACATAGAAATTAAAAATAGGGAAGTGATTCCTGTTAGGTTCGTATACAAGAACTGTAGGGTGAACATTAAGGAGAATATCATGATGGTAGATTTAATCCTGATTAGACTTGGAGAATTTGATATTATTTTGGGAATGGATTGGCTGTTCAAATATGGAGCGATAATTGATTGCCAAAAGATATGCGTAAACCTTATGACTCCGTCAAAGGTAGTTTTCCATGGTAGCAAATCACCTAGACAAATGAAATGTTTGACGATTATGCAGGCCAAGAAGTTGTTGTGTCAAGGTTGTGTGGGTTATTTAGCTCACAAAGTCAATACTCAGAAAAAGGGTGTGAAACTGTAAGAGAAACCAGTGGTGAGGGAATTTGAGGATGTGTTTCCGGAGGATTTGCCAGGACTTCTGCCTGACAGAGAGATTGAATTCGTGATCGACTTAGCGCTAGGAACTGCCCCAATATCGAAGGCCCCGTACAGAATGGCTCCGGTAGAGATGAAGGAACTAATGGTACAACTGCAAGAGCTGCTAGACAAGAAGTATATTCAACCAAGCGTATCATCGTGGGGAGCGCCAGTATTATTCGTGAAGAAGAAGGATGAATCGATGCATCTTTGCATTGATTATAGGGAATTGAACAAAGTCACTATTAAAAACAAGTACCCGTTGCCAAGAATAGATGACTTGTTTGATCAGTTGAAGGGTGCTAAATACTTCTCGAAAATAGACTTGAGAAGTGGGTATCACCAATTGAAAGTGAGGAAGGAGGATATACCTAGAACAGCATTCAGAACTCGGTATGGACATTATGAGTTTCTAGTGATGTCTTTGGTTTAACAAACGCCCCTGCTGCGTTCATGGATTTGATAAACAGGGTGTTTAAACCATTCTTAGACAAGTTCGTAGTGGTATTTATCGATGGCATTCTGGTGTATTCTAAAACTCAAGAGGAACACGTGGAACACTTACGTTTGACTTTGGACACACTAAGAAAAGAAAAGTTGTACGCGAAATTCTCTAAGTGCGAATTTTGGCTCGATCGTGTACAATTTCTGGGTCATGTGATTGACAAAGATGGGATTTCAGTGGATCCATCGAAAGTGGAAGCTGTAATCAATTGGGAACAAACAAGGACACCGCCGGAGGTGAGGAGTTTCTTGGGATTGGCCAGTTACTATAGAAGATTTATTTAAGATTTTTCCAAGATAGCTACGCCATTGACAAATTTGATAAGGAAAACTGTAAAATTTGTTTGGACGGAGAAGTGTGAAGAAAGTTTTCAAGCTTTGAAGACGAAGTTAAGTATGGCACTTGTGTTGGCATTACCAGATAATACAAGAAACTTTGTGGTGTATAGTGATGCCTCACACAAAGGTTTAGGTTGTGTTCTTATGTAGAACGACAAAGTTATTGCATATGCATCAAAACAACTGAAGGATTATGAGAAAGGGTATCTGACTCATGATTTGGAATTGACTGCAGTAGTATTTGCTCTGAAGATATGGAGACACTATCTCTATGGAGAGAAATGTGAAATCTACACAGATCATAAAAGTCTGAAGTATATTTTCACTCAGAAGGACTTGAACATGCGTCAAAGAAGATGGATGGAATTGATAAAAGATTACGATTGTGAAATCTTTTATCATCCGGGCAAAGCGAATGTGGTTGCAGATGCTTTAAGCAGGAAAGATCGGGAAAAGTTGATGCTGATAACCACTCAGGAGGACCTCATTTCAGCTATGGAAAGGTTAGAGCTGGAAATCAAATTTTCACAGGAATTCGATGAACGACTATTCCAGATAAAAGCTGGTCCAACTTTAGTGGACAAGGTGAAGAAAACTCAACTAGAGGATGAAAAATGTAGAAAAATAAAGGAAGGTGTGAACGAAGGTAAAGAGGTGAAATACAAGATAGATACCGAGGGATTACTACGGTTCAAGGTAAGAATCTGGATTCCAGCAGTATCAGATATTTGAGAAGAAATCTTGATCGAAGCACACAACACAAGATATTCGATTCATCCAGGAAGTACGAAGATGTATCAGGACTTACGACGACATTTTTGGTGGCCGAACATGAAAAGAGATGTCGCAGAATGTGTCGCGAGATGCTTGACATGTCAAAGAGTCAAAGCCGAGCATCAAAGACCGAGCGGACTACTTCAACCGTTAGAAATACTAGAATGGAAGTGGGAACACATCACCATAGATTTTGTGGTGGGTCTTCCAACTACTCAGAGAGGATGCGATGTGATTTGGGTGATAATGGACAGACTGACAAAATCAGCGCAATTTTAACCAATAAAGATTAGGTTCAATCTTGATCAGTTGGCCAGGTTGTACGTTAAAGAGATAGTTTCGAGACATGGAGTGCCAGTATCAATTGTGTCAGATAGAGATCCGCGATTCACTTTAAATTTCTGGAAGAGATTACAGGAATGTATGGGAACACAGTTGCGAATGAGCACGGCTTATCATCCACAAACCGATGGCCAAAGCGAAAGAACGATTCAGACATTGGAAGATATGCTTAAAGCATGCGTCATGGATTTCAAAGGTAGCTAGGAAGAACATTTACCATTGGTAGAATTCGCTTACAACAACAGTTACCACGCGAGCATCGGCATGCCGCCTTACGAGGCATTATACGGTAGAAAGTGCAGAACTCAGTGTGCTGGGATGAAGTCGGTGAACGTCAACTGCTAGGACCAGAACTGGTACAACAAACTGCTGACGTTATCAAACTCATCAGGACAAGATTGGTAGTAGCTCAAGACCGACAGAAGAAGTATGCTGATCAACGAAGACAAGATCGTGCATTCGACGTAGGAAATTATGTATTCCTAAAAGTTTCTCCTTGGAAGGGGAAAATTCGTTTCGGTAAGAATGGAAAGCTAAGCCTGAGGTTTATTGGACCCTTCGAGGTACTACGAAGAGTTGGAGAGGTGGCTTACGAGGTAGCTCTACCTCCAGAGTTGGAAAACATTCATAATATTTTTTATATTTCGGTGTTACGACTATATAAGCCCGATTACAAGCACGTGATCGAATACGAACCATTGCAGTTCGAGAAAGATTTGTCTTTTGAAGAGATTCCTATCCAAATAGTTGACAGGAAAGAACAAGTGCTCAGGAATAAAGTGATACCTTCTGTGAAGGTAATATGGAGGAACCACAAAACTGAAGAAGCGACGTGGGAACTCGAAGAGAAAATGATGAAAGATTACCCTGAGTTATTTGTTTAATCTGTGTCTTCGATTCTGGGGACAGAATCTTTGTAAGTAGGGAAGAATGTAACGAATGAGTTGTTTGAGTTGTGATTCTGAGGACAGAATCCTTGTAAGGAGGGAATGATGTAACATTCCAGATTTTAATTGTAATTTTAAATATTTATTGAATTATATAAATATTTAATGGATGTGTTTATCATCGAATAAATATGTGTTTAGTTTGATTTGAGTTAATTGATTAATTATTTGTTAATTAAATAATTAAGGAGTTAAGAAATTAATTATTGTGGGTTAATATTCTAATTTAATTTAATAATTAAGTTAGAGAGTTTATAATAATTAACTGAATTATTATATTTTGATTTTTTTTTATTTGTAATTTAAAATGAAGTGTTAGTTGATTAAATAAAGTTATAATTATAAAGGAAATTATAATTATGTGATATTGATATATGTGTTAAAGTAATTTAATAAATTAGTATTAGATTTAATTAAATTGATTATCAAAATTTAATCAAATAAAAGTGTGACAAATAACCTTACTTTAAAGGAGTTATTAAAATAAATTAAAGGAGTCTAATTGTGTTTTACCAAACAAGACATAAGGATTAATTGATTTATTTTAATTAGGTTTGCCAAACAAAGTGTAAGAGTTAATGTGTTATTTTTAATTAGCCAAGCCAAACAAGCCTTATGGCTTTTGATTTTCAAAACTTAGATAACTGATATCAGTTATATCTAGAGTTATATTATATAATTAATATATTATTACTATTACTCAGAAGGAAGAAAAAGAAGAAAAGGAGAAAAGTGATAGAGAACTTGAGGGATTCTAGAGAGGATTTGAGAAAAAAAATTGGGAAAAGAAGCTTGAGAATCCAAGATAGCCATCATCTTCTTCTAAATTAAGGTATCATTTTACTCCTATTTTCTAAAAACTATGATTATCCTCTTCTCCAAAAAGTTCTCTGCAAAATAATTGTAAAAGATGAAGTGTTGGTGTATATAGTTTTATATGATAATTGATTGTTGTAAAACTGTTTTTCATAGGTTATGTATGGTTATAATCAATTAATTCATGTATGTATGTAATTTGTGAATAAAACTATATTACAGAGTGTTTATATGAAAATTTATGAATATGGCTTAGTTTAAAATAAAATTAAGGTTTGATTAGTTGTTAATATATATATATATATATATATATATATATATATATATATATATATATATATATATATATATATATATATTGACTATTGATTTTGAAAGTAGATGAATAAACATAAACATGATAGTTTGGATTAATGGTTTTGGTTGAAAAACAAAGTTACAGTGATGAGTTTCATTAAGAATGTCAAAAATGGAGTTTTTGTCAAAAATATTGAAATTGGGTGTTATAAAGTTAATGTTTATGTTATTATATGTGTAAAAATATGTTAAGAGTATTGAAATTATGTTTATATGAAGTCTATATGTGTATTACATGTTAATTAGTTCGTTAGATTGGAGCTTATAGGCCAATTTGGCTTTTTGTTTATGTTGTTGCCGAGGCTGTCGCCGAAGTCTGGAGTTTGGCGCCGCAGCGCGGCCCAGCAGTATTATTCTCTCGCCGCAACGCCGGTATCACGCCGCAGTGCCAACTGCTAGCCTGAGTTTCGCGCCACAACACCAGCTCAGCGCCACAGCGCCAACCCACAGTATAAATTATGGCGCCGCAGCGTGAGTTAGCAGAATGGTCTGACAGTTTTATTTATTCACACTAAGTCTGAAAATAAATGTTGTGTTAATAATAGGACTGTTAAATGATGATTTCAGTAGTTCTAAACTAAAAAAAATGAGCATGTTATCAAGGGTTAACTAGTATTAACGTAATTCGATTATGTGAATTGAAAATCAAACCTACATGATGTATATATTTGTTTATATATATATATAAAATGTCGGTAAAGACTAATTATGTCATCATGATGACATATATCTATTGAGATTCAAGTTGTAAGGTTTAGCTTGTGCTCAAGGCAAGTTTTCTAACTCTAACACTTCGTTGTGCAAGTTTAATTTCGTTGAGTACGTTATTGCTTTTAATTCAATTACAATTACGCAATTTGCTAACTCTACACTTTCATAGAGCTAGATTGTTTATTATTGAGAAAGTCCTTGTATCTAGTTGTTCATGAAACCACAGCACTTGGCGCAGCGGTTAAGGATTGATTGGGAGCGAGCCGTAAACCCGGACGTCTTCAGTTCGATCCCCGCTAGCAACAAGTGTGAGAATTCTTTAATTCGTGTGGCCATGGATCGCACCTTTCCGGGCGGAGCCATGTCTTAGGGCGAGCCTGTGCGTAAGCCTGGTCCGGGTTGGGGAGACTTAGTCTGACTGCGGTTGGAAAACTCCACATTATCAAAAAAAAAAAATCTAGTTGTTCATGAGAATACAAGTATTCTAAATCTTATACTTTAATATTGAGCAAGTTTCTTTAATATGTAACTTGTTATTTAGCATGTGAATCGCTATATTTTAATATTCTAGTGTTGAACAACTTTATCGTTCAAATTACTATTCACTTTGCATGCTTAGTTTCCAATTCTCAATAACCTTGACTTTATATGTTTCAAGCAAATTATGTTATGATTATTCAGTGTTTATGCTATTAGATTATTCCTAAAGCATGATATTAAGTTACAAATATCGATTCAGTTATGATTATTCTATAGCGCACAGTTAGTTCTTTTGTATTCAACTAATCCTTAGTTGATGACCGTTGAATTCTAAATTTCCTTGTAATGTATCCAAACCAAACCTACTTTGGTGCGGACTTGTATTCTAAATACTGAGATGAACAACTCTTTTATTAGAGGTTTACGCTTAGCGTTGAAATGGTTGTGCACAATACATTGCACGAAGGGCTGATCCCCCAAGTACGTGGAGTCCTTATAGTCTTATGACTGTTAAAGTTAAAGTTGAAAGATTACTTATAACTGTGGACATGGTTCATGATCATTAGACCTTCAGTTGTATATTTTAGAATGTTAATAGAACATATTGTTCAGTTCTATTGAGCCTATTAGTTGGCAAATGTTGTAAGATTTTCTTCGTTGTTATTTCAAGTGAACTTTATTTGCTCACTCTTGCTTATATAACTATTACAGCTAAAGATGAGAAGGTAGATGTACCTAGCACCAGTAAAGGAAAGGGAAAGATGAACAAGTACTGAAGACTTGTAATATGTAGATAGTTATTTACCAGACTTTAATTTGATTGATGTAATGAAGTATTTATTTAATTTTCGCATTTGAATGATTGTAATTAAAGGTTAGATAACCTGGGAGATTTTGTTTATGTAATCCCTTAAGGGAAGGTTTATTATTCAATTTTTATTATGATTGGGTAGTTAGATATGAATGATTTGATTAAGTGAACACCGAATCTTGAGGTAATGAAGTACCGAGATTTGGGGATGTCACATAATCTAGCCAATGATGAATTAGAATTTTGATGGATTTTTTTAATTTAGTGGATAACATGAGCTTAGTTATAATGTTATACAAGATTTGAGCCATGCTTGTTGTTTAGATGCTATCGGTTAGCACGTAGGTGTTCATATATGCTTGTTGGTATAAGAATAACATGTTTTGCTTGCTAAGTAGAAAATGTTGTTTCTAAAGATAGGATTGTGTAGAAAGTAGACATAGACTATGAAAACACTGAAAATCAAATTTTGGGAACACATGGGTATGCTTATGCTTGATAGATATATATATAAATAAATAAAAGAGAGAAAAATTTTGAAAAATTACCGTGACTAGTCTTGTTTCGGGGCTTTTGTTACTTGAGCAAGTACGCCCAAGGGGATTGTCTTTACACCTAGCTCCTTAAGGTCTTTTATGGTCTGGGAGTCGTTAGTTGAAAGCTCGCTAAGGGGTAGCACTATTAGCCTAATGGAATGAGGCATTGAACAGTCATGGGAAAAAGAAAAGAAATCAATAAAAATCGCAGGAAAGTGCGAAAATCACCCTCGTGAGTAAAAATAAAGCAGAATAAACTCATTGTTGAACCTTAGTTTGTATTGATGTGTTGGAGTAGTTTTTGATTCATTAGAATATATAATTCTTGATTTGATCTTCACTTTACTGTCTTAAGCAGTATAACGTGTGTAGTCTTTGCTTCTGTCAAGCTTATTGGTGAACACATCACACACACAACATCTTTATAGTGAGTTGGATTATTTGATTGTATGATGTTATGCCTGTAGCTTAGTTTGATACTATATTCTTGAATCTGGATAATTCTCTGAGGCACAATTGATTGGAATTCCAATTTTAGCTGGAAATCTTGGGACTCATTTGCATCATAGTGTAGTTTGCATAGCATGTAGTTGCATTGTTTATTTTAGTTCTGTATGCATTGCTTGAGGGCAAGCATTAATTCAAGTTTGGGGGTATTTGATAAGTAGGTTTTATACCTACTTATTGGTTACCAACTCACGTGAATTATGCTCAACTTAAGTAGTTTTATTATGTTTTATTTGCTTTTTATGTTTATTTTGCAGTATGCATAGCTGGAACTCCCATAGCAACATAAGGCATAGAAAGGCATGAAATGTCATGAAATGGCATGGAGATAACATTAACATAGCACGATGGACTTGAGCAAGAATGAAGATAGCAGCTGGACGTGAGCAGGTGAGAAGAAAGAGCAAGTAAGAAGAAGAGTGAAGAAGGAAAGAGTTGAAGAACAAGGAAGCAACAAACAGCAGCAATAACAAGAAGCCAGCAGGAAGTGCAGCAGCAGCGCGGCCGTGCTGCCATTATAGTCAAACATGGCGCGCCCATGCTAAAGAGAATACAGAGGCAGATAAGGCAGCTGGGCGGCCGCGCTCCAGCAACAAAGGGTCATGGCGCGCCCGCGCCATGCATACGCCAGAAACTCCTACAGCGTGGTCGTGCTCGATCTGCAGTATACTACTGCGCGGCCACGCCGGTCATATTCTGTTTAAATTGTTGACTTTTTGTAATTTGAATTTGAGCGTGTTTTGCTCATCTGAGATGATATGGTTGGTTACCAGAGACATGGTTTATCAGTTCTTACTATTGTTCTTAGGTTAAGACTACTGGAGAAAGTGAGAGCAATTTGATTACTACTTTTAACTCCTCTCTTTATCTAGATTGCATGATAATTATATTTTTCATTTCTGAAGATTTGTGTAGATTAGAACAAGCCTGGCAACAGACTTTGCAGCAGGAATTTACAGATTTGATATCTCAATTCTCTTTAATCTCTTGTTTACATTGTTTATTTCCATGTTTTGCTTCAATCCCATAATGGCTTTTGGTTCAGAAATGAACTAAGTTCCATTATGGGATTCTAATGGATTTTGATGCGTAGTTTAAACTTGTATGACTGATCGCGATGTTACATATTTAATAAATTGCCCGTTATGGTTGTGCTAAATGTTTGAATGCTTGATCACCATTCATACTAATTTCTTGTATGGATTTGGAAAATGAAATATAAGTATAGATTAGATCATAATGGCATATGTTCATGAGGCTGATTTGTTTAAGCTTGTGATTCGTGACCCAGATA
Source organism: Panax notoginseng (assembly GCA_016801055.1). NCBI lineage: Eukaryota > Viridiplantae > Streptophyta > Magnoliopsida > Apiales > Araliaceae > Panax > Panax notoginseng. Next base: position 107,488,340 of record CM029023.1, on the reverse strand, counting down.
GGCATATATCGGTCCACCATGTGTAATCATGAAGAGAGTTTGCACTTAAAATCATTATTGCTGTAAATTGACATAAATATATAGTGAGTTTGGTAATTGTGATGCTTACATGAATTCTATCAATTGTGGATTTTGTGTAAATTGGACATAGTTCATTGAGAGATGGTTATGTTCCACTTTTGTGCTCTTGACTAGCTTTCCATAATAAATAATTAAACATTGCATGAGGGTTACATTTTAAATGAAGCATTAGATGATATTAGAATCCCATATCTTTCCAATTTGATTACCTCCTTTTAATAATATTTAATTATTGTATTGATAATTAATTTAGATATAAATTCATCTATTGATTGATAGTTTGAGCATATAGAAATAGTGATTAAGTTGTTGCATGATAAATTAGATTTAACACCTTTCTCCGTGAATCGATACTTTTCTTACTCTGTACTACTGGTTGACCCATGAATACTTGCATGAGTTAGAGTCCATTTTGTTAAACCAAAAAGGAGGCAACAAATGCTCAACTACAAGATGAAGAATGCAGAAAAATTAAGGAAAGTATGGTCGAGGGTAATGAGGTGAAGTACAAGATTGATATCGAGGGATTGCTAAGATTCGAGGGACGAATTTGGGTTCCAGCAGTACCAGATATTAAAGACAAAACCTTGACAGAAGCTCATAACTCAAGATATTCAATTCATTCAGGAAGTATGAAAATGTATCAAGACTTGCGGTGACATTTTTGGTGGCCAAATATGAAAAGAGATGTTGCAGAATGTGTCGTGAAATGCTTGACGTGTCAAAGAGTCAAAGTCAAGCATCAGAGACCAAGCGGATTACTTCAACCGTTGGAAATACCGGAATGGAAGTGGGAGCATATCACAATGGATTTTGTGGTAGGTCTTCCAACTACTCAGAAAGGATACGATGCGATTTGGGTGATAGTGGATAGATTAACGAAATCAGCACACTTTTTGCCAATAAAGATTAGATTCAATCTTGAGTAGTTAGCAAAGTTGTACGTTAAAGAGATCGTTTCGAGACATGGAGTTCCAGTGTCAATTGTGTCAGACAGATATCAGCAACTCACGTCAAACTTTTGGAAGAGACTACAAGAATGCATGGGAACACAATTGAGAATGAGTACGGCGTACCATCCTCAAACAGACGACCAAAGCGAACGAACAATCTAAACATTGGAAGATATGCTTAGAGCATGAATAATGTATTTCAAAGGGAGCTGGGAAGATCATCTACCATTGGCAGAATTTGCCTACAACAACAGTTACCACGCAAGTATTGGCATACCGCCATACGAAGCATTATACGGCAGGAAATGCAGAACTCCACTTTGCTGGGATGAATTTGGTGAACGTCAACTGTTAGGACCGGAATTGGTACAACAGATCGCCGAAGTTATCAAACTCATCAGAGCAAGACTGGTTGTTGCTCAAGACAGACAGAAGATGTAAGACCCCAACTTTATAAATAAAGATGAATTTTCTATAAATATCATTTTTGAATATTATGGAGTTAATTTGATATAATGTTATAGTTGTGGGTAATATTTATAAATTTTGCAAAGTACGCAAGTTGTTATATAATATTCGATTGGTCGGAGAATATTCGTTTTAACAGGGAATATTCGTACAACTGCACAATCATTGGTGGACCCCACAAAAGAATTATTGTCGGATTGAGAAAACGACAAAAATATTTTATTAAAAATAACGGCGGAAGTTTTACCATTGTTACTGTTGAACTACTCGGTAGTAAAAGTACCGTAATACGTGTGGTTGTATAGTAGCACACAGTATTGATTATTAATGCTTATGTGAGAAGTCACTCAGTTTGATTCAATTATTGTCAGTTAATAATATGAATTATTTAGCGATAATGACGTTTTGTTTTATTCGTATTATTAACGTAATAAAACAGAAACATCTTTTTATATAAAACAGAATACTTTATTAAAGTTATTCTGTAAATAGAATATATTATATTTTATTTAAAAGATTTTTCTTTAAATATGGACCGTCAGATTAAAGTAATCAATCTGGACCGTTCATGGATTAGTTACTATGCATTCTATTTTTCTATAAATAGCAGCTCATTCCTTCATTATTTCTTACGAATTCACTGAACTCTAGAGAGAGAAACTATAGAGAGAAACTATAGAGAGAGAGAAGAAGGGTATTCTGCTACTTAACTACTTCCTTATTGCAGCTCTTCTTTAAAACGGTAAGGGGTGTTATTCTTTCTTATTCATAAAGAGAACTGTTGTTATTTTATTTTTTATTATTCTGTTGGAATAACCTGTATACGCGGTCTACCCTATACTTGGTGACATTCTTCTGTTATTCTGTTGGAACATCCTGTCTATGTGTTCTACACCGGACCTGGTTCCGTTTTTATTATTATTCTGTTGGAACATCCTGTCTGTGTGTTTTACACCGGACCTGGTTCCGTTTTTATTATTATTTTGTTGGAACATCATGTCTGTGTGTTTTACACCGGACCTGGTTCCGTCTTGTTATTATTCTGTTGGAACATCCTGTCTGTGTGTTTTACACCGAACCGGTTCTATTATTTATTATTCTGTCGGAATATCCTGTCTGTGCGTTTACGCCGGACCTGGTTCCATTATTTATTATTCTGTTGGAATAACATGTCTGTGCGGACTATCGCATGCATGGTGATTTCTTTTGTTATTCCATTCTTTATTATACTCAGCTGGTTAAGTTTTTACTTCTATACTCCATGAAATTTGTGGAATATCCTTGATAATTGCGTTTCATCCAGTATCTTTTCATGAAAATATTCTTCTAAGCATTCTTGAATTTTACTCCACAATGCAGTATCATGTTGACAATTTGGATGTTGTTAATTCTTGGATAAATTAATTCTTGAACTTGTTTTATTGAATTCTTATATCATTGTCATCATCCTCGTGTTTATAAAATGTTGAAAGTCATCTGTGGCCTGTAGTGCGTAGATGGACTTGGTATGATTATGACCAGGGATTATTCGGTATAATCATGACCGTAATGTTACAAATGATGTGGTAAAAGTCCTCATTGGCCCGTAGTGCATTGATGGACAGTTGTTGGCATGATCATGACCATTAATGAATACACGAATATCCTTGGCCGTAGTGCAGGGTTGATTCGATGATGTGGATTATTTTATTAAGCTGAGTCCTAGCGATAACAGTGTTGAAAAACCTTTTAAATCATAAAAGATAGTAGTGTTTATTTTCTACTTGACTCTTTTAACGGATTGCTTGTTCCGCTGCAGTTAAACTTGATGTCTATTATATTTTATCAGTTTAACATTGTTGAAGGCTAATGATAATTTATTCTGCATTATCTTAGTCATAATATTTCTTACTGGGCTAGTTGAGCTCACCCTTTCTTTCACTGTTCTCTTCAGGAAATGAGAACGTAGCTGGGGCAAGTCGGGGAACGGAGTGATGGTCCGAATGATAGTATTAGTTAGTAGTCCTCACTATTCTATGTAATAGTGTGTTAATAAATGTAATGAGGACTCCTTTTGAGTATGGATACTCTCTAGTAGACAATATTTGTATTCAAACTCACAGTTTATGTTTTGTCGTATTATACACGACAGTTGTATTAGTAAGTTGTATTTGTATTATGTACTTTGTATCTGACGACCCAAGATGGGTGATGTATACCTAATTTTGGGGGCGTCACAGTTGGTATCAGAGCTTAGGGATATGATCTCTGGCTAAGATGTGAGAATAGAACTAGGAGGGGAGAGACGCGGAATTCCTTCGCTAGTATGACCTACCTAAGTTTATTTGCATGGTATTTAATTGGTCGGTCATAATATAAGGATAATATATGACATATCAATTAACTTTTATTTTGTGGCAGTATCTGAAAATGGCATCTGAGAATGTTGAGAATAGCAATGGAGCACAGGCGACTGTTGATTCACCACATATCAATAATCAGGATAATGTGCATCAGGAAGGTGACAATCCTCATGCAAACAACAACACTGACCAAATGATGAATGATGGAATGTTCAGAAACTTTATGCAGTTCATGCAACAGCAGGCTAGAGCGGCTCCTGTCCAAAATATAGGTGGAAACACTGAAAACTCTCGGACGGTCACCGCTAAACAGTTCAAGGAGCTGGGACCACCAGAGTTTAAGGGAGAGCCAAAACCACTTATAGCGGAAACATGGATAAAGCAGATTACCAAGATATTTGATGTCTTGGGATGTTCCGAGGAGCAAAAGGTTCCCTTTGCTGCCTTTATGTTGCGAGGAGAGGCAGATTACTGGTGGGAATCGATTAAGCGTACTCAACCTGCCGCACTGAAGATGTCTTGGGAGAAGTTCCAAGAGCTGTTCAATGACAAATACTTTCCCGAAAGTGTTCGTCACATGAAGGAGATGGAGTTCATCAAATTGGAGCAGAATAATATGACTGTGTCGCAGTATGAGGCTAAATTTGCTGAGTTGTCCCGGTTTGCGTCCCACTTTGTGGATAATGAAGAGCGAATGACGCGAATGTTTTTGTGAGGTTTGAAACCTGAGATACGTCAATATCTTATTTCTCATAAACTGTGTTTGTATTCAGATGTTGTGAATAGGGCTCAGTTAGTGGAGCGCGATAACGAGTCAACGCAACCAAAAGAGAGCAGTCGGCAAAATGATAATACCAGTGAGAGCAGTCATCGAAGCGGTGACAACAAGCGTGGAGGGAATCAACAGGCCAGAAATGGTAACCACTTCGATTGTAATCAGGGCCAAAACAATAAAATGGTCATTTCAAGAAGAGGAGATTCAACAATGATGGAAAGACGTCAGCACCATCACCCGTTGTTAAGGAAGGAGAACGACCACCTATCATATGTTTCAAATACGGAGGGGAGGGGCACATCAGTCCAAACTGCGCGATGCCGTCTAAAGCATGTTATAATTGTGGAAGAGAAGGTCATTTAGCTCGATTTTGTCGTTTACCAAAAACAAGTTCAGCCAAGATGGAGACACCAAAGGCCGTCCCAGAAAAGTCAAAACCGGTAGTGCAAGGGAGAGCATTTGTTGTGACCTCCCAGAAAGCAAGGAACCCGAATGAGGTCATCACGGGTAAGCTTATCATAAACTCTAACGAAGTCTATACTTTATTTGATACCGGTTCTACCCATTCTTTTATTTCTCCTACTTGCGCTCATCGATTAAATTTGACTCCGGAGAAATGAGACTTTGATTTATCTGTTGAAACTCCATTGGGAGAAACCTTCATTACATCCACGGTTTATAAGACTTGTTTGGTTCAAGTTGGTACCCACACATTACCTGTCGATCTGATTTCATTAAAAATACTTGCATTTGACGTGATTCTAGGGACTGATTGGTTAACTACTCATCATGTAAAAATTGATTGTTTTCGTAAGGTTGTTAGCTTTCATATTCCTAATCGACCTATTATGCGAATTCAAGTAACCAAACCATTAAAATCAATCGCTGTCATCTCAAGCCATAAAGTTATTCGTTTATTGAAAAACGGATGTCAAGCTTTCTTAGCTCATGTCACGGATCTAAACAAAAATACGTCAGTTTTGAATGTTTTTCTATTGTTAATAAATTCCCTGATGTATTCCCGGAAGAACTTCCTGGCCTACCCCCAGAGCGTGAAATTAAATTTTGTATCGACCTTGAACCCGGTACAAAACCCATTTCCAAAGCCCCATATCGAATGGCTCCTATTGAACTTCAGGAGTTAAAGATCCAACTTCAGGAATTGTTAGATATTGGCTTTATTCGTCCTAGTACTTCTCCTTGGGGTGCTCCTGTGCTATTCGTGAAGAAGAAAGATGGAAGTATGCGACTTTGTATTGATTATCGGGAGTTGAATCATGTCACCATCAAAAACAGGTACCCATTGCCACGTATTGATGACCTGTTTGACCAGTTGCAAGGAGCACAATTCTTTTCAAAGATCGATTTTCGTACTGGATATCATCAGCTGAAGGTTAGAACTGAGGATATTCCAAAGACGGCTTTTAGAACTCGGTACGGGCATTATGAATTCCTAGTCATGTCCTTTGGATTGACTAATGCTCCTGTTGCCTTCATGGATATGATGAACCGGGTATTCAAGGAATATTTAGATCACTTTGTGGTCGTCTTTATTGATGACATCCTTATTTATTCCAAAAGCCGTGAAGATCATGAGCAACACTTGAGGCTGGTACTCCAAAAGCTTCGTGAATACAAGCTTTATGCCAAGTTGAAGAAATGCGAGTTCTGGTTGGAGGAGGTAGCATTCCTTGGGCACATAGTATCAAGTCATGGAATATCGGTTGACCCGACAAAGATTGAAGCTATTCAAAGCTGGGAGCAACCTAAATCAGTGACCGAAGTACGTAGCTTTCTTGGTTTGGCTGGTTATTATCGGAGATTCGTGGAAGGATTTTCTCGAATCGCTACTCCATTAACTCAGCTGACTCGGAAAGATACAAAGTTCGGTTGGAGCGAAGAATGTGAGCAGAGTTTTCAAGAACTCAAGAGGAGACTCATTTCAGCACCTGTTCTAACAATACCATCTGGCTCGGAGGGATTTGTCATCTACAGTGATGCTTCGAGCAAAGGGTTGGGATGCGTTCTCATGCAACATGGAAAAGTCATAGCCTATGCATCACGACAACTCAAGGAATATGAGAGGAATTATCCTACTCGTGATCTAGAGTTGGCAGCTGTTGTCTTTGCACTTAAAATTTGGAGGCATTACTTGTATGGGGAGAAGGTGGAGATCTTTACGGATCATAAAAGTCTCAAATATTTCTTCACTCAAAAAGAACTCAACATGCAACAACGACGTTGGCTTGAACTGTTGAAAGATTATGATCATACCATTCAATACCATCCTGGAAAAGCGAACGTGGTAGCTGACGCATTGAGTAGAAGACCATATGCAAGTACGAGTGCGATATTGTCAACACAAAGGCCCATTTTGTGTGATTTGCAAAGGATGGAGATAGAGTTAAAGACTCCAGGGACCCATGTGATGATGGCGAATATACGAGTAGAACCGACTTTAATCGATAAAGTTAAAGCTGCTCAAGCTACAGACCTGGAGCTTATGCGTATGAGGAAGAAAGTGTAAGAAGGTGCTATGCCGGAAGCAAGAATCGATGAAGAAGGAATACTTCGAGTCAACTCCAGACTTTGTGTTCCTAACAACCCTGATTTAAAGTATGAAATCATGATGGAGGCGCACAACACACCGTTTGCAATCCATCCTGGAAGTACCAAAATGTATCATGATCTTCGTCATACATTTTGGTGGAGCAATATGAAGAGGGAGATAGCGTTGTTTATCTCAAGGTGTCTAACTTGTCAACGAGTCAAAGCGGAGCATCAAGTACCAAAAGGTCCATTGCAACCACTTGAAATTTCAGAATGGAAGTGGGAGCACATTACCATAGATTTCGTTACCGGTCTTCCTAGGGTTTCTCAAGGTATTGATGCGATTTGGGTCATTGTTGATAGATTGACCAAGTCTGCTCATTTCTTACCGATACGAGAAACTTATACACTTGAACGTCTTGCTCGTATGTACATAAACGAGATTGTAAGACTGCATGGTATGCCAGTATCCATAGTTTCTGATCGAGACCCAAGATTCACTTCACGATTTTGGGTTAGTTTACAAAAAGCTATGGGCACGGATTTACGATTTAGTTCGGCATATCATCCTCAGACGGACGGACAATCAGAGAGGACTATTCAAACTCTTGAAGATCTATTAAGACTCTGTGTCTTTGACTTCAAGGGAAGTTGGGACAAGTTCTTACCATTGGTGGAGTTTTCCTACAACAACAGTTATCAAGCAAGTATTGGCATGGCTCCATTCGAAACATTGTATGGAAGAAAATGTCGTTCTCCAGTATGCTGGGATGAGGTGGGTGAAGTAACGTTGTTGGGACCGGAGTTGGTACGTATGACTACAGAAAAGATTCAAACGATCCGACAACGTATAAAAACCTCACAAGATCGACAAAAGAGTTATGCTGATCTTCATCGAAAGGACGTGGAATTTGATGTATGAGATCATATGTTCTTACGTGTTGCTCCATGGAAAGGAGTTACGAGATTTGGAAAAAGAGGAAAGCTCAATCCTCGATTCATCTGTCCATTTTTAATCCTCGATCGAGTAGGAACTGTGGCTTATAGACTCTCTTTACCGCCAAGTATGTCTCGTGTTCATAACATTTTTCACATATCCATGTTACGCAAATTTGTGGAAGACCCGAACCACATTATTGAGTTAGAACCGGACGAAATAGCGGAGGATTTGACGTATGAATAAGTTCCTATTCAAATCTTGGATAAGAAGGAACATATTCTACGCTCCAAGGTTATACCTCAAGTCAAAGTTTTGTGGAGAAACCACGATGTTGAGGAAATGACTTGGGAGTTAGAATCTGAAATGAAATCAAGGTACCCTTACCTCTTCGACATACCAGGTACGTACCCTAATTTTGAGGGCGAAATTTCATAAGAAGGGGAGGTTGTAAGACCCCAACTTTTATAAATAAAGATGAATTTTCTATAAATATCATTTTTAAATATTATGGAGTTAATTTGATATAATGTTATAGTTGTGGGTAATATTTATAAATTTTGTAAAGTACGCAAGTTGTTATATAATATTCAATTGGTCGGGGAATATTCATTTTAACAGGAAATATTCGTACAACGGCACAATCATTGGTGGACCCCACAACGGAATTATTGTCGGATTGAGAAAACGACAAAAATATTTTATTAAAAATAACGGCGAAAGTTTTACCATTGTTACTGTTGAACTACTCGGTAGTAAAAGTACAGTAATACGTGTGGTTGCATAGTAGCACACTGTATTGATTATTAATGCTTATGTGAAAAGTCACTCAGTTTGATTCAATTATTGTCAGTTAATAATATGAATTATTTAGCGATAATGACGTTTTGTTTTATTCGTATTATTAACGTAATAAAACAGAAACATCTTTTTATATAAAACAGAATACTTTATTAAAGTTATTCTATAAATAGAATATATTATATTTTATTTAAAATATTTTTCTTTAAATATGGACCGTCAGATTAAAGTAATTAATCTAGACCGTTCATGGATTTGTTACTATGCATTCTATTTTCTATAAATAGTAGCTCATTCCTTCATTATTTCTTAGGAATTCACTGAACTCTAGAGAGAGAAACTATAGAGAGAAACTATAGAGAGAGAGAAGAAGGGTATCTGCTACTTAACTATTTCCTTATTTCAGCTCTTCTTTAAAACGGTAAGGGGTGTTATTCTTTCTTATTCATGAAGAGAACTGTTGTTATTTTATTTTTTATTATTCTGTTGGAATAACCTGTATACACGGTCTACCCTATACTTGGTGACATTCTTCTGTTATTCTGTTGGAACATCCTGTCTGTGTGTTTTACACCGGACCTGGTTCCGTTTTTATTATTATTCTGTTGGAACATTCTGTCTGTATGTTTTACACCGGACCTGGTTCCGTCTTGTTATTATTCTGTTGGAACATCCTGTCTGTGTGTTTTACCCCGGACCTGGTTCCATTATTTATTATTCTGTCGAAATATCCTGTCTGTGCGTTTACGCCGGACCTGGTTCCATTATTTATCATTCTGTTGGAATAACATGTCTGTGCGGTCAATCGCATGCATGGTGATTTCTTTTGTTATTACATTCCTTATTATACTCAGTTGGTTAAGTTTTGACTTCTATACTCCATGAAATTTGTGGAATATCCTTGATAATTGTGTTTCATCCAGTATCTTTTCATGAAAATATTCTTCTAAGCATTCTTGAATTTTACTCCACAAAGCAGTATCATGTTGACAATTTGGACGTTGTTAATTATTGGATAAATTAATTCTTGAACTTGTTTTATTGAATTCTTATATCATTGTCATCATCCTCATGTTTATAAAATGTTGAAAGTCATCTGTGGCCTGTAATGCATAGATGGACTTGGTATGATTATGACCAGGGATTATTCGGTATAATCATGACCGTAATGTTATAAATGATGTGGTAAAAGTCCTCATTGGCCCGTAGTGCATTGATGGACAGTTGTTGGCATGATCATGATCATTAATGAATACACGAATATCCTTGGCCGTAGTGCAGGGGTGATTCGATGATGAGGATTATTTTATTAAGCTGAGTCCCAGCGATAACAGTGTTGAAAAACCTTTTAAATCATAAAAGATAGTAGAGTTTATTTTCTACTTGACTCTTTTAACGGATTGCTTGTTCCGCTGCAGTTAAACTTGATGTCTATTATATTTTATCAGTTTAACATTGTTGAAGGCTAATGATAATTTATTCTGCATTATCTTAGTCATAATATTTCTTACTGGGCTAGTTGAGCTCACCCTTTCTTTCATTGTTCTCTTCAGGAAATGAGAACGTAGCTGGGGCAAGTCGGGGAACGGAGTGATGGTCCGAATGATAGTATTAGTTAGTAGTCCTCACTATTCTATGTAATAGTGTGTTAATAAATGTAATGAGGACTCCTTTTGAGTATGGATACTCTCTAGTAGACAATATTTGTATTCAAACTCACAGTTTATGTTTTGTCATATTGAACACGACAGTTGTATTATTAAGTTGTATTTGAATTCTGTACCATGTATCTGACGACCCAAGATGGGTGATGTATACCTAATTTTGGGGGCGTCACAGAAGAAGTATGCTGATCAACACAAACAATATCGCGAATTTGACGTAGGAAATTTTGTTTTCCTAAAAGTTTCTCCTTGGATAGAAAAAATTCGTTTTGGCAAGAAAGGAAAGCTAAGCCCAAGGTTTATTGGACCCTTCGAGGTACTACAAAGAGTGGGAGAAGTGGCTTATGAGATAGCTCTACCTCCAGAGTTAGAACATGTACACAACGTTTTTCATGTGTCGGTGATGCGACCGTATAAACCCGATAACAAACATGTGATCGAATATGAACCGTTACAGTTTGATAAAGACTTATCTTATGAGGCGGTTCCTATCCAGATAGTAGATAGGAAAGAACAAGTGCTCAGGAATAAGGTGATACCTTCCGTGAAGGTCATATGGAGGAACCACAATGCTGAAGAAGCTACATGGGAACTCGAAGACAAAATGATGAATAACTACCCTGAGTTATTTAAACTGTTTAATCTATGTCTTCGATTCTGGGGACAGAATCCTTATAAGGAGGGAAGAATGTGACGAATGAATTGTTTGAGTTGTGATTCTGGGGACAGAATCCTTGTAAGGAGGAAACTGTTTGAGTTGTGATTCTGGTGACAGAATCCTTGTAAGGAGGGAAGGATGTAACAATCCAAAATTTCAGTTGTAATTTTAAATATTTATTGAATTAAATAAATATTTTTAATTGATGTATTTGTTGTTTAGTAGATATTTGTTGGATTATTTATTAGTATGTAAATAATTCATGAGTTATAAAAATTAACTTAATTAAATAAAAGGGTGATGAATTAAATTTATAAGATAATACTCTAATTTAATTATATGAATGGTTATAATGTTGCTTTAATTTAATGTAGTAATTAAAGTGATATGTAATTTATTAAATAAAATTATAATGAAAATTATAATTTTGTGGAAATTGGTTAAGTGGAGAATTTATTTAATAAGTTGTAATTAATTTTTATTTAATTAAGATTGGATATAAAAATCCAAGTAAATAGTGTTGGAAAATAAACTATAGTATAAATGATTTATTAAAATAAATTAAAGGAGTTTTAAATGGGTTTACCAAACTAGGCTTAAGGTATATTAATTCTTTATTTTTTTTAAAGTGTTTTGCCAAACAAAGCCTTATGGCTTTTGAATTTAAATATATATAATAATAAAATATAATAAATATTTTTATAACTGATACATAATTAGTATATTTATTAGTACGACAGTTTTATACATTTTTGTAAGACCCTAATTTTCATAAATAAAGATTAAATTTTTTCTCGAATTATTATTTTTAAATATTATGGTGTGGACTTGATATAATGTTATAGTTGTGGATAATATTTATAAATTTTGCAAAGTATGCAAGTTGTTATAAAATATTCGATTGGTCGGGGAATATTCGTTTTAACAAGAAATATTTGTAAGACGACACAATCATTGGTGGACCCCACATCGGAATTATTGTCAAAGTTAGAAAACGACAGAAATATTTTTTTATAAAAATAACGACGAAAGTTTTACCATTAAACTATTGAAATACCCGGTGGTAAAAGTACAGTAATATGCTTGGTGCATAGTAGCACACGGTATTGGTTATTGATGCTTACGTGAGAAGTCACTCAGTTATATTTAATTATTGTTACAGTAATTGATGCATAGTATCTCACGTTATTTGATTCAATTATTGTTAATATTTTATATTATTAAATCAATAATTGAGATGACAAGTATTCATCTTATTAGTTGCATAATTAACAATGTCTAGAAAGTTTTGTCGAGGAAAGGGGTTTGGTCACCTAATTACGCGCCAATAGGGAAAAATTCTTATCAGAAAGCCCCCTCTTTCCTGAGAACGATCTGGTTGTTAATATTGATGGTTATAATAATGATGAATAAATGTTGTTAAAAATATTGAGGAAATTTTTTGTGAAGTATTTGTTGTGAATTTTGCTTATTATTTGGACTCCATTTACCCCTTTTTCAAAATAATCAGAAGGAAGTTATAATGTGTGTGTATATATATATATATATATATATATATATATATATATATATATATATATATATATATATATATATATATATATATTTTACGTGTGTGTGTGTGTGTCGTGTGTGTAAGTGTGTGTGGTGGGAAAAGAAAAAAGGGGTGGGGTGATAATGCCTTGTAAGAGAGGGAATTGGTGTGTGTGGTGGGAAAAGAAAAAGGGGGTGGGGTGATAATGCCTTGTAAAAAAGGGAATTGGTGTGTGTGTGTGTGTGTGTGTGTGTGTAAATATATTGTTTTATTTGAATGTTGGGCATCCGTGAATTCTCATTTCGCCCGTGATGCTTTCGTCCGAAATCCTACTGTTGGTCCGTGAGAAAAAATTCTAAATAGTATCCTTTCATTCTCCTATAAATAGGATGCTTAGTTTAGAATTGAAAATCACACCAGAATCAGAAAATTCTTCTGCTATAATATTGAGCGTATTTCTTTCAAGTTTTAGAAAGCTTTGAGTGTAGAAAACAGTGAAGGTTTTCTTCAAGAATATCCCCGCTATACCAGTTAGAATACTCTTCTTTTTAAGGTAAGAGATATTATTTTTGTTCAATACTCGTAAGACATAATATTTTCTTCTATACTCTGTAGTATTTAAGTAATATTATTTAATTTCAGATTTTGAATTCTACACTCATTTTGTTAAGTTTTGGCTTCTATACTCCATGAAATTAATAGAATATCATTAATATTTGTGCTTCATCCAGTATCTTTTCATAGAAATATTATTCTGAGCATTCTTGATAAGTTTTAACCTTTTCATGTCGGAGTACTATTCACGGGATACTATTCCTGAAGTAATATTCACGGGATACTATTTACTCAGTTACTATTCACCCGGGGTACTATTCATGACAAAAATTAATTTCTTTTTTGTCCAAATCATTTTTGATACAATATTATTCTTAAATTTTACTCCACAAAGCAGTATCATGTTGACAATTTGAACGTTTTTAAATTCTGGATAAATTAAATTATAAATCTTTAAAATTTTATCCTTTGCTTTCATTTAATTGAATTCTTATATCATTGTCATCATCCTCATGTTTATATTGTTATGAAAGTAATATTTGGCCCGTAGTGCATAGATGGACTGTTGATTGGTATGATTATGACCAGGGATCATTCGGTATAATCATGACCTGTAATGTTACAAATGATGTGCTAAATGTCCTCATTGGCCCGTAGTGCATTAATGGACAGTTGTTGGCATGATCATGACCATTGATGATTACACGAATATCCTTGGCCCGTAGTGCATGGATAATTCGTGGACGTGATACTAATGAATATCATTGGCCAGTGGTGCAGGGATGATTCGATGATGTGAATTATTTATTAAGCTGAGTCTCAGCGATAAAATTGATGTTAAACTCTTAAATCATAGAAGATAGTAGATATCATGCTCTACTTGACTCTTCTAATGAATTACTTGTTCCGCTGCAATTAAACTTGATATTTATTATATTTTATCAGTTTAACACTGTTGAAGGCTAACGATAATTTATTCTGCATTATCTTAGTCATAATATTTCTTACTAGGCTAGTTGAGCTCACCCTTTTGCTTTCATTGTTCTCTTCAGGAAATGAGAACGCAGTCAGGACTAGTCGGGGAATGGAGTGACGATCCGAGATGGTTGTTTTAGCATTCCTCACTATTTAGTGTGATAATAAATGTAATGAGGATTGAATTTGAGTTTGGATACTGTCTATAAGACAATATTCGTGTAAAAACTCAGCTATGTTTTGTCGTATTTTACACGACAGTTGTATTAATTAAGTTTGTATTTGAATTCTGTACCATGTATTTGGGGACTTAGAATGGGTGATGTATACATATTTTTGGGGGCGTCACAGTTGGTATCAAAGCTTAGGGATATGATGTGAGACTAGAACTAGGGGGAGAGACGGGGAAATCCTTCGCTAGTATGACCTACCTAAGCTTATTTGTTATTTAATTGGTTGGTCAGAATATAGGGATAATATGTGGCATGTCAATTAACCCTTGTTTTGTGGCAGTGTTTGAAAATGACATCCGAGAATGTTGAGATAAGAGCACATGAGACCGTTGAGTCTCCAACTATCAATACCCAGGATAATGTGTATTAGGAAGGCAATAATACTCAGGAAAACAACAACACCGACCAAACAATGAACAATGGGATGTTCAGAGGCTTTATACAATTCATGCAAAATCAGGCGAGAGCGACTCCTGTTTAAAATGCAGGTGGAAACACTAACAACTCTCGGATGGTCACCGCTAAGCAGTTCAAGGAGCTGGGACCACGAGAGTTTTTGGGAGAGCCAAAACCACTTAAGGCGGAGACGTGAATAAAGTAGATCACCAAGATATTTGATGTCTTGGGATGCTCCGAGGAGCAAAAGGTTCCCTTTGTCACCTTCATGTTGCGAGGAGAGGCAGAATACTGGTGGGAATTTGTAAAGCGTACTCAACCTGCCGCACTGAAGATGTATTGGGAGAAGTTCCAAGAATTGTTCAATGACAAGTACTTTCCCGAAAGTATTCGTCACATGAAAGAGGTGGAGTTTATCAAGCTGGAGTAAAACAATATGACCGTGTCGCAGTACGAAGTTAAGTTTGCCGAGTTGTCCCGGGTTGCGTCCCACTTGGTTGATAATGAGGAGAGAATGACGCGAATATTTCTGCGAGATTTGAAACCTGAAATACGTCAATATCTCATTTCTCATAAACTGTGTTTGTATTCAGATGTTGTAAATAGGGCTCAGTTATTGGAGCGTGATAATGGGTCAACCCAACCAAGAGAAAGCAGTCGGCAAAATGATAATACAAGTGGTAGCAGTCATCGAAGAAGTGACAACAAACGTGGAGGAAGTCAACATGCCAGAAATGGTAACCACTTCGGTGGTAATTATGGCCAAGGCAATAAAAGTAGAAATTTCAAGAATAGGAGATTCAATAATGATGGAAGGATGTCATCACCAACACTCGTTGTTAAAGAAGGAGAACGATCACTGATCGTATGCTACAAATGCGGAGGGGAGGGACACATCAGTCCAAAATATACGCAGCAGTCCAAAACATGTTACAATTATGGAAGAGAAGGTCACTTAGCCCGATTTTGTCATGCAGTAAAGTCAAGTCCAGCTGGGATGGAAGCACCAAAGACCGTCCCAGAGAAGTCAAAGTCGGTAGTTCAAGGGAGAGCGTTTGTCATAACCTCCCAAAAAGTGAGGAACCCGAACGAGGTCATCACGGGTAAGCTAATCATAAACTCTTGCGAAGTCTATACCTTATTTGATACTGGTTCTATCCATTATTCTATTTCTCCTACTTGCGCTCAACGTTTAAATTTAACTCCAGAGAAATTAGACTTTGACTTATCTGTTGAAACTCCGTTGGGAGAAACCTTCATTACATCTACTGTTTATAAGTCTTGTTTGATTCAAATCAACAACCGCACGTTACCTGTCGATCTTATCTCTTTGAAAATACTTGCATTTGATGTGATTTTAGGGATTAATTGGTTAACTACTCATCATGCAAAAATTGATTGTTTTCGTAAGGTTATTAGCTTTCATATTCCTAACCAACCTATTATGCGAATTTAAGCAATCAAACCACTAAAGTCAATCACTGTCATATCAAGCCATAAAGCTATTCGTTTATTGAAAAACAGATGTCAAGCTTTCTTTGCCCATGTCACGGATTTAAATAAAAATACGTCAGATTTGAATGATATTTCTATTGTTAATAAATTTCATGACGTATTCCCGGAAGAACTTCCTGGCCTACCCCCAGAGCGTGAAATCAAATTTTGTATCGACCTTGAACCCAGTACAAAACCCATTTCCAAAGTCCCATATCGAATGGCTCCTATTGAACTTCAAGAGTTAAAGACCCAACTACAGGAATTGTTAGACATCGATTTCATTCGTCCGAGTACGTCTCCTTGGGGTGCTCCTATTCTATTCGTGAAGAAGAAAGATGGGAGTATGCGACTTTGTATTGATTATTGGGAGTTGAATCATGTCACCATCAAAAATAGGTATTCGTTACCTCGTATTCATGACCTGTTTGACCAGTTGCAAGGCGCCAAATTCTTTTCAAAGATCGATCTTCATTCTGGATATCATCAGTTGAAGATTAAAACTGATGACATTCCAAAGACTTTCAGAACTCGATACGAACATTACGAATTCCTAGTCATATCTTTTGGATTGACTAATGCTCATGTTGCCTTCATGGATATGATGAACCGAGTATTTAAGGAATATTTGGATCACTTTATGGTCGTCTTTATTGATGACATCCTCATATACTCCAAAACCCGTGAAGATCATGAGCAACACTTGAGGCTGATACTCCAAAAGTTTCGTGAAAATAAGTTGTATGCCAAGTTAAAAAAATGAGAGTTTTGGCTTGAGGAAGTTTATTCCTTGGGCATGTGATATCAAATCACAGAATATCTGTTGACCCGGCAAAGATTAAAGCAATTCAAAGCTGGGAGTAACCTAAGTCAGTGACCGAAGTACGTAGCTTTCTGGGCTTAGCTGGTTATTATCAGATATTCGTGGAAGGATTTTCTCGAATCGCTACTCCATTAACTTAGCTGACTTGAAAAGATACAAAGTTCTGTTGGAGTGAGGAATGTGAGAAGAGTTTTCAAGAACT
The DNA here is from genome assembly GCA_016801055.1 of Panax notoginseng. Classification (NCBI taxonomy): domain Eukaryota; kingdom Viridiplantae; phylum Streptophyta; class Magnoliopsida; order Apiales; family Araliaceae; genus Panax; species Panax notoginseng. The sequence goes on along the minus strand of CM029023.1, from coordinate 107,470,899 downwards.
CAAGAGGAGACTCATTTCAGCACATGTTCTGACAATACCATCTGCTTCAGAGGGATTTGTCATCTACAACGATGCTTCAGGTAGAGGGTTAGGATGTGTTCTCATGCAACATGGGAAAGTCATAGCCTATGCCCCACGACAACTCAAAGAATATGAGAGAAATTATCCTACTCATGTTCTAGAGTTGGCAGCAGTCGTTTTTGCGCTTAAGATTTGGAGACATTACCTATATGGGGAGAAGGTGGAGATCTATATAGATCATTAAAGCCTCAAATATTTCTTCACCCAAAAAGAGCTCAACATGCGGCAACGACGTTGGCTTGAGTTGTTGAAAGATTACGATCATACCATTCAATACCATCCTGGAAAAGCAAACGTGGTAGCCAACGCGTTGAGTAGAAGATCATATGCAGGTACGAGTGTGATATTATCAACGCAAAGGACCATTTTGTATGACTTGCAAAGGATGGAGATAGAGTTAAACACTCTAGGGACCCATGTGATGATGTCAAGTATACGAGTAGAACCGACTTTAATCGATAAAGTTAAAGTTGCTCAAACTACGGACCTGAAGCTGATGCGTATAAGGAAGAAAGTACAAGAAGGTGCTATTCCGGAAGCAAGAATCGATGAAGAAGGAATACTTTGAGTCAACTCCAGACTTTGTGTTCCTAACGACCCTGATTTAAAGTATATAATCATAATGGAGGCGCACAACACACCGTTTGCAATCTATCCTGGGAGTACCAAAATGTATCATGATTTTCGACATATATTTTGGTGGAGTAATATGAAAAGAGAGATCGCAGAGTTTATTTCTAGGTGTTTAACGTATCAACGAGTCAAGGTGGAGCATCAAGTGCCAAAAGGTCCATTGCAACCACTTGAAATTCTGGAATGGAAGTGGGGGGAGCACATTATCATGGATTTTGTTTCTGGTCTTCCTAAGGTTTCTCAAGGCATAGATGTAATTTGGGTCATTGTTGATAGATTGACTAAGTCTGCTCATTTCTTACCTATACGAGAAACTTATTCACTTGAACGTCTTGCTCGTATTTACATAAATGAGATTGTAAGACTGCATGGTATGCTAGTATCCATAGTTTCTGATCGAGACCCAAGATTCACTTCATGATTTTGGGTTAGTTTACAAAAAGCTATGGGCACGGATTTGAGATTCAATTCGGCATATCATCCTCAGACAGACGGGCAGTCGGAGAGGACTATTCAAACTCTTGAAGATTTATTAATACTCTGTGTCCTTAACTTCAAAGGAAGTTGGGACAAGTTCTTGTCATTAGTGGAATTCTCCTACAACAACAGTTATCAAGCAAGTATTGGTATAGCTCCATTCGAGGCATTGTATAGACGCAAGTGTCGTTCTCCAGTATGCTAGGATGAGGTGGGTGAAGCAACGTTGTTGGGACCGAAGTTGGTACGTATGACTACGGAAAAAATTCAAATGATCCGGCAACGTATAAAAACCTCACAAGATCGACAAAAGAGTTATGTTGATCTTCATCGAAAGGACATAGAATTCAATGTTGGTGATCATGCGTTGTTACGTGTTGCTCCATGGAAAGGAGTTACAAGATTTTGAAAGAGAACAAAGCTCTGTAACGACCCCAAAATTCATACAATTAAATTCTCGATTTCAGTCGTTAATAATACATTCAACCTCAAATTTTACATAATTAAATGATAATACAACCATTAAAAATTTGCGGAATAATTAAAATTTTCTATTACAAACTATCCTCGTTTCCAAAACCTTCAACCTTTACATCTAAATATCTCAGAATCAATTTAATACTATAATAGTTTACATCGCGAAACGATATTACAATTCAACATTAATACATCATTCGAAATCTTAAACATGGCTCAAATAATACTAACACAACCAAAGTGTATAAATCTTCAAGTATCACATCTGATTAATGTCTTTCAAGTAACACATAACTTTACCTCGAAATCTTGACCTGCAAAAATGGTTATTTGCAAGGTTGAGCTCGACAGCCCAGCAAAATCTAACAGTTTTCATGCATCACGTAGCATATGCTCAACATACATCTCTTAAATATTGGACTATCATAACATACAGACTACAGTTCACATAACAAGTATAAAGATTGAGTTCCTTACTCAATCAGCATGTTTTACTCAATCAACGTAGTCATAAGTTGACTTTAATGTTTCATGCTTTCAACATAAATATAACAAATCGTGTTATTTGCAATAAAGACTTAAAACAGTTAATCATTAAGTTCACGTAGCAAATAGGAACTGAAAGACTTGCCTGATTCGTAGTTTATGAACTACAACTTAACTGCTTATCGATTATCTGCATTTCGTGTATTCCTACACAGTTATATCAATATTCACATTAACTATTAGTCACATAGTAGCTATAATGTAAACTTTACTCTACATCTCATAATCCTTCTTTTTAATCAATACACAATGTACTAACATCCTTTTTCTAACATAACACTCATTTCTAGATAAACTTGTTATTTCGGTACAAGTCTTACATTACTATTTACATTTCAGAAATTCCAAGTGTTGACTTCACAACACCTGTCTAACATTCATTGTGTATATGAAGTTATCACATAACGCGTTTGTAACTTACTAATCATTCTCATAACTTTGAATTTATCAATTACATATTACGGTTCTGTTTTAACCTTCTTACTACATGTGTGACACTTTAACATAGCCTTAAAACACGTGGTAAGGCTACCCAAAATCTGCAGCAGCAGCAGAAGGTGCTGCCTCAGATCAGTGTATGGCGCAGCTGCGCCATACACATGCTTGGAACCGGTGCAGCTGCGCAGTTTTTAGCCTTGGCACCAGCGAAGCTGCGCTGGTGCACAGACAGACGCAGAGTCCGCTATGAACAGTAGCCGACTTTAGCCCAACAAACACGAATTTCAACCACTAAACAGTAATATTAACACGTAAAATAAATATAACACTATCATAAACATGTTTGTTAACATATTCCACCAATTATAACAATTTAACAACAACTAAAACTATTTTAATTTCTCAAAATTCATGTTTTTCATATAAAACCCAACTTTTGATATTCATCCCAAAAATCATCACAGTGAATTCAATACTTGGCCAAATCACTCCATTAAAATTACGCTATGCTCGTTTCTTAATGAACTAACATAATCAAGCTTCAATTTATAATTTCACATACTAATTGGCCACTACCATTGATACTTTTCATGAACCATATGAAAATACATAAAAACATACATTGTTAATTATCTTTCCTATTTTTAACTGTAATTAGCATACAATTTCTTGTTTATATACAAACTAAAACATCACCAACATGAATAATCACCACAATACATTTGTATAGCAACAATTTAAAAGTATGAAATTCACAGAGAATAGAAAATACATGTTGTAAAACTCATATATATATATATATATATATATATATATATATATATATATATATATATATATATATATATATATAATACTAAGATTTAAAAAAATACCTTCACTTAGCTTGTAACCATTGCTAATTGTAGCCAAATCTCACAAGTTCCTCTCAAAATCTCTCACAAATTATCTGTGAACCTTCTTCTCAGACAACTTCTATTTTCCTTCTTGGCCAAATACAATATACGTAAAACCAAATAAAACCAACGCACGCCCTTTTTCAAACGTTTAAAATCGTCCTCCACTAATTGCCCCCCTATTCAATTTATCAGTTACCAAAAAAATTATTATATATATTATTTATTTATATTTTATTTATTTATTTTATTATTATAATTAAAAAGGAAATCCAAAAGCCATGGGGCTTTGTTTGGCAAAGCTCTAAAAATAAAGACTTAATATACTTAAGCCATGTTTGGATAAACTCAATTAAATCTGCTTTAATTTATTTTAATACTCCTTATAATATAATTATTTGTCACACTATATCTAATTAAGTTTTCATACTTAATTAATTAATTCAAATAATAATTTATTAAATAAATCGTTTAATCACATAACTCAATACAAATAATTAACCAAATAAAATCAAATCAATTAAAAAATATTTATTTAACGATAAACACATCCATTAAATATTTATACAACTCAATAAATATTTAATATTATAATTAAAACAAGTATTAATAACAATCAATTTACATATTATAACAAGTATTAACCACGAAATTTTGTACTTTCTAAAGCCAATTTTCATGTAAAAATACTGTTATATACTTTTCTTCCTACAAACCAAATTACATGAATTTTTTATCATCAAACAACACTCACATGTGATAATTAACAGAGTATAAACCCTCATACATATATATGTATCAATTCAACACAATTATCAATAAAAATTTTAAAAACAAGGGTTAACATTAGAGTAGGTTATACCTTGTTCCTTTGATTGTTTGCTAGCAAAGAGATGAAGATTATTAGGAGAAAAAAGGGTCAAAAATCGCGAGAACAGTAGCTTCAGGTCCCGTTTCTGCTAACGGGCGCAGCTGCGCTGTGCCCTAAGTCATTTGGGGCGCAGCTGCGCTGTGCCCAAGGCTTAATTGGGCGCAACTGCGCCCAAACTATGTCAGGTGTGACTGTTTTGACCTGTTTTAGTAAAATAGGCATAACGTTTTCATACGAACTCCGATTAAGACAATTCAAGATGATCCGAAATGAGGACAAATAGACCTGCAACTTTTATTTTTTAAGTTTTTCAATTTAATGTCTGGAATAGGGGTCAAAATGGTCATCTTTAGGACTGTTGTGTTTTCGGAGGCAATCGGAGGGCGTCGGGCATGCACGTATGCAAGTGTAGTGCTCTTTGTGACGCCCACAAAATAGGTATACATCACCCATTCTGAGTCGCCAAATACATGGTACAGAAATAACTACAACTTTATTAATACAATTGTCGTGCAAAATACGACAACACTTAAACTGTGAGTTTAAAATACAAATATTGTCATCTAGACAATATCCACACTCAAATAAGTCCTCATTATAATTATTGATACTTTATTTTAAAAAATAGTGAGGACTACTAAAACATCTTTTTAGAACCATCATTCCATACCCCGACTAGTACTCGCTACATTCTCGCCTCCTAAGAAAAAAAATGGAACAAAAAGGAAAGGGTGAGCTCAACTAGCCCAGTAAAGAATATTATGACTAAGTTATCATAGAACAAATTATCGTTAGTCTTCAACAGGAAAAAATCTAATAGAATACAATAGACAACAAGTTTTAAATTAATATTCGCAGCGGAAATAATAATTCATTAGAAGAGTTAAGTATAGAATAAAATTTACTATCTTCTATATATGAATTTAAAGGTTCATCGTCAATATTTTATCCCTGTAACATCAATCAATATATATCTGGAATCAAATATTCATCTTTGCACTACAGGTCAAAGATATTCATCAGTTGGTCATGTTCATCTAAACACATGTACATCTTTTCACCACGGCCAAAGATATTCATCAGAAAATCATTCATCTTTACACTACATGCCAAAGATATTTAGTTATATCATCATTTAGGACTGAGGATGATGAAAAATATTTTAAAGAAAATGAATCCAGTGAAACAAAAGAACAAATATTAAGGATTCGTACTTTAAACAATCCAAGTTCAAAAATACTTCATAAATAATCATAGTGGAGTAAAATTCAAAAATGAAGATCAAAACATGGATACAATCAAAGGTAGTATCCATAATAGATATCTTGGACAAAAAGAAGAAAATTTTATTTTTCGTTGAATAGTGTCGTATTCGTGAATAGTATCGTATACGTGAATAGTACCATATACGTGAATAGTAACCCCGACACAAAAAATTCCAAATTTGATAAAAAATTCAGACCAATATTTCGGCATAATGGTATTGAAAGAAATAATATCATTTACGAAAAAAATAACATCCCTTACCTCCAAAAAGACAGTACCTCTGGCTGGAATACTAGATATAGTGCTAAAGGAACTTGCACTGTATAGCAACACTCAACATATCAAAATACTCACAAGAATACGCTCGATAATATAGAGAGAGAAAACTTTAGTTTCTGGTGTGATTTTCAATTCTAACCTAAGCACCCTATTTATAGGAAAATGCTTAGAACACCGATGCAGAAAATTTAATAAAATATTAATATAATTAAAAATTTTCAAGCCCGCCTTAGACCAACTGAATTCAGCACATTTATATCATATGTGGGGCCCACCCAATTACAAAAAATGTTTTTCATTAAAAAAATATTTTATAATCTAAAAATTAATTCAGACCCAATATTTCGAAACTTCAATAATTCATAATAAATAGCCCTTTTATCAGAAAAATTTGAATCTTATGTCCATTCCATAGGAAATTCAATTTTCTACAACTTTGTAAGTTTAAACTTTTCCAAATTCCAAACAGAAATCGACCGAAATCCATATACGGACGATTTTACAGGCTATAATCACATTTTAGTCAAGAAATGGGGTCCACAAACATGAAAAACATGTTTTAAATATTTTTTGTAACAAAAATACTCTTTCCCCTCATTTATTCATATAGCCCACATTCATTGTAAAAATATCACCATTATTATATTATTATAATATAATAATATATATAAATGAATTATTTTATCAGACAAGATAAAATATCAATTTTCAACAATTGTCACATTAAAAAATTTTTCCATCTATATCCACATAAAATGACTATTTTTTTTATCAAATAAATCAATAATTAATTATTCACAAATAATATTACAAAATCACAATACTGACAACCTGACCGTTCCCAGGAAAGAGGGGGCTTTCCAATAAGGATTTCTCCTTACTGGCGCGCAATTAGATGACCAAACATCTCCTTAGACAGAACTTTCTAGACATTTCTAATAATGCTATCTAATAATATTATTCAAATAATATGAATTATTGATATGATAATAGAAAATACAGTGTAATGACAATTATTGAAACAACAATAATATAAAATATCAACGTAGCAATTATTGAATCAATAAAATAAAATATTGAATAATTACTGTAACAATTATTAAGTAGTGCCTTCTTACGTAAGAATCAATAATTGGTGCAATACCGTGTGCTACTGTTCAACACCGCATATTACTGTGTTTTAACCATCGGGTATTCCAACAGTGCTAACGGTAACAACTACGTCGTTATTTCTAAACAACTTATACTTGTCGTTTTCTTCATCCAATCGATTTTCGTTATGGGACCCACACAAGGCTACGCCGTCGTACGAATATTCCCCGACAGTAAGAATATTCCACGACCAAACGAATATTTCCCGACAACAATGAATATTTTATAACCACTTGCTTATTTAAAATATTTACGCATTTTACCCATAACTAACCACATTAATCAAATGAATCCTTACTATTTTAAAATAATAAATAGAGGAAATTCAATTTTATTTATGAAAAGTTGAGATCTTACAACCTCTCCTCCTTATGAAATTTCGTCCTCGAAATTGACGTACGTACCTGGTATTTCGAAAAGGTGAGGGTACCTCGCTTTCATTTCTGTTTCCAATTCTTAGGTCATTTCCTTAATAGCATGGTTCCTCCACAAAACTTTGACTTGTGGTAAGACCTTTGTACGTAGGACATGCTCTTTTCTATCCAAGATCTTAACAGGTACCTCTTCGTATGTTAAGTCTTCAGCTATCTCGTCTGGTTCTAACTCAATAATGTGGTTTGGGTCTTTCACATATTTACGAAGCACAGATATGTGAAAAATATTATGAACACGAGACATACATGGAGGTAACGCAAGTCTATAGGCCACATTTCCTACTCGGTCAAGAATTTGAAATGGAACAATAAATCGTGGATTGAGCTTTCCTCTCTTCCTAAATCTTGTAACTCCCTTCCATGGAGCAACTCGCAACAATACATGATTCCCAATACTAAATTCCACGTCTTTTCGATGAAGATCTGCATAACTCTTTTGTCGATCCTGTGCCATTTGTATACGTTGTCGAATCATTTGGATCTTTTTTATAGTTATACGTACTAACTCTGGTCCCAACAATATTGCATCACCCACCTCGTCCCAACATACTGGAGAGTGACACTTTCGTCCATACAATGCTTCAAATGGAGCCACACCTATACTTGCCTGATAAATGTTGTTGTAGGAGAATTCCACCAATGGTAAATACTTATCCCAACTCCCTTTGAAGTCTAGGACACAGAGTCTTAATAGATCTTTTAGAGTTTGAATAGTCCTCTCTGATTGTTCGTCCGTTTGAGGATGGTATGCTGAACTGAATCGTAAAACCGTGCCCAAAGCTTTTTGCAAGCTAACCCAAAATCGTGAAGTGAATCTTGGGTCACAATCCGAAACTATGGATACTGGCATGCCATACAACCTCACAATCTCATTCACGTACATAAGAGCAAGACGTTCAAGGGAATAAGTCTCTTGTATCGGCAAGAAATGAGCAGACTTGGTTAATCTATCAACAATAACCCAAATCGCATCTATGCCTTGAGAAATCTTGGGAAGACCTGTAACGAAATCCATGGTAATGTGTTCCTACTTCCATTTCGAAATCTCAAGTGGTTGCAATGGACCCTTTGGCACTTGATGCTCCGCCTTCACACGTTGACAAATTAAACACCTCGAGATAAACTTCGCGATCTCTCTCTTCATATTGCTCCACCAAAATGTATGTCGAAGATCACGATACATTTTGGTACTTCCAGGGTGAATTACAAACGGTGTGTTGTGTGCCTCCATCATGATTCTATGTTTCAAGTCAGAATCGTTAGGAACACAAAGTCTGGAGTTAACTCGAAGTATTCTTTCTTCATCGATTCTTGCTTCTGGAATAGCACCTTCTTGCACTTTCTTCTTCATATGCATCAGCTCCGGGTCTATGGCTTGAGCAATTTTAACTTTATCGATTAAAGTTGGTTCTATGCGTATACTTGACATCATCGCATGGGTCCCCGGAGTCTTGAATTCTATCTTCATCTTTTGTAAATCACACAAAATGGGTCTTTGTGTTAACAAAATCGCACTCATTCCCGTATATAATCTTCTACTCAATGCATCAGCTACCACTAGACCTGGCAAACGGGACCAAAGCCCGCGGGCCGGGCCGGGCCGGGCCGCCTGCCAAAACCCGGGCTTTGGGCCACTGTTTTTAAGCCCATGAAAACCCGGGCCTTTTTGGCCCGGCCCGCCCGCCAACAATTATTTTTTTTTTAAAAAAGTAAAGTGTTAGGTTGTGAGGCTTGAACACAAGACTTGTAAGTAAATAAATAAGAGTTCAAACCAACTGAGCTACAACAACTATTTGTTTTTAATGTAATCTTCAATATATTTTAACTATAATTGAAAATTAATTAATAATACTAATTTATAATACTATTACAATTTTAATTAATTGAGATATGTAGTTAATGTATGTAATTAATTAATCGTGTTTGTTTGTATTATTGTTTATTATTAATTATTTTATTATTTTTAATATTTATTATTATTATTATTGGTGTAACAAAGAGTTTGCAAAAAAAAAAATTAATGGCCGAAGCCCGCGGGCCGGCCCGGCCCGCCCGCCACGGGCCACGGGCTGGCCATTTCCAGCCCACCAAAACCCGGGCCTTTTTGGCCCGGCCCGCCGTTGGCCCGGCCCGGCCCCGCCCAGCCCGCCCGTTTGTCAGGTCTAGCTACCACGTTTGCTTTTCCAGGATGGTATTGAATGGTATGGTCATAATCTTTCAACAGCTTGAGCCAACGTCGTTGCCGCATGTTGAGTTCTTTTTGGGTGAAGAAATATTTGAGGCTTTTATGGTTGGAATATATCTCCACTTTCTCCCCAAATAGATAGTGCCTCCAGATTTTCAACGCGAAAACAACTGCTGCCAACTCTAGATCATGAGTAGGGTAATTCCTCTCATATTCTTTGAGTTGTCGTGAGGCATAAGCTATGACCTTCCCATGTTGCATGAGAACATATCCTAACCATTTGCCTGAAGCATCGCTGTAGATAACAAATCCATCCGAACCAGATGGTATTGTCAGAACAGGTACCGAAATGAGTCTCCTCTTAAGATCTTGAAAACTCTTCTCGCATTCCTCACTCCATACGAATTTTGTATCTTTCTGAGTCAGCTGAGTTAACGGAGTAGCGATTCGAGAAAAATCTTCCACAAATCTCCGATAATAACCAGCTAAACCCAAAAAGCTACGTACTTCGGTCACCGACTTCGGTTGCTCCCAAGTTTGTATTACTTCAATCTTCGTCGGGTCAACAGATACTCCATGTTTTGACACCATGTGCCCAAGGAATGCTACTTCCTCAAGCCAGAACTCGCATTTCTTCAACTTGGCATATAGCCTATTTTCACGAAGTCTTTGGAATATCAACTTTAAATGGTGCTCATGATCTTCACGACTTTTAGAATATATGAGGATGTAATCAATAAAGACAACAACGAACTGATCCAAATATTCCTTGAATACTCAGTTCGTCATATCCATGAAAGCCGCAGGAGCATTAGTCAATCCAAAAGACATGACTAGGAATTTATAATGCCCGTACCGAGTTCTGAAGGCAGTCTTCGGAATATCCTCAGTTCTAATCTTCAGCTGATGATCTCTAGAACGAAGATCGATCTTTGAAAAGAATTATGCTCCTTACAACTGGTCAAACAGGTCATCAATGCGAGGTAGCGGATACCTATTCTTGATGGTGACATGGATCAATTCCCGGTAGTCAATACAAAGTCGCTTACTCCCATCTTTCTTCTTTATAAATAAAACAGGAGCACCCCAAGGAGATGTACTAGGACGACTGAAATTGATGTCCAAGAACTCCTGTAGTTGGACCTTTAACTCCTGAAGTTCAATAGGAGCCATTCGATATGGGTTTTTAACAATGGGCTTTGTACCAGGTTCAAGGTCAATAAAGAATTCAACTTCATGTTCTGGGGGTAGACTGGGAAGTTCTTCAGGAAATACATCGGAAAATTCACTAACAACATAAATATTATTCAAATCTGATGTGTCTTTATTCAAATCCATAACACGGGCTAAGAAAGCTTGACATCCGTTTTTCAATAAACGAATGGCTTTATGGCTTGATATGACAGTGATTGATTTTAGTGGTTTAGTTGCTTGAATTCGCATAACAGGTTGGTTAGGAATATGAAAACTAACAACCTTACGAAAACAATCAATTTTGGCATGATGAGTAGTTAACTAATCAATCCCTAAAATCACGTCAAATGCAAGTATCTTTAAAGAGATAAGGTCAACAGGTAATGTGATGGTGCCAACTTGGATTAAACAAGATTTATAAACAGTAGATGTAATGAAGGTTTCTCCTAACGGAGTCTCCACAGATAAGTCAAAGTCTAATCTATCTGGAGTCAAGTTTAAACGTTGAGCACAAGCAGGAGAGATAAATGAATGGATAGAATCGGTATCTAGTAAGGTATAAACTTCGCAAGAATTTATAATTAGCTTACCCGTGATCACCTCGTTTGGGTTCCTTGCATTTTGACCAGTCACGACAAACGCTCTTTTAGGAACCGTTGACTTTGACTTTTCTGGGACAGCCTTTTGAGTCACCATCCCCGCTGGACTTGGTTTCACTACAGTACAATCTCGAGCGATATGCCCTTCCTTTCCACAATTATAACATACCTTGAACTGTTGTGGACAATTTGGGCTTATATGTCCCTATTTTCCGCATTTGTAGCATACGACCGGTGGTCATTCTCCTCCCTTAGAACCAGTTGTTGCTGGTGCTGACGTCTTCACATTATCATTGTTGAATTTCCTCTTTTTAAAATCTCTCCCCACTCGCTTCTTCTATTTTCATGGCCACAATGACCACCAGAGTGGTTACCGCTTTTGTCTGTGTTCTTCTTTCCCCACTGGTTATCGTTGCTCCGATGACTGCTGTCACCAGTACGATCCTGGTTGTGGTCCCTCGGTTGAACGTACTCGTTATCTCGCTCTAATAATTGAGCCTTGTTGACAACATCTGAATATAGAGAAAATTTATGAGAAATGAGATACTGACGTATGTCGGGTTTCAAACCTCTCAGAAACATCCGCGTCATACGTTCCTCATTCTCCACCAAATGAGATGCGAACCTGGATAACTCCGCGAACTTTGCCTCATACTGGGACACCGTCACATTGTTATGTTCCAGTCTAATAAACTCCACCTCCTTCATATGACGAATACTTTCAGGAAAGTACTTGTCATTGAACAGTTTTTGAAATGTCTCCCAAGACTTGCTGAGTGCGGCTGGATGGGTACGCTTCACAGATTTTCACCAGTAATCTACTTCATTACGGAACATAAAGGTGGCAAATGGAACCTTTTGTTCCTCCGTGCATCCCAAGACATCGAATATCTTGGTAATTTGTTTGACCCACGTTTCTGCCTTAATCGGATCTGGCTTTTCCCAGAATTCTGGTGGTCCCAACTCTTTGAACTATTTGACTGTGACCAGCTGTGCGTTGTCATTGTTTCTACCTGTATTTTGAACAGCAGTCTCCCTCGTCTGGTTTTACATGAACCGCAAAAAGCTTCTAAACATCTCATAGTTCATCGTCTGCTCAGTGGCGTTATTTACAGGAGGAACATTGCCGGCCTGTTGCACATTCTCCTCATTGGTGATTAATGGTGTCTCCACGGTCTTATTTACTCTATCGTTAATATTTTCAATTGTCATTCTTAAATACTCCACAAAATAAGGGTTAATTAAAGAAATTGACATGCAAGATAATAACCCTATACTCTGACCAACTAACAAATAAGCTTAGGTAGGACATACTAGCGAAGGATTTACTCGTCTCTCCCTTCCTAGTTCTATTCCCCGATCTCCGCCAGAGACCATATCCCTAAGCTCTGATACCAACTGTGACGCCCCCAAAATAGGTATACATCACCCATTCTGAGTCGCCAAATACTTGGTACAAAAACAACTACAACTTTATTAATACAATTATCGTGCAAAATACGACAACACTTAAACTGTGAGTTTAAAATACAAATATTGCCTTCTAGACAATATCCACACTCAAATAAGTCCTCATTACAATTATTGATACTTTATTTTACAAAAATGGTGAGTACTCGCTATGTGACGAACGAGAATTTTGTAAATTAATTTTAATATTTATTGAATTAAATAAATATTTTCGATGATTTAATTATTAGATTTAATAATTAATTGATGCAATTGTGGTAGATTAATTTAATTATATGCGTTGCAATTATTAAATTAATGTAGAGAAATTTTATTATTCGAAGTATGTGATTATGTGAGCTTATTGTATTAAAAGAAATATTTAATAAGCTATGTTATTTTAATTAATGTAATAATTAATTAGAGATTTAATAAATTGACATTATTAGTTAATGAGAAAATTTATTTTATGATTATGTGAATTTATGATAGATTATTATATGTTATTTAATTAATTTAAATAAGATATTTGAATTGAGTGTGACATTTATTCAACTATATGATATAACTTTATTAAATTAAATAGTATTTGAAAACTTTTCAAACTAGACAAACATGGCTTTAAAAGGAGTTATGGCCAGTTAACCCATGATGGGTAACTGACCATAATGCGCATCGGTCTATTTGAATACGACGTCTTATGTTTTTCTTTCATTTTCTAAGTCTGATAAAACTAGTTAGAGAGAATCTGATAATTGTTGAGGAGAATTGTGAGTCAGTGATTGAGAAGGAATTCATCTCTTACTAAAATCCACACTATGCGTTGGGTAATCTTCTCCTTCTGAAATTCTGTTTTTACGTCATTAAGTTTTTATAAGAAAATGGCTTTCAAAGTTTTGGTTTAACCTCTGTAATTGGGTTAGGAGTATTGATTATGAGTTGTATGTGTGTTATGTTGTATCAAATCATGTAATTATGTATATGTTGCAAACCATAACATCAGTGTTGTGAAAACATGTCGTACATATGTTATTTCAAAATAAACAGAGTACGTGATATGGCCATATGGCCTTATATGTGATAATTGATGTATTGATTATATATTATCCCTAAAATTTACACTCTTATATTATTGAGCATGTTAATACGAAGAGATCAAGCCTTAAACGAACGGATTCGGTGTTATAACGAATCTGTAGTGTTAAATTATATATTTTATATTCAAAAACCACCAAGAACATCAAAGTCAGTGAATTCACATGTTTTAATTATGTGATTATGTGTTTTAATTGGTTAAAACTACTCTACAGATGTTGGGTAATGATTATATGGAAGTATTAACATGTGGGTACGTTAAATTAGTGAGTTTAGTGATCATAAAATGTGTAAATCGCCGAACTCTGTGTTCATCGCGATCTGGGAAACAGTTTCTGAGGTCTCGCGCCGCGGCGCCAACTTCAGAATTGAAGTCCCGAGCCGCAGCGCCACTGCGCGGCAGCGCCAAGACCCAAGCCACGGCGCCATAGCGTCGCAGCGCCAAGGGCCCGGCCACAGCGCCGCCGCGTTGCAGCGCGACTCCTTAGCACATTAGTGGCGCCGCAGCGCCACTCTCCAGAAAATGTCAGAAATATATTTTTAAAATGTTAAAGTCTAACAAGTGTTAGTGGATTGATGTAACGAACATGTAATCATGTTAGAGGTATTATGAGATGATAAAATAGTGTTTAACATGTAATAAAATATTATATGTGAATTGAATTATTAAATACATAATTGGTTTGATAATTCATGAAGTATAAATTATGTGACAACGTGATAATTTGACTAAGTTCAGTCAATAATTAAAGTAGACAACGAGAATGAGTTTATATTGATTAGTTAATTTATAATTAACTGGTATTGTGTATATGAATGGTATGTAAGATTTAATTCAAAGAACGTGCTTAGTTAAAGTGTAATCTACGAACGGGGCAAGTATCCTATCCCTAACTCCATTATATTGAGCAAGTTTATTTAAACTTAAACGTTACTTTTATGTCGAGCAAGTTTCTTAACTCTATCTTTTACATTGAGCAAATTTCCTAAATTTAAACTATTATTCAAGTTCGAGTATTATATTAAATATTGATTATCTTTCAAAGCATGATTCAGTTATACAATAATTGTTCTATTGTATATTTCTTGAGATTATTAATTATATTGAATATCATTATTGTCGAACTTTTTAGACTAGTGAACCTTACTGATTCAGCTAGTCCTTAGTTGATGAACGTTCTAAATTTCAGAACCCTTATTGATTATCCAAACCAAACTTCCTTTGGTGCGGACTCGAATGTCAAACTGATATGAACAACCCTGAAAAGGGATTCACTTATGCGTTAGCGTTAAGATATTGTGCACAGTATGGTACTAAGGGCTGATCCCCCTAAGTACGAGAAGAATGTCCATAGTCTTATGACTGTTAAAGGTTTCAAGTATAACCCTTGTTAACCTAGGACATAGTTCAAGGTCTTATGACCCTCAGTATTCTTTTGATTCATGTTATTTATTCTTGATTCAAAAGTTGAGCTTTATTCAGATGTCTTTGATTATTCGCATGTTATTATACTATTGTTTCATTATTATACTTGTGGGCATTTGTGCTCACTCTTGCTTAATAATAACATTGCAGTTAAGAATGAGAGAAGCGATGAACCCTCCACTAGTAAAGGCAAGGGCAAAGTTAGCAAGTGATGAAGACTTGTTATTTTAATTGATGATGTATTTATGTTTAAGACTTATGTTGTTGTTTAAGACTTATTTGTTTAGAATTCTGCACAGATGTTTTAAGGTTAGAGTAACCTGGGATTTATTTATGATTCAGTTGATGTAACCCTTAAGGGAAGAGATTTTATTATGATTTCTATCTATTGTATGGTTTGATATTTTTATGGGTAGATAGATAGAGGATGCTTGTACAGTGAACATCAAATCCCGTGGAATCGAAGTACCCGGATTTGGGGGTGTCATACGCTACATTCTTGCCTTCTGAGAAGAAAAATGGAACAAAAAGGAAAGGGTGAGCTCAACTAGCCCAGTAAAGAATATTATGACTAAGAAAATATAGAACAAATTATCGTTAGTCTTCAACAGGGAAAAATCTAATAAAATACAATAGACAACAAGTTTTAAATCAATATTCGCAACGGAAATAATAATTCATTAGAAGAGTTAAGTAGAGAATAAAATCTACTATCTTCTATATATGAATTTAAAAGTTCATCGTCAATATTTTATCCCTGTAACATCAATCAATATATATCTGGAATCAAATATTCATCTTTGCACTACAGGCCAAAGATATTCATCAGTTGGTCATGTTCATCTAAACACATGTACATCTTTGTACTACGGCCAAAGATATTCATCAGAAAATCTTTCATCTTTGCACAACATGCCAAAGATATTCAGTTATATCATCATTTAGGACTGAGGATGATGAAAAATATTTTAAAGAAAACGAATCCAGTAAAACAAAAGAACAAATATTAAGGATTCGTACTTTAAACAATCTAAGTTCAAAAATACTTCATAAATAACCATAGTGGAGTAAAATTCAAGACTGAAGATCAAAATATGGATACAATCAAAGCTAGTATCCATAGTAGATATCTTGGACAAAAAGAAAAAATTTTTATTTTTCGATGAATAGTGTCGTATACGTGAATAGTAACCCCGACACAAAAAGTTCCAAATTTGATAAAAAGTTCAGACTAATATTTCGGCATAATGATATTGAAAGAAATAATATCATTTACGAAAAAAATAGCATCCCTTACCTCTAAAAAGGCAGTACCTCTGGCTGGAATACTGGATATAGTGCTGAAGGAACTTGCACCGTATAACAACACTCAAAGTATCAAAATACTCACAAGAATACGCTCGATAATATAGAGAGAGAAAACTTTAGTTTTTGGTGTGATTTTCAATTCTAACCTAAGCACCTTATTTATGGAAAAATGCTTAGAAAAACGATGCAGAAAATTTAATAAAATATTAATATAATTAAAATATTTCAAGCCCACCTTAGACCAACTGAATTCAACACATTTATATCACATGTGGGGCCCACCCAATTGCAACAAATGTTTTTCATTAAAAAAATATTTTATAATCCAAAAATTAACTCATATCCAATATTCTAGAACTTCAATAATTCATAATAAATAGCCCTTTCATCAGAAAAATTCGAATCTTATATCCATTCCATAGGAAATTCAATTTTCTACAACTTTGTAAGTTTAACTTTTTCCAAATTCCAAACAGAAATCGACCGAAATCCACATACGGACGATTTTACAGGCTATAATCACATTTCAGTCAAGAAATGGGGTCCACAAACATGAAAAACATGTCTTAAATATTTTTAGTAACAAAAATACTCTTCCCCCTTATTTATTCATATATCCCACATTCATTATAAAAATATCACCATTATTATATTATTATAATATAATAATATATATAAATGAATTATTTTATCAGACAAGATAAAATATCAATTTTCAACAATTGTCACATTAAAAATTTTCTCCATCTATATCAACATAAAATGAATATTTTCCTTATCATATAAATTAATAATTAATTATTCATAAATAATATTACAGAATCACAATACTGACAACCAGGCCGTTCTCAGGAAAGATGAGGCTTTTCAAATAAGGATTGCTCCTTACTGGCGCGCAATTAGATGACCAAACCTCTCCTTAGACAGAACTTTCTAGACATTGCCAATAATGCTATCTAATAATATTATTCAATTAATTATTGATCTGATAATAAAAAATATTGTGTAGTGACAATTATTGAAACAACAATAATATAAAATATCAACGTAGCAATTATTGAATCAATAAAATAAAATATTAAAGCTAATGTTAGAGTTATCTGATATGTAAAGGTTATCAGATTGAAATATAAAATTTTATATAATAACAGTGATAAAGCGGATCATAAA
The DNA here is from genome assembly GCA_016801055.1 of Panax notoginseng. Lineage (NCBI taxonomy): Eukaryota > Viridiplantae > Streptophyta > Magnoliopsida > Apiales > Araliaceae > Panax > Panax notoginseng. The sequence goes on along the minus strand of CM029023.1, from coordinate 107,452,923 downwards.
ATAAGATTGATTCAAAGACATGTAGATGATAAAGGTTTTGATTCATGGAATTAAAGTAAGAAGACATAAAAGTTTAAATTATTTCGCATTATATAAAGTTTAACATCGAATAATGATGTAAACTCAGAAGGTAGATGTGTTATTAATGACCGAAGTTAATAATTAAATTGTATGAATTTTGGGGTCGTCACAGTCTGTAACCACCCCAAAATTCATACAATTAAATTCTCGATTTCAGTCGTTAATAATACACTCAACCTCAAATTTTACATCATTAAATGATAATACAACCATTGAAAATTTGCGGAATAATTAAAATTTTCTATTACAAACTATCCTCGTTCCCAAAACCTTCAACCTTTACATCTAAATATCTCAGAATCAATTCAATACTACAATAGTTTACATCGCGAAACGATACTACAATTCAATATTAATACATCATTCGGAACCTTAAACATGGCTCAAATAATACTAACACGACCAAAGTGTGTAAATCTTCAAGTATCACATCTAATTCATGTCTTTC